>CM060698.1:171800085-172295085 GCA_030686995.1 Artemisia argyi | reverse complement strand
CAACATCTAATCTAAAATATGATTTTAAATTCATTTTATAAATCATCTACTCATGTAACATGTGTAAACTCGATTCTACCTAATGAAGAAGATGTATAAACAAAAGGAAAAAAAATAGCACGAGGTGTTTAGCATAATGTATGATAGCTATAGCACTCATAAGTCACAAATGGAAATTGTAAGTAACAAACATAAACTAAATTACACAACTTATTTAGGACACAAAAATTGCTATATATTCCAACAACATTTTGCTCCTTATCTTTACTAATTATTAAAAATTTTCTTGAAACTTAAAATTTAATTAACCTACTTGACTAGTTATCATATAAACATTAGTTACCATACATTGATCTAATGGGGCAAGTATGCTAATGGGCCAAGTATGTTTCTATTATGGAGCACAATAATGGAATACCTAAATTCAAATTACCTAAACATATTCATTAATGGAATACAATAAATCAAAATATCATATACGTTAATATTTCTAATGAGAAAATTAATTTCGGTCCGTTAGTGAATATGCTCAATTTTTTGAATAATGCAGCGTACTTGTAATTATGGCACATGGCTTCCGAAATCAACGGGGCGACCCTGATCAAAGGTCACATGAGAACCATAAGTTTCCAAGTATAATTATTTGCCTTCATACACCATCACTTTGCGCGGTTATTCGTCTAATTGGATAATAAAGTGTCAAAAATCATGGCATACGCTAAAAATTTAGAGAAAATTTTGAGTCATTACTTAGAATACTCCATATTTTAAGAAACAATTTTATTCTCCAAATCATTAAATATTGTAAGTATATACTCAAAGTAGTGTATATAGATAGCTGCTTCGAATAATAATGATAATAATAATAATAATAATAATAATAATAATAATAATAATAATAATAATAATAATAATAATAATAATTAAAAAAAGGATGAAATAAATTACTTTAGCATGGGAATGTTTTGAAATTAAAGTTTACTGTATATGATTAAAAATAATATATTTTTTAGGCATCTACTATAGTGGGTTATGAAAAGCTTTATATAAATATGAAGAGGTTTATAAAACAAAATAGGTTTATAATTTAATGTCAGAACACAAGTATAAAACTTCTAAAAGATTTACCATATTGGATGACCTTAGAGGAGAAATGTAAGTCTACGATGATTCTTTTTCCTTCGTGTTTGAAGCTTTTTTAAAGTAAATGTTTAAATACGGCCTTATAGTTATTTCAAATATATGACACATTGTTAAATACTTTGTGTTAAACCATGAAGTACTTCAAAATATGCAATTTTTTTAATGAGAAAATCTATTAAACAAGATACATTTTTTTTACCTGTGGTATCATGTATAAGGCTTGTTGTCATGAGCCAAATTCTCAAGGTCGGGTTCTGCTTGGAAGCGTTGCTTAATGTGTGGGTTCCTGGTTAATCTTGTTGGTCTTGTTGGAGTACCCCAACGTTATGGGTGTAGTACATGCCACGAGTAGATACCCGATATGGCACCACACTGGTCGGGGGTTGGGGCCACTCCCCTGATGAGTCCAAGGCAGGACGAAATCAGTGAACCTCTATTATACGCGAGACAGATAGCTGGTCCTTATAGGTGTAAAGGCGCCACGCGGGCTAGAAGGAATGAATCCGTGACAAGTGGTATCAAAGCCAGGTTGGATCGAGGCATACCAGAACAAGAATCACTCAAGTTGCTCTCTCAAAAGTTCTTAAAAGTGTTGGCTAAACGAAGGTGGCGGGAGAGGTCTCTCGGGATGTTGAAGAGTCAATATGATGTTGTGTGGAGTTCACAATGTCGCATTCGATGGAAGCGAGAAGGGGTAATGGACTAATCCAAATGGGGATGATAGTCGCTCCACGCTGGATCGTAAGTCGCCAGAATGAGTAAATGGACTATGGAGTTTAGTCGCTGCACGCTGGGACACAAAAGAGTTCGAAGTCGAATGTCCCTTTAGCTATGAAGCCGGAGTAAAGCCAAATCATTCGAGGGAATTCATTCGTCAAGACGGATGACCGTGCACGAGGACGTGCATGAATTGGTGGTGGGAGAATGTCACGAGCCAAAATCTCAAGGTCTGGTTTTGCTTGGAAGCATTGCTTACTGTGTGGGTTCCTGGTTAATCATGTTGGTCTTGTTGGAGTACCCCAACATTATGGGTGTAGTACGTGCCACAAGTAGAGACTCGATATGGCACCACACTAGTCGGGAGTTGGGGCCGCTCCCTTGATGAGTCCAAGGCAGGACGAAACCAGTGAACCTCTATTATATGCGGGATGGATGGCTGGTCCTTATTGGTGTAAGGGCGCCACGCGAGCTCGAAGTAATGAGTATGTGACATTGTAATGTCTCATAACTCATCCAATGACGACGGATGTTGTGAATTGTATGTTATTTTTTCTTAAAAAATTCAAACCTATAGCTAGAGGACAGTTAAATACTATATGTTTTAGGTTCGATTTGACTTGTGGGAATTATTTGCCTTGTGTATTTAGAAGGATTAAGCTAGTCGATTCAGCTCCTAACTATATTATATCTATAGGTGTTGTGACTCGATCACCCAAGTCGAGGGCATCACACCAAAATTATTTCGTGTGCTTGCTAGAACTAAGTAATTGTTAATTTATTAGTAAATTGTACATAAGTAGTTGTTTTTATCTTATATGATTGTTATCCTTTTATCTTATTCTGATTTTATGTTTTCTAATAATCGATCTCAAACCCCCGTGAATTTACTACTATTTGATAAACCTGAAGATACCAAACATAGCTTAATCCATTAGAACATCAGGAAGCTGCCTTCATTTCTTCCTAGTTGTTCCCCCTGGGAACAAACTTCTTACGGTATTTACCTATACTACTTTAGTACGATTAGGTACACTGCCTAAAGGTTGAAAACTTCCTCATAAAGTTTTTTTTGTCTTTCTTTTTCTTTTTTTTATGAATTAGTGATGAGATGATATATTTATTCTCGAGTTTTAATACTAACCTATAAATGCACCTACCCTAGGTTGGTTATTAAATGTGTTGTTTTTTTCGTCAAAGTTTTTTATGACCCAAGCTAAGCCTCAATTCCTCACCTATCTGCTGACTCAATCATCCACTACTTGAGTAGCTTAGTCTTTTCATAATAAGATTTTCATAAATTTTTCATCAAGACAAATTTTCTTTTCATTTGCCAAAACTAAAACACACAAAACTTAACTTACCAGAGCTACATTATTTAGGTGCCATAGTTAGATTTGATTTTTTTTAGTAAATTTGATGCCATTTGATAATATTCATTATACTTGTGGATGAGATCAATTGCAAAGCGATATTTAAAGCCTGAATTTCAGTGTAAAAGTTATAATGGTGTACGACTTTATACAAATTTACTTATTACAAGAAACGTAACAGTTATGACTACCGACTAACAACCAACCATACTTAAATTAACTTATGACAAAAAGTTATCAATAAAGCAAACTTTCCGAACCATAATATTCGCCATAAAGGTTATGACAATTAATTCAGTACAGGTTAAAAGTCGTACTTTACGGATATTAATTTTTTATAAGAACAACATACGACTTTTTAGGGATAATTCCAAGAATGCCCCGATTGCATAAGGGTTGAGATTATCTAGACTGCAACTTTTTTGTTTCCGTATCTACCCAGTTGCCTTGGCAACTCGAATTTTTTCAACCATTTGACGCCAAGTGTCCGACATGAGGGCCGCTAGTTGCTCAAAAGTATATAAGTTGGCCAAAAAAGTACACAAGTTGCCTTACCTTGTAATCTGTAAGGCCACACTTGTCACTTGCAGATTTTAGTTTCCAAAAAAGTACTGGTTGCCCTAGTCTAGATAAGGAAAAACAAAAGTTTCAGTCTAAATAGTCTCAGCCCTTGGGCAACCGGGGCATTTTTGGCATTATCCCGACTTTTTATCATAGCTGATTGAAAACGCAATGTAACATATAGCAATTTTAAAATCTATTTACCAATCAAATAAGTAATTAATCATATCAAGTTGCATAACAAAAAAACTCAATTAAAATCACAATTTACATGAAACATTTTCCCTCCAAGATCCATATACACTAATATTTAATCAATTATGTATAAACAATGTGGAAAACTATAAGGAGGGGGGGGGGGGGTTGAATAGTTTTCCCCTCTTTTTTCGTTTTATAAAAACTTTGTTTCAAAATGTTGATTCGAATTTATTCAATTGTTTGTTTGAAAAACCTTCAATTAGAGTTTAATATGAAAACAACATATAATCAATACGATCAATTATATATGTAAGCTTTTGGAAAAACTTAGTTTTATGAATGGATATTTGGTCGATCTTTATGTGAATACGTTTTCCTTTTAAAATCTTAAAACGTTTTGTATTAAATTATCTATCAAGTTAAACTTAATATGAGAAGTGAATAATAATCTATTTGACCATATCATATAATTATACACACAATCACAATATTAACTTCTATGTACAACACAATCAATCATCACAACTATATAAGCAACAACTAAGACATATAGGCAAGCATAGATGTAAAGAGATAAATGCAAGAATAAATGAAAAGAGATAAGAGAAAGGAAATGCAAACCGGACACAATGATTTATAGTGGTTTGGCTACAAGGACACCTTCCTTGCCCTACTCCACTCCCCGAGTCACCTACTCGAGAGTTTTCTTCACTACTCAACAAGCTCCCTTTTGGCGGAGAAAACTGTACACCACTTTTGCTTACACCATTTAACGACACTAAGCTAAATGTCGAGTTCTAATAGTAGCTAGAACCAATCTCACAACAGACTTCGATCACTACACAACTTCTACACGACTTCACGACTTCTTCACGACTTCACGACTACTTCACAACTTCTTCTATACTCCACTACTTATTCACACACCTATTTCTTCACAACTACATGACTTCTCCACACTACTACTTCTTCCCTCTACTTCTTACTCACTCATTGACTCACTACTAAGTAAGATCATCTTGATCTACTTATCACATAAACATAACTCACAACTTCACAGAAACACTAACTAGACTCTAATACATCTTTGGCTTTATGATAGGGAGGATTCTTTTCTTGCACTTTGAGTGATGAGGGATTGAATCACTTGAAACAAAGACTAATAAACTTATGAACAAAGGATTTAGAAGTGTGTTTGGAAAGGTTTGGAACTGAAAATTTTCGTGCAAAAGGTGGTAAAAATACCAGGTTTGAGGTGGTATTTATAGGGAAAAATTTCTAACAGAATATGACATGGGAGCGTGGCCGTCCCCTTTAATTGTGTGCCGGCCCTCTTAAAATTAAGGGGGCCGCCCAGACGAAAATGGCAGTTTTCTTGTCTTTTTATGGGGAAAGTTTATTTGGTGAAAAACTAACTGATTTTGGTTAAAAATTTGAATTCATATATTTATTATGAATTAAACATTTTCCTTTAATTACCAAAAGTGTTTTTTCTAAATATATAATGAGTTTATTTAATTTTATAAACTCTGTATTATTTAAATAAACATCCCTTTGATCATAAAATGTATTAGACATTTGTTTATACATACCTTAAGTGATTGTTGAAGCATACTTGAGACGTTGAGATGTCGAGGCTTGTTGACGTATGAATGCATAGATGAATTGTAATCACAAGTAACTTAAGCACTTTACGTTATATGTTATAACTTACATCTTTGTCATCATCAAAACATGAAGAGGATGTTTAGATTAAATATCGTAATATTCATGCCAACAAACAATAAATTACATTTCATGTGCAAACTAGCAAACACGAACAATTGTAGATCTTTATCACCATCTTCAAATAAATCGCGAACCAGGAATCACGAACCATAATGATCAAGAACTTATAATAATGAACTAATCACAACAACAAACTTCAAATTTTAATTATGATCCTATGAACTGTTAAACCATACTAACACTCAAGCGGCTTCCTTCAGCTGCTAGGATTAATTACATGTCACCATAACAATCACAAGATTAGATCAAATAACACACGATCAACCACTTGGTCTAGATCAAGTGGCCACCAGGGGTAACCTTGAGGAAGGGGAAGGGGGAGGGGGTTGTTTCCCTTGGAGGCCACGGGTTCGAGGCTTGCCGATGGGGTTTTCTTCCTAGGTGTAGGAAGGATTGTGAGGGCAACACGTGTCACCCCCATGCCACATCATATGACACATGTCACCCCCACCCCCCCTCCCACAATTTTTTTTTCCCGCAAAAAAAAAAAAAAAAAAAAAAAAAAATTGGGGCAAAATTTTTTTTTCCCGCTAAATTTTTTAGTGCATCACAGTTATAAAGTTACTTGATCACAATTATAAAAGTTACAACATCACAGTTTTAAATTTTAGTGCATTAAAGTTATAAGTTACTGTAGTATTGTTGATGCACTAAACTATTAACTATGATGCAGTAACTTAAGATAAAGATGCACAAAAACTTAAAAAAAAATTATATTTTAATTGTGATGCAGTTACATATATATATATATATACATATATATATATATATATATATATATATATATATATATATATATATATATATATATATATATATATATATATATATATATATATATATATATATATATATATATATATATATATATATATATATATATAGGGGAGGGTTAATGTGAGATCAAATTTAAAGTTGTAAAAATAAGATCTAGTCTAAACAACCACTAAAACCATTTTATAAATAACCATATTAGCAATAATACACAAAAAATAAAGTATTAATACGAATTAACATTTTAGCAACTAATAACCAAATGATACTTTAGTTTGGATTAGTGATACACAACTATAAATTTACATGTCGAATCAAAGTGTATCACCTTAACCTGATACATTACATGTCGAATCAATGTGTATCACCTTAGTTTCGTCAATTTAAAAAAGAAAATCATCGGAAATTTAACAATTTTAGTTGTACTCAATAAAAAAATTTAATTTTACTTTAACGAGAGTGTCACTTGTCAAATTTTAGTTGGATCTTATTTTTACAACTTTAAGATTGATCTTATTTGATCTAGATTATATATATATATATATATATATATATATATATATATATATATATATATATATATATATATAACTTATGATAATGCAATTTCTTATAACTATAATGCAGTAACTTTATAACCCTGATGCAGTAACATTAAAACCATAAATGTAGTAACCGTGATGCAGTAAAATCATAATTGTGATGCAGTAACTTTATAACCGTGATGCAGTAAATTTATAACAGTGATGCAGTAAAATTTTTTGGCGGGATTTTTTTTTTGCGGGGGGAGGGGGGGGGGGTGTTAGGGGTGACACATGTTACTCCCACAATCCTTCCTACACTTTTTTTATAAGGGTCTTTTTAGAATAACCCCACCCTATATGTATGTGTGTGTGTGTGTATATATATATATATATATATATATATATATATATATATATATATATTGTCTCGTAAGACTAAGTTTTAACATAATCTTATATTGGCGCAAAACTACGAGACCAATAATAATAATTATGTGGTTATAAAGAATTATAAAGGTGAGAGATATCTTTTAAATTAATAAATTTGCTGAAAACATAGAAACAATGAATTTTACACATAAAATTATAAAATTAGATTAAGCTTTTTTTTAAACGTTCTAGATTTGAATGTAATTTTTATAATCAAATAGAATATACCAATTTTTTCACTTAAGTCTAAAAAAAATAAAAAAAGAGCCAAATTAGATTGACCCGTTTCTTAACCGGAACGAAACCTTTTCAAAACATTATGTTTAATCCATAAATCCTCAAATTTTTATTATTTTTCGTTTATAAACATAAACTTTTTTTTTTATCATTAAAACTATCTGCCACTATAAACTCGTTGTTATGTACGGGTACTCGTCTGGTAAAATAAATAGACCATTCAATTATAATAAAAAAATTAACAATAATAATAATCATCATAACAAAATCTCATATGTAATTACTATAAGTTATAACTTTTTTATTGCGACTGTGAACTTAGTGTGATATAATTAAAAAATAGCACTTATTATGTGTCTTTGATAAGATTTTTTTTTTTTTTTTATCAATATATCTCATATTCATCTTAGAGCAATTGAGAATTGTTTTTGTTGTATTTATTGACACGCTAGGTTAGATACTCCCGAATTTAGATGAACGTGCTCTACCATGTTTTTTTAAATAGAATCTACTACTTTAGTGAAAATATAGGACTTCATATATGATATGATTCATAATGTTGAGCTAAACATCTGATAATTTATATAATATAATATAAGACATTATAATAGTATATAACACATTTTAATATAATATTATGTAATATCTATAAGTTGATATAATATATGATAAAACATATATTATATATATTACAGTATAACATATTATGATAATAATCTAATGCAATTTAATTCAATTTGTAACTTTGTCACAATATATATTTTTATTTTAACTCTTTTCTAATAATAGAATATAACTCTTTTCTAATAATAGAATATACCATCAATTCATCATATTATGATATATTAATATAATATACATATTACATATACACTTTGCTATTATTAGCCAAAATTTAATGTCTTGATAATTTCACATTTATTGCTTCTTATATATAAAGGTCACCACCATTGGTTTAGATTATCAAAGTTATTTACTAAATAACACATAGTTCACTCAAATATCTTGTTCGGGGTTTTACTTTCAAGTTGGGCGACTTTCGGAAGGTATACTCTTAAGCTAATAAGAAAGAATTATTAGTTTTTATATTATAATTGAATTTATGAGTTATGTTTTGTTTTTTTATACAATTCTGTTGTTTGTATCTCATATTTATTTTATCGAGGTGTGTAATTATACTATTATGAATAACTAGTTATAATTCCCGCGCACGCGCGGGTTTTTAAAATTTTTTTGAACCATATACTTTTATTTATTAAAAAACAAATAATTTAATCTTTGTTTTGTTTGATTTATGATGTTTAATTATAGTTTTTTATTATTAAAGATAATTATTTAAAATTTTTAATCCTATTATTAATTGTATCTTATATATTTTTTGTATTTATCTTCTACTTGTTTTATGGATAAATATAAAATGTTACCTAATAAGAAAATATATATATTTTTTTAAATAAAATTATTACTAAATAAGGTATGAATGCATTTTTTGGAAATGGAAAATTCGGTTTTGTTTTATTATATAAAAGATTCAACCAATTTAAATTTTAAATCAAATTCCCAATTTTTATTTCTAAGTTTTTTTTGTTTTTGTTTTTTTTGTTTTGTTTTGTTTTTTTTTTTTGTTTTTTTAATCATATACCAAAAATACGTGAATAAATATAAATGATTACATTGCATCATTTTTGTTTTATATATTTTTGTTAAATCATTTTTACAAGTTGAATAATTTTAGTTTTTTAGAGGATCCTTAATACCACACAATTAAAAGCTATTTATAAAGACTTAGAATTATAATAACAAAAATAAAAACAGTTTTGTAGTATATATTTATTCTTTATTATTAATCCTAGCATATTTAACATAATACTTAAAATTAGTTTATATAAAATAAATTCTTCGTATATTTTCCATTTATACTATCATAATAAATCCAATTTTGATATACATCTATTTATGTTAATATTGATATAATTTTGGTTAATAAAAAAAATATTATGCAAAGATCCACTTTCAATCTATTCCATAAAGTAAAATCTGTTAAAAAGTTAGAAAATACGAAAATATCTACTTTGCAAATATCATTTATAGTTAATTTTTATTTTATGCATATGTGACACTATACATGTCCAAAATCCATATAACATTATAATAACTGAATGAAATTCGAGTTTTGTAAAAATATTTGTAACTATGTTGGCCCTCTCATTTAATATTTAATAATACAATCCTTAAAACTACATAAATGAATTAACTTTTGGTAAAATTAAATACTCACACCTCACAAGGTACCAAACAAACTTTTAATAAAGTTGTTGAATAATTTAATACATGGTATTCATTATTCACTCCAAAAGTTATACATACATATATATAAAAAAAAAAAAAAAATCATACATCACGGAAATTGTCTTGTACCTAAAAATAAACTTAAAAAAAGTTAAACCCAACATGATAAAAAAAAACTTAACCATGGTTAGTTAGGTTAGCCTCACGCACTACACACCACCAAGAAAGGAGACAAACACAGCTTCAACTCTTTTTTAGTGAGAGAATAAATAACTACTATTTTTAAAAAAAATATAAAAGATAAAAATAGAAAATATCACACACCATATATTTATGCTCTTTATTTAAACATTGTTGTCACATTTTCTTCATTCATTTTCATTCTAGTGAGAGAAAAAAAAAAAAAAAAAAAAAAACCCTTAGTGAGAGAAAACAACACAAAACAAAACAACCTTAACAACTTCTCTTTGATCTGTAACGTTAAATTAATGTTTTTAGGGTTTCATCAAGTTACATAAATTGTTTACTAAACTTCAATTAATTTAAACCCTGCATATAATGCAGTAAGTTTCGTCTGTCTGAAGGTTTAATTTTAGTTTTCTGGTTCAATTTAGGGTTTTAATTTGCTATGGATAATCAAGGTCTACTTGAAGGTACAAATTCTCACTCAATTCTTGCTTAAATTTGGGGCTTTTTGTTTCTATGTTGTTCTTGTTATGTGAATTGAGAAACCCTTTTTTTAATTTGATTATTATTGGCTAATTATGTTTTATGAATTTTGTGAAGATCCTTTGTATAAAGAGCTGTGGAAGGCTTGTGCTGGCCCACTTGTGGAAGTGCCAAGACATGGTGAAAGGGTTTATTATTTTCCACAGGGGCATATGGAGCAGGTATTTATTTAATTATTTATTTTTTAATTTTTGTTAATTTTTATATTTTTTTTGTGTTATGGGTTGATGAAATTATTTAGATCTGTGTTTGGTTATAAAGTTTTGATTTTTATGTTTTTTTATAATTGGGTTTTTATTTTTTGGTTTTATATGTTTATGCTATTTTTGGGGTTTGTTTCAGTTGGAAGCTTCAACCAATGAAGAATTAAATGAAAGGATTCCTTTATTTAATTTAAAATCAAAGATTCTTTGTAGGGTGGTTCATACTCAGTTAATGGTATGTGTTTTTTTGTTTTTGTTGCTTGTTGGAATATTTATTTTTGGATTAATTGATGTTTTTTTAAATTTGCTTAAAAAGTGGAAGCAAATTAGGTGCTGTGTTTGGTTGGTGGGTTAGATTTTTTTTTTATAAAAATGTCTTGTGTTTTTTGTAGGCGGAACATGATTCTGATGAGGTTTACGCCCAAATTACTCTTCTGCCTGAAGCTGATGTAAGATTTTGCATATAGCGTGACTATTAATTTTTGTGTGAAAATTATGATGTTTTTTTTTTGGTATAGTGGTTGATTAAATTTCATGTGACATTATACAGCAAACTGATCCTACAAGTCCTGATGCATGTGTTCCTGAGCCCCCGAGGCCGACCGTGCACTCTTTTTGTAAAGTCCTGACTGCTTCGGATACTAGCACACATGGTGGATTTTCGGTGCTTCGTAAACACGCGAATGAGTGCTTACCCGCTTTGGTATATTTGCTGATCTCATCTTTTTTGTTTTGGTTATGTGATTTCCTTTTGATGTTCTAATTACTGAATTTTTATACTCATTTTTCAGGACATGACTCAGGCTACGCCTACACAAGATTTAGTAGCCCTCGATCTGCATGGCACCGAATGGCGTTTTAAACACATATTTAGAGGTCAACTGAATATATTTGCTGCTTTCTTTTTCTTGTGTTAGTATATCCTTATGCCATTATTCCTGAAAAAAGATGCTTTTTTGACCAATCAGGTCAACCCAGAAGGCATCTTCTAACGACAGGATGGAGTACCTTCGTGACAAACAAACGACTAGTGGCCGGTGACTCGTTTGTTTTTCTAAGGTACTGTAATCTAATATCATCTGTATTTTTATTGAATTTTAGTTTGTAAACTTGACTATATGGTGAATAAAATATGCGTGTAGGGGCGAAAATGGGGAACTGCGTGCTGGAGTTAGACGTCAAGCACGTCAACAAACCAACATGCCTTCATCTGTTATTTCTAGTCAGAGTATGCATCTGGGAGTCCTTGCAACCGCTTCTCATGCGGTTTCAACACAGACGAGGTTTGCTGTGTATTACAAACCAAGGTATGATTCCGTGGTTGATTAAAAAATGGTGACTTTTGAGTTTTGATCATTAAAAATTTCTTACAATTTTGGAATGCCAAATGTTTTTCAGGACCAGCCAGTTTATCATTGGCTTGAACAAGTATATCGAAGCTGTCAACAATGCCTTTGCAGTTGGAATGCGCTTTAAAATGCGATTCGAGGGTGAGGACTCCCCCGAAAGAAGGTAAATGATATATTCTATAAGCCAAGTCTTTATCAAAGTAACTATATCAATATGGATTGCTTATCAAATCAAATTCTTTCATTTGTTAGGTTTTCAGGAACTATTGTTGGAGTTGAAGATATATCTCCACAGTGGGTAGAATCAAAGTGGCGCTCGTTGAGGGTTAGTATATATGCTTGATTCCTGTTTCGATGTTTAATTAATTAAAAAGGCCAAATGCTAAAATGTCATACTATCTGTTGACAATACCAGGTCCAGTGGGATGAACCAGCTTCTATTGTGAGACCAGAAAGGGTCTCTCCATGGGAGATTGAAGCCTTTGTAGCTCCTATTCCAACAGCTTTAGCCCCACCAGTGGCTGCACCAAAGACTAAGAGGCCCAGACCTCCAATGGAGATCCCTAATCATGGTGCGTAAAATTTATAATTTTACTTGAAAAAATATGCTACATTTGTTTGCATGCATATTAACTTCGCTTGATGTGTATCTTGTGTAATAGAACCTGCAAGTTCACCTGTATCCGCCGCATGGAACTCATCTCATGATTCACCTGAAGGACCTAGGGGCGATAGTGGCTGTCTTTTAAGGACACAAATGGAAGCTGGATGGTTATCATCTTCTCCTGTTAAAGCTTCACGGAATGAAACAGAAGATAGGAAAGGTTTTTCACCATGGGCTTTCTCACCTCGGGAATCATCACTCAAACTGACCAATGACTCACTTCAAAGTCCAGTCGAGAAGCAGTCTGTAAATGCTTTTTCAAGTTGCAGGCTATTTGGTTTTGATCTCATGGTCCCTTCTAAAGCCGATGTTACACCTGGAAAAGCACCCATGACAGTAACACCATCCGATGTGTTATTTAATTCGTCTATTGAAGGGCAGTTGCCCAGCACCTTTTCAACGGGAGTTTCAGACCTCAAGTCTAATCTTTTCAAGGGCTGTAAAGAACAAGGGAATGTGCTAGTGTCACCCAAGGAAGTTCAAAGCAAATCTTCCCGTAGTCGTACTAAGGTACATTTAAACTTTCAACATCAAACATATATTTGAATTTTTTTTTTTCAAGTCTGCTAATCTCAGTTGGTTATAATGATAGGTTCAAATGAAAGGGAAGGCAGTGGGACGAGCTGTGGACCTAACTGTCTTGGGAGGATATGATGAGCTGATTGATGAACTCGAAGACATGTTTGAGATCAAGGGACAGCTACACCCTCGTAAGGAATGGGAAATCATTTTTACTGATGATGAAGGCGATATGATGCTCGTGGGGGATGATCCATGGCCGTAAGTTTTTTTTATTGCAAAAAGATTAACCACAGTTTCAAATTAAAGAATGCATTTCTTTTTGTTTACAAACCCTTACAAAGTTATTATATGGTTGTGATTGCAGTGAGTTCTGTAACATGGTGAAACGGATCATGATATGCTCGACACAAGATGTGAAGAAAATGAAGGCTGGAACCAAGTTTCCTTCTACAAACGACAACGAGACATCTGCTAGCTTGGAAGCTTCGGAGAATTGATCTACAAAAGATCAATGTTTTTCTTTTTAAGTACCCCCAGCTTTTAGTAGTATTTAACTTTTTATGTTTTATTTTTATTTTAAGTCGTTTTAAGGTATCGGGTTTCACCTAGTTGTGAAAAGGTTTTCCCGAAGATAAAGAATGGAAGTGTAAAGAGGGGACGGCTAATTTGTGTTTATTGCTAGATGACTGACCCTCTTTAGAAGTATTGGATAGGAATGAAGTAAGGTGATATGTGACTATTTAGGAGTAAAAGTATGTTTATATTAGAGGTGTTTGAATGTTAAAAATGCTGATGGGGATTTATGTTCAGTTTCCTTTTGTTTTCTTTTTCTTTTCTGATAGTAAATATTTCTTATGCTCTTTAACTTTTTATAATCTAGACTTTAATAACATGCTGAGTTTTTTGTTATGTCTGCAATTCCATAGCAGCAAAGTGTTTGATGGTTGAAGCTTTTTTACTACTATAACTACTCTAACAAAAAGCCTACTGTAATCATGCCTTTTCTGGTTTGTATGCACAAATACACATTTCCTTGGGGAGTTTTGACAAAACTGACATGGGTTTGTGTTACTAAAGCGAAACAGCAGTGAACAAAACACAAGTCATACAGGAATTTAAACTCTTCACTTCTTTGATGTGCTCAAATCTTTTTCATGGTTTATCGGTTTCTCACTTGAGGTGGATTAGAATTAGTTGGTCAAATCTCTGTAATGGTCCTTGATTTTTCACACGAGGATTAGTTTTCTCACCTAAGGTATATTAGATGGTCAAATCGGTTTCCAGTATTTAAGCTTGGTCTGTGATTACAATATATTTGGATAATCATTTTCTTGCATGGGTTATATTTTCTCTCTAGGTTCCTAATCCTACAATAACACTTTCTGTCTTCTATAATTACAAATACTTGATCTGGCTTGAAAATCCTAATAACTTGCTACAGATTACCAGTGCTCTTCTTTTAGAAGTCGGATCGTGATATTAGCTTGTGGTTCTGGCATATAATGGGATCGTGTTCTGAAATAATTAGGACACGCCTTTGGTTGTTTAAAAGCTAAATGACTATACGTTAGAGTTGTGCCTGTTACTTGTTCTATCTTGGTATCAAATTGGTTGTTCTGATATATCTTGTTGATTCTATAACAATTTATCGACGACTAGGTTATTATTTCTTCCAGCTCTCTTTGCTCTTTCAGGTGCATGTAGCCGTAATGCTAGTGGTTTACGTTTGTTAGCGACATATCTTGTAACTAAAAAGCAACTTTTCTTGAATGTGAAAAACTTAAACTAATTAAAGAAACTTTAAAACACACGGTTCTATAAGTGTTAACTTCGATTTATAACGTCTTTTAGATTTTCTTATATGTTACTACATTCTTAGTTGGCAACTAATTATAATGAATTGATTTTTTACGATACTTCTTACAATAAATGCTATTTTTCTGGTATATAACTCCTAGCAACAATTACTAAATAAAAACGATGAGGTGGTGATGAGCATGGGGCATAATATGAGCTAGAAACTGATTCGAATGTTTCCGGACGAACATGAATACCCATATGACGGTCATGGTGGTGAAAACTTGATAACAATGATGGTTTTACTTTTGATGGGGTGATTTTCAACATAACAAGAGTGATGGACTACAACAATTTTCATATGAATCAGTGATCGAGATTGAAGCATTTGATGATTAATGCATAACACATTTGTTAGCTTTGTCTAATTATTTATACTAATGAACTACATATATACATAATAATATTCGCTTATTGTATTCTTTTTTTACCTTGCAGTTATTAGGTGTAAAAGGTATGTGTACTCAAATTACAAAGTAAGAGCAAGGGCTATCACGATGAGACGAGCTCGCCGTGCCTACGTGGCACCCTCGCCATGACTCGCCGTCACACCGGGGTGGGCTTGCCGTTAGCTCGCCGTGCTCTCCTCGCCGGCTAGACAACGAAAAAAAGGACAAAAGTTTTATACGTTTGAATAGTAAACGGTTTAATTTTTTAAAAAACTATCCGTTGCATTATTATTATTATTATTATTATTATTATTATTATTATTATTATTATTGGATCAAAATGTGTAGATTGGCAGGGACACCTAACCCTGTGTATCATAATGGTACCCATCAACCCTACCCAACAAAGGTTTGATGCCTGTGAAATACCTCCACCAAATACCCAACCATGCTTGCGGAACGGAATCGAACTCGCGTCCTTTAGTTGGATCAAGACATCACATGGTTGAGCCCAGGCTTCTAAGGTAGCTGGTTGATATCATTAGAGCTTGTGGTCCCCATGTGAGGACTTCTCAGTTGGTCACCCAACCCGATACTACTCTCACCTAGGCTCGCTTAACTTAATAAACTTCATCCAGTGGACCACAAAGCCCCATGATTATTATTATTATTATTATTATTATTATTATTATTAATCAATCTCACTTCACACACTATAAATAACACACCATTTTAAGTTGTTAACAATAATTTTCACACAATTCTCAACCAAAAAACATTACTTTCAATATCTCAAAACACACACACAAAAATGTCTCAAAGTTCAAAACGACGGGTATTTCACTTCGCTTCTCAATTCTAACCCACAACAATACTTGACTTCTTCGAATCCGTCTACACCATCATCACAAAACTAAAATTCTTCCTCGCAAACGATTCCTACGTTTGGTATGCAAATGCCACCCGAGCAAATTTATCAACAACAGCTTGCGTATCATCAAAACCAACCACAAGGATTCCACATTTTCCAAAATTCAAGAAATATGTCACCACAATTCTTTCTGCCACAATCATCACAACCACAGTTTTTTCAATCTCAATCACAATTCTTTGAATCACAAGCATCACAATCACAATTCAAAGTACCACAACCCCATCACAAGACACACGTGATGCAAAATGTAAAGCAAAAAAAGTCGGGAAACACTCAAAAACAAAAAAACCACCCATGGTGAATTTGGACGCGTACAACGAGGATGACATGGAGGAAATGACACGAGTGAATACCCGTTGGACACGCGACGAAGAAACGTTGCTAGCCGAGACTTGGGTGGAAGTTTCCCAGGACACCGAGATCGGAAATGACCGTTCCGACGAAGTGTTTTGGAACCAGATTATGGAGGTTTTCAACACGGCTACAAAACGTGATCCTCGAATAAAAAATATGATAACGGGGAAATGGAGCAGGCTTCATGGTGATTGCAACAAGTTCAACGCTATTTACAAACATTTACAACGTAGAAGCGGGGAATATGATAGTGCTCATATCAACAATGCAAAGATCAATTATAGTCAATGCTTTGGTGGGCGAAACTTCCCATATGTTCACGGGTTGAAGGTTTTTAAAAAATACTCCAAATGGGACGCGAAGGACCCGATTGATCTGATAAATCTCGATGATCTGTTCGAGCCGCAAAAAAAGCCAAGTCGGTGGAGACGTCGAGCGCCAGGGGGAGTAAAACGGAGTCTTTTTCGGGAGTTCTATCTTCCGAGTATAGACGCAAAGCTAAAGCTCAAACAGCCACGTACGAGGCGAGGAGACAGAAAGAACTGGGGGTACCTGGAGATGAAAGAGTTGGAGTTTCTCATGCTTGATCCCGAAGCGACTACACCGGCCAAATCCACTTACATCCGGAGGAAACAAGAAGAAATAATGAAGATATATCTGTCTCACTGACCGCACAATAAAATGTTTAAGTTTCGTATGTTTTTTTCCGTATCATGTTTTTCGTATTGTTATTGTTTATGTTTCGTATGTTTTTTAATATGTTGTATTATAATTTTATTTTAATGAATGGATTTTGGTTTATTTAGAAAAATGAAAAAGAAAATAAAATCGAAAGTGGTGAGACTTGTGTTGTCTTATGACGAGGTATTTTGAAGTGATAGTGTTATGGTGATGTGATATCTCACACCTCGTGAGAACCAAATGAAGATGTGAAGCTTGTCCATAGTACCTAATGCTCTAAGCAACCAATTCTTTGCATGCCGCGAACTAACATATTCGCTATTTATTTTCAAGTTTGCATCATGTGTTAGTGGTGGTGGACTGGTGGGTTCTTGTGACTCAAGCTTAGCTACATTAGACCATTAGTAGTCAATCTCTGTCTGTCTATGAACAGGTTGTGTATAGTTTATTTAGTACAGTAAAATCTTTATAAATTAATAAAGTTGGGACCAGAATATTTTATTAATTTAGCGAGATATTATTATATCGATAAGTTAATAATTTATTAATTTAAAGAGTTTTTACATATGACTTTTAAATTTTCAAGTTCAATATGTACTAGTTACATATATACTAGTTAAAAATGAAAAATAAAAAAAAAAAAAAAAAAAAAAAACAAGTTCCACTATACTAGTTAGAGATGAAAAATAAATTACAATGTATACTAGTTATAGATGAAAAATAAATTAAAAAAACAAGTTTTAACATATACAAGTTACACTGTATACTAGTTAGATATGAAAAATAAATTATAATATATACTAATTAGAGATAAAAAATAAATTATCACATGTATATTATGAATTTTTTTAGTAATTATTAATTTATAGTTTCGTTGGGACCAATATATATATATATATATACATTTAAAAAAGTTATTATCTTATTATTTTATCGATTGGGGTTCAAATTTGTACTGGTCCCAAGTTGAGACTGGACAAATTATTAATTTTATCGAAGTTATTAATTTATAGAGGTTTTACTGTAATAACAATCTTACACCCTAAAACATATAACTTAATTCTATATCTATTTCTTCTCTTCTTTAATTCTACTACTCATCTATATTTATACTTCATATAATGGGTGTATCATTTTTTTTTAAATCTTAAAAACTTAAACTAATTAAGGAAGTTTAAAACTAATGCAAACTTGAAACTTAAAATCAGGAAACACACGGGTTGAATTGAATTGAAACACGAATTGAAAGACACGGTTTGTAATATAGGTTTTTTTAACTTGTGCCTTAGGGGCACACGTTAAGCACAACAAAAGTACATCAAAAGTAAATAGGGACCCACATAAAAGTACACCTGATTATACTTTTATGTGGATCATTATGTATTTTTTCTTGAGCTCTTGTTTACTTTTGATATACTTAACTTATGCCCTTAGGGCACAAGTTAAAAAAACTCTTGTAATATAGGAATTTATATATAATCTAAGAGTTGACTTTGAGAGAAAACCTATAAACGTTGTTAATAAGCCTTTTATTATCTATTTGTTATCTTAGGTAACTAATTAATAACAATTTAATATTTTTATTTGCTCATTTAGAATATTAATGAATAGTCATACGTAATTTAGAATTTTTTTCTATCTCCTTTCTCATCTTTCAAACCCCCATGCTTTCTTTAAAGCTAATACTATGTTGATCTTGTGTAAATAAACAAATAACTATCTGACGCAATAAATCCTCGTTACTATACACAAATGCTCGTCTCGTCTAGTTGATATAAGATGCTTTGATGACTGGTTATGTTTAAGGAGGTGAGATAAATATAGAACTCATATTTGTCATATAACAAATGAACAAATCATAACTATTCATTTTTTATCTAAATTAATAAAAAACCATTTTCCACATTAAAATAAACAACATATCTTTCAAATGGTAAATATTCAAGCTACAAAAAATACACTATTGCGACGATAATTAAATTATCTTTCTATAGATATGCAATTATATATACTTTCGACGATTTTTTATTTTTTTTCGCCCAGAAAAATCACATGTGATTCGTAAAAATCACATATGATTTGATTTTTGCAAATCCAATATGATTTTTACGAATCACATTAGATTTAAATCACATGTGATTCGTAAAAATCACATATAATTTGATTTTTACGAATCACATGTGATTTTTACAAATCACGTATAATTTGATTTTAACGAATCACTTGTGATTTTTAAAAATCACATGTGATTTCTCTGGGCGGAAATTTTGGAAAAAAAAAAGTTCATCGAAAAAAAAAAGTTCGTCGAAAGTATATAGAGTTGCATATCTATAGAAAGATAATTTAATTCTCATCGTGACTGTATGATTTTTTTCGCGTAACAATTAACGGTTTGCGAAATATTTAATTTTTAAAAAAATGATGAAAATTTATTTATTTATTGTTATTTTGATAAAAAGATAAATAACTAAAGTTGTTTTATTGGTTATATGACAAATATAAGTTATATATTGAACTTTTGTTTATATCTATAAATTATAAGATGTGAAAAACCCATAAAAACATTACTGGTACTTCGTATTAATGTACTCCTTCCGTCCTAAAATTATTGTCTCATTTTGATTTTTTCGGTCTTTCTTTCTCAACTTTGATTATAAATATTTTTGTTTATGTTATGCAGTTTTTGAAAAAAATTATACCAATGAAAATACATTTAAAACTCAATCCGTTCATATATTTCGTATCAAGTATTAAGTAATATAAGCAAAAGTACTTAAAGTCAAAGTTGAAAAAAAAGAACGAAAAAAATTAAAAAAGGACAATAATTTTGAGACGGATGGGTAACACCAATATGGCTTTGTAGTATTTGAATAAATGTATGTTAAGCAAAGGCTACGAAATAAAAGAGACCCTAAATAATGTCGGTAAGATTCTTTTAAAGCAATATATGGTTTTAATTAAAAAGTAAAGTTAATTACCCACTACTTTAACTATAGGATGATTAGGATCATTTATCTTAGGTACGACACGAAGTTAAATTGAGGATAAATAAGTTTGGGTAAAAAAACATGTTAACATGTCAAATCCGTTTAATAAGCGGGTCATGTTTGAGTTTAGTAATTATTATACAGGTCAACCCGTGAACACGTTTAATTATATAAGCCTCTAAAAAATAAAATATATAGATTTGGTTTTATGTTTAATTTGGATTAAATGTATCTTGTTACGTATTTAATATGAGTGAATTATGATTATAAATCAAATATCATTGAAATTTTCGTATAAGTTATATGTATGTTTTTTAAGCATTTTTAGATTGTTATATCATTTTTGGATTTAAACTAGTTGAATCGACAAACCAAAAACCACAAACCACAAGCCACACACAGGTTCAACGAGTCACAAACGTTTTACACGGGTTATGCAGGTCTGAATTAGGTTTGATTCTTAGTGTTTATGGAGCAATTATGAAAAAGGAGCATATTTCGGCATCATTTGAATCATGAATGAAGAAGTTACAGAAATGCATGTTGAGTTGACATTCTATTCGGCGTATGAGGACTAGATCATACGCCGTATCATCATACTTAGACGGAATAAGGACCTTGCATGACTTTGAAGAATACAACGTATTCCTATTTAAATATACACCGTATATTGAACTTGGTTGTAACACCCCCTAATTTGAAATGCGGCAGCGGAATAGTAATTAGGGTGTTACGGTGAGGATCGAAGTCATAATGATAGAAAACGGCTCGGAAGAGACGTTTTAAAACATAATTTCATTTATAAAAATTCAAATACAAGAGGTCCTTATCAGAGTATTATAATAAAAGTCTTGATGTTTTGAACTAAATCAAACATCTTTTATTTTATACCATTATTGAAATAAAGTAGACAAGTTTTGAAGTTTTTGGCGCCCGTTCCATGCTTGCTTCCTCTGCTAAATACCTGAGATACATGCTTAAAAGTCAACAAAAATGTTGAGTGATATCATAGAGTTTGAATTTAATAATCATTTTGATACACAAGTAAGATTGTATTGGAAAATACAATCAGTTTGAAAATATTGATATTGCAGTTTATATATTGCTCTAAGTCTCATGACACGCAAACGTTAACAAATACCGTAAAAACAGAGGTGTTTATCAAATCAATGATAATTTTGCCCTCGTGTAATAGGTGATTTTCCAGTTCTTATTTTTACTCAAATATAATTATCACGACTAATACGACTAACCACATGCATAATGGCATTCCGTCAAGTATTAATGGGACAGGCTGTCAAACCTTAAATGGATCTATTCATTATATTCGCGTTCATATAACAGTGATTAATGGCTCATGAAAGGGTCTTTTGGCAATAGCTAACTTAGGCATATATCAAGTCAGAAAGCATACAGAAAATTACTTGCGATCTGTTTATAACATGTATCCCCCTCACGAAGTTTTGAAAATAAGTAAATGTGAGGCTATGACTCACCTTAGATTGATATTGAAATGAAGAAAATAAAGTCGGACGAATTTATGATAATGGCTTCGAAACACAACCTGATAAATAAATTTATCTGAGAACTTAACCAAATACTATTTGGTAAATACGAATGGATAACGAATAATAAATATTCGTTATGACGAATAAGTGTTGTGCAGTGTAATTTTTGTGATATGCATGATATGACAAAATATGATATTTAAATTATTCATCGAAGTTTTACTTTTTAATCGTAAGTAAAATATTAACTTTTGAAATATCGTTATATATATTATTAACGTTACGTTAAATAATATATATATAAATAAAAATAAAGTTTAAATGTAACACGAAATAAATTTACGAAAATAGAAAATAAATAAGAATGATAAATAGTTTATGTTTAGTGTTTGTCTCTTTTTCCAATTTTACCATTTTTTGTCTAACGACATTTGCGTTACACCGTTAGTCCTTTTTATAAATAATTTCAACTATAGTCCTCTAATTTGTCCAATAATCATTACTAAGCTTAGAATATTAACTTTTGTCAAATTTTACCCTTAAGTTTCTGTTTTTACAGGTTTAGTCCTTTATTTTTCAATATTTATACTTTTAGTCCCTCTAGGTGTCGTCGCGTTACATTTTTAGTCCAAAATTACAAAAATAATTATAAAAATTTTCTAAAATTTTCCGAGGCTTATTAAATAAGTAATAAGCATATTTTGACTGCTTATTTGTTGAAAAGCTTATTTTTTTTAGCTTATGGGCCCTTAACGAGACAATATAAGGCCCATTAAGAGTTTTGGAAGCGAGGGCATAGAAAATGTTTTAGGCTTGGCTTTGGGCTATTTTTATGATTCTAAAAACATTTCATATGGGCCCAGTGGGCTTACATATCGTTACTTCTTATTGGGCTTGAATTGAGCCCAAGCGAGAAGATTAAATTTTATATAAGGTTTTGGAGTTGAAAAACTTGTTTGTGTCGATTCAAAATGGGTCGATTGGTGTGTCGAAACGTGAGTATTTTCACAAGTCGTATAAATGAAAGTGATAGTTTTCTAGGTGGTCTATTGAGTCGTGTAATAATATAGTACTCTTGTTAAGTGAATTTTAAAGTTATACGTATGGTTTGTAGCTTGTGTGAACCGATTATATATTTTGAAAAACTTAGAAATATTACTAAGTGTTATACCAAATTTTCATACGATGGACATGGTTTAAAATAGGTGAGTGTGACGCATGTATCGTTTAAACTAAAGTGAACTTGGTGTGCTACGTGACTCCTAGGCCTTCCAAGATAGAGGCTAGTCACGATTTGTGTACTAAGTGTTAATATATGTGTGATATATATATGTAAAATGATATACGATCGAAACTAAATAAATATGGTGCATGTAATGAATTTAACGTGTGATTTGGAATGGAAACAAGTAGAAATGACTTACAACACCTTAGAGGGGTGGTAGAGAGTCGAGAGAGAACGGATGTAACACAAGAAATATCACGTTTCAAAGTATAACCCAAACGTTATACGTATCGTATACTACCATCTATATATATGTATATACGATTTGAGGAAAATGTTTGGGTGATTCATGCTTGATGTCGACCATCTATATATATGTATATACGATTTACTAAATCGTATACTACTTGATTATAGCTAATCATCTTTGACATTTGATTATAAAATCATCTCACAAATATTATTAGGAACAATTAGGAACAAACGGGAATCAAAACGGTTAAGTTTTGAATAAATTACAAATCGATTTGGTTGTGTGTGGATCAATCACTTTGCCATTTAAAACCGTATCAAACGTCGTCGAATGAACTTGGGATTTGACACACTATTATTTGGCTAGGTGATGAACAAGATGGTGCAAAAATATTGGGGGGTCGTGTGTAAGAAACGAGATTAAACGAGGCGTTTTGGGGGGGGGGGGGCTTGGTGCTAGTAGACGGATGAATTATAAAGATTTGGATTTTGGGCTTTGGTTGTTGGGCTTATGAATAGTAACTGTGAAGTGGGCTGAAAATGATTAAGGGTCCGTTTGGTTAATTAAATGTAATTAGGAATTTTAATTAGGTTTAGTGTTTATATTTAGGATTAAATGAAAAGTTTAGGTTTCGAGTAACGCGTCGAGGATTAATTCCGTCATTTCGTGAATTATATTATTTTGTGATAATCGTCAAAATAATATAGTAAGAAAAATTTCAAATTTTTCTGAGAAAATGGGAATTAGTAACGATAACGAAGGATTATTTATTTATTAACGATATAATTACAAGAAATTTTTACAGGGTTCTACAGTACCCACTTGTCATTCTGAATTTCGTCCCGAAATTCGATTTTAAGAAATCTAACAAGTGCGTTCTATGAAAATAAATGTGGATATTTCTTACGGAATCTATCTTCTCTTTCCCGTGTATAAGTTGGTCCTCGCTTTGAGTCCCATCTAACCTTTACAATGGGGATACGATTCTGTTTGAGTTGTTTTATTTCTCTATCCATTATTTCCACCGGCTCTTCTGTGAACACTAGTTTGTCATCCAATCTAATCTCCTTTAGTGGAATAACGAGAGTTTCGTCAGGCAAACATTTCTTGAGTTGTGATACGTGAAACGTAGGATGTACCCTACTGAGTTCTTCCGGAAGTTCTAACTTATAAGCAACTGAACCAATTCTCTCTAGAATTTTGAAAGGTCCAATGTACCTCGGATTTAACTTTCCACGTCTTCCAAAACGAATCATTCCCTTCCAGGGAGAAACTTTAAACATGACTTTGTCTCCTACTTGAAATTCCATAGGCTTTCTCTTGACATCAGCATAACTCTTCTGTCTGTCACGAGCAGCATGCAGGCGTTGCTTGATTTGGAATATCTTCTCTGTAGTGTCATGTATTAGCTCTGGTCCGGTGAGTTGCATATCACCAACTTCTGTCCAACAGACTGGTGATCTGCACTTCCTTCCGTACAGTGCCTCAAAAGGTGCAGCCTTTATGCTGGCATGGTAGCTGTTATTGTATGAGAATTCAACTAATGGCAAGTGTCTATCCCAACCTTTTCTGAAATCAATCACACATGCTCGGAGCATATCTTCCAAGGTTTGGATTGTTCTTTTACTTTGTCCATCGGTTTGCGGATGATAAGCGGTGCTCATATCTAACCGAGTACCAAGAGATTTCTGTAAAGATTCCCAAAATCTTGAGGTGAATCGGCTATCTCTATCAGAAATAATAGATATTGGAACCCCATGTCTAATCACAATTTCCTTTAAATACAACTGAGCGAGTGTTTCCATCTCGTCAGTTTCCTTGATTGGTAGAAAATGTGCAGACTTGGTTAATCGATCAATGATAACCCAGATTGTATCTAATCCGGTCAAAGTCCTTGGTAATTTGGTAATAAAATCCATGGTGATTCGTTCCCATTTCCAGACCGGAATTTCTGGTTGCACGAGTAATCCTAATGGTTTCTGAGTTTCTGCCTTTACTCTAGAACATGTTAAACATTTACCAACATACTCTGCGATATCAGCTTTCATATTTGGCCACCAATAATTCTTCTTAATATCTTGGTACATCTTATTGGAACCGGGATGAATAGAATATTTGGATTTATGAGATTCATGCATGATAAGGTCTCGAATACCTCCAAAGAGAGGAATCTAATATCTTTCCTTAAAACATAACATTCCATCATTTCTTCTCACAAATTCTTTTTCATTATTTGGCATTCTGTCAACCTGATCTTCCAGGTTTGACCTTCTGTCAATTTTCTCATATTGCCGGTTTTCTTCTTGTAGAGCTTCTGTTTGAGCTTTGATGATTTGAGCTGGAAGTTGCGAATGAATTGTCATTCCTAGAGATCGAACTCTAAGAGGTTTAATTCTGTCTTTTCTACTCAAAGCATCGGCTACTACATTCGCTTTACTAGGATGGTAACGAATTTCACAGTCGTAGTCGTTGAGTAATTCTAACCATCTTCGTTGTCTCTTGTTCAGCTCCTTCTGATCTAGTATATGCTGTAGACTCTTGTGATCGGTGAAAACCGTACACTTTGTACCGTATAGGTAATGTCTCCATATCTTAAGAGCAAAAACTACTGCTCCTAATTCTAGATCATGAGTGGTGTAATTTTCTTCATTCTTCTTTAGCTGTCGTGAAGCATAGGCTATAACTTTGTCTCTTTGCATTAGTACCGCACCTAAACCATGATGAGATGCGTCACAATACACTACAAAGTCCTCATTTCCTTCCGGTAATGCTAATATTGGTGCTTCACAAAGCTTCTGTTTCAACAGTTGAAATGCTGACTCTTGTTTCTCTTCCCAGATATACTTCTTGTTCTTCTGGGTTAGTTCCGTCAAAGGTTTTGCAATCTTTGAGAAACCTTCTATAAATCTCCGGTAATAACCAGCTAGACCTAAGAATTGACGAATTTCGGTTGGAGTGGTGGGTGACGTCCAACCTTTAACTGCTTCTATCTTCGCGGGATCTACATGGATACCTTGGTTGTTGATGATATGGCCTAAAAATTGAACGGTAGAAATCCGAAAATCACATTTGGAAAACTTGGCGTACAACTTTTCTTTCTTAAGTAACTCCAAAGTAGTCCTTAAGTGTTCGGCATGCTCTTCTTTATTGCGCGAATAGATTAAAATATCATCAATGAACACAATAACGAATTTATCCAAGTATGGCTTGCATACTCGGTTCATTAAATCCATGAATACAGCTGGTGCATTGGTAAGACCAAATGGCATCACTTGAAATTCATAATGTCCGTATCGTGTTCGAAAAGCTGTCTTGGGAATGTCCTTTTCTTTAACTCTTAATTGATGATATCCGGATCTTAGATCGATTTTTGAGTAAACACTTGATCCTTGTAATTGGTCAAATAGATCGTCGATCCTTGGCAATGGATATCGATTCTTCACCGTGAGTTTGTTCAACTCCCTGTAATCGATACACATTCAGAACGTTCCATCTTTCTTTTTGACGAATAGGTTGGTGCTCCCCAAGGGGATGAGCTTGGTTGAATGAATCCTTTATCTGATAGTTCTTTCAACTGTTCAGATAATTCTTTCATTTCGGAGGGTGTTAATCGATATGGTGCTTTTGCAACTGGTGCTGCTCCAGGCACTAAATCGATGCGGAATTCTACTTGACGGGTTGGTGGAATTCCAGGTAAGTCTTTGAGAAATACATCAGAAAATTCTTTTACAACTGGCACTTCATCAAGTTGTTTCTTCTTTTCTTTTGTTTCTCCTCCCGTTACTTGAATTTGAAATACATGGCATCCTTTGCTTATGTATTTCATCGTCTTGGCGTACGAAATAATATTGAACGAAGTTTTAGGTTTATCACCTTGGATGATTAAGGTTTCTGATGCATGGGAATCGCAACAGGCTTTACCTCTCGAGGGATCTCGAGAAGCTTACAACCCCCACCAGGCAGTGTACCTGATCGTTGTAGTATAGTATAGTGACAAGTACCGGGGGATTGATCGTTCAGCTTAGGAATAGTGTCGCTAGGATTAGAAAGCCTAAATTACTAGTTCTAAAGGTGAGGGATGATTATTTTTGTGTTTTTATATTTTTTTTAGAAAGCAATTAAAATATCGGTTTTTAGAAGAGTGGGCGGAATTAGTTGCTATTCAACTAACCCAAAACTAAGATGCAATCAAAATAAAATACTAAAAATGAAAATAAACTAATTAAACTAAGGTTGTGAGCAGTAATTGGAGAAAATGTGTTTACTTAGATTTCACTACTCCCTAGATATCTTTTACACGTTAATTACTTGTTATAATTGCATGGATGACGGATTGTATTCCTTAATACCATTCATGGGGTGGCATACATAACTCCCCAATTCTATGAGCTCTTATCTCCTCCTACACCATGCCCAGCACAACTATAGGGATTGTAAACAGTAGCTCATGCATTAAATACAACCAATAAAGACCTAGTACGCCTCGGTTCATGTTTCTTAAGACGTTCAAGCATGTTACCATTTGGAGATCTGCCAGTTTTCTTAAGCCTAACATATAAAATCATTCATCCAAGACAAGAATAAACAAGTAATCAACACATAATCAATATCTAGGTTTCATTAGATCTAAGCAAACACAAAAGAGATCTAGCCTAGCATAATGGAATTGAGACAAGAACAAGATATAGACAACCAACACATAGACATATTGATTGAATTAGAAGAACACTTATCTCAATTACAATGCAAGGTATCAAGGGTTTGGAACCCTTGAAAAACCTGTAAAAGTTGCACCAAAATCATCTTTAGGGTTTCTCCAAAACTTCTCTCCCTTAATGTGAAAAACTAGAAAACTATATATAGGAAAATAGGGGTGACGGCGTCAAGAACAAAGGTGTGACGCCGTCATCTCACCGCCAAATACTTCCTCGGACGGCCTTGATCTACTTCTGACGCCCTGTGTGACGCCGTCATGAGCTACGGATTTTAATTCTTGAGGTTTGACGCCGTCATGAGTTTACTCTTGACGCCTTCATGTACTGTTCCAGCATGGAAAATTGAGACTTTGCCGTTTTCTTCACTTTTATGCTCCAAAAACGTCCAAAATGGCTTCTTTTCCAGAATTCACTCTCCAAGTACCTAAAATCACAAAAGGAACGATTTAGGGCAATATTTGATCAAATAAAGTCGGATTCGGGCTTAAATGACCCCCTAAAAACGGACCATTTTTCGCCTCATCAGTTTCACTGTCGAATGGAATTTGGATGACTTTCTCGTCACAAATTATTCTGGCACGGTGTGTAGATAACCAATCCATACCAATGATGACATCAAAACTTCCCAATTGGATGGGCATAAGATCGATAGGGAAAGATTTACTTAGAAATGTTAAGGTGCAATTGGGTATTAGTACTTAGAATATTTCCATCTGCTAATTCTATTTCATAGATAGTATCTAATTCTATAGGAGTAATATTTAGAATTGCGGCAAACGAAGTAGACACAAAACTTTTATCTGCTCCTGAATCAAATAATATCTTAGCATCTTGATTTAATAGGAACGTACCCGTAACAACATCATAATTCTGCGTTGTGTTTCCATCTCCAAGTACATATGCACTTCCTCGGGCAACATTATTGGCATTCTTTGGACATTGAGTTCTGTAATGTCCAACCTCACCACAACCATGGCACTTTACTGCTATCGGTTGTGTGTTGGCTCCAGTTGCTCGACAGTCCTTTGTCATGTGACCAATTCTTCTGCAGTTGCCACAAGTAGCCTTACATGCTCCATTATGATGCATGTTGCACTTGTTACATGGGGGTAGACTTCCGGCATAACCTTTACTTTCTGCAGGCACTGCTGCATAAGCTCTGGTAGCTTCTTGTCGACGATTTTGTTGCTGATGATGATTACTACGATTCTGTTGTTGATCTCTGTTGCGGTTGCTGCTTTGATTGTTGTTGTTGTAGCTCCTGTTACCACTGTAGCTGTTGTTGTAGCTACGGTTGTTGCTATTGTTGTTCCCACGGTTGTCAGCACTTCTCTTATGCTCATTGATGAGGCGAAAAATGAACCACTTTTAGGGGGTCATTTAAGCCCGGAATTGAATTTATTTGATCAAATATTACCCTAAATCGTTCCTTTTGTGATTTTAGGTACTTTGGGAGAGAAATCTGGAAAAGGAATAAATTTGGACGTTTTTGGAGCATAAAAGTGAAGAAAACGCCAAAGACTTAATTTTCCATGCTGGAAACAGTGTATGACGGCGTCAAGAGGAAATATGTGACGGCGTCAAGAGTAAAGTCCATGACGACCCAGAAGAAACCTGAAGGCGTCACAAGTAGAGCGTCAAGAGTTAAAATCATGACGGCCTGCATAAGGTGTACACATGACGGCGTCAGATCCAGATCTAGGCAGTCCGAGGAACTATTTGGCGGCGAGATGACGGCGTCAGACATCTGTTCTTGATGCCTTCACATTCTTAAATCTATATATAGTTTTCTATTTTTCATTCATTAAGAGGAACTTGTGTGGAGAAACCCTAGGGCCGAACTTTGTACGTATTTTACAGTATATTCAGGGGTTTTCAGCCCTTGAATCCTTTCATGTGCTATTGAGATAAGTCTTCTCTTAATTCAATCAATATGTCTATGTGTTGGTTGTCTATATCTTGTGCTTGTCTTGATTTCAACATGCTAGGTTAGATCTATCTTGTGTTTGCTTAGATCTGATGAAACCTAGATGTTAATTATGTGTTGATTACTTGTTTATGGTTGTATTGGATGGATGATTTCAATGTTAGGCTTAAGAAAACTGGCAGATCTCCATTTGGTAACATGCTTGAACGTCTTAGGAAGCATGAACCGATGTGTACTAGGTTTTATTGGTTGTATTTAATGCATGAGTAAATTCTAATGATCCCATGTTAGGAGCTTCTTAGCTGGCTCGACAAATGAGTGAAGTAGGCACTCATAGGATTGGGGAAGTAAGTACGCCACCCCATGAATGGTATTAAGGAATACAATCCGTCATCCACGCAACTATAACAAGTAATTAACGTGTAAAAGATATCTAGGGAGTAGTGAAATCTAAGTAAGCACATTTCTCCCAGTTATTGCTCACAACCTTAGTTTAATATAGTTTATTTTCATTTTTAGTATTTTATTTTGATTGCATCTTTAGTATTGGGTTAGTTGACTAGCAACTAATTCCGCCCAAATCCTTCAAAACTCGAGATTTTCATTTGCTTTCTAAAAAATATAAAAATACAAAAAGAATCATCCCTCATCTCTAGACCTAGTCTTTAGGTTTTCTAATCCCAGCGACACTATTCCTAGCTGAACGATCAATCCCCCGATACTTGTCATTATACTATACTACATCGATCAGGTACACTGCCTGGTGGGGGTTGTAAGCTTCTCGAGATCCCTCGAGAGGTAAAGCCTGGTGCAATTCCCATTCATCACTCATTGATCACGGAGGTATAACCTCTTTTGATCACCCGGGTTAACAATCTCTGTGCAAGTCCCATAGCTTCTTCTACTGTCTGTGGATTTGATGCGGTAACATCCCCTTCAATAGATGGTGGCAGTCCTTCCACATATTTCTCCAATTCTTGTTCAACATTGGGTACTATTGTTGGGCATAACACCGACAACTCCAGAAACTTTCTGTCGTATGTCTTCAGATCATTGTACTTTACTACTAGCTGATGAAATTCATCCTGTAGTTCTCTGATCTCTGTCCTAGGACAATACTTCTTAAGCATCTTATTCTTTAACTCATTCCAAGAAAGTTTGAAAGCTTCATCCTGACCCATAGCATTCGCAGTAGTATTCCACCACGATAGTGCTTCTCCTTGAAGAGTTCCTGTAGCAAAGGTAACTTTGCTATTCTCAGAACAACCACTCCTCTTGAAGAATGTCTCAGTATGCTCAAACCAATGGGCCATTTCAGTAACTCCTTCAATTCCTTTGAAGTTAGTTGGCTTGCAAGTCATGAAGTCCGTGTAAGTACAATTACGAGGAGTAGACGTATTAGCTTCACGGTTTGCACCATTGACGTTATTCAAACGATCCGCTTCACGAGCTGCAGATATTCCCTCAGCAATCATTCTTTGAACCTCAGTAGGTGTCATGATCACTTCCGGGTTGGAATTTTCGCTACTTGCATGCTCCATTTTTCTATTAATAATACAAAAATATAGCATTTAGAATTTTAAACAACAATTTTGTTTAAAGGTTCTTGTGAAGTAGGGAAATGAATATTTATGAGTTCTAATAATAATTGGGCACCATATGTAGTTTTTATTTCGATACAACAATCATAATTATTCCGATATGTTAGATGCATTTATAATACACATGCACAACCATAAGCATAAATTAACATTTGTATATACTAATATCACAACCAACAGCATAACATTAATAACTTGATCAGTTGAGTTTTCATAACACAACGATACAAGATTCTTTATTAATTGCCACATGCGGCAGGCTTAGATGCCTTATTACTAATACAAATACTAACTACCTCTAATGATTAGGTATGTCCACATGTCCTCCCATCTCTAAGATCTGAGTTCGGAGCTCCTGCATCTCGGTATGATGTTGAATCTGCATATCTCCTACAAGGTTTTCCAATGTATCTGCTCTTCGGTGTGCAAGCTGGGCTTCCCAAGTACGGTTTTGTCCCTCTCTTCGCAATGATATCGCGAAAGAACGTGTCTCAGAGATATCCGAATTTATCTGAGCTAACCCCTGCTGCAACTCTATCCTATTGGCTATAAGGTTATGTAAGGTGTTGTGGATAGTATCCGAACGATCAAATGATGAATAATCAATCATCTGAAGAAGTGAGTCTATCTGTTCTTCGTGATGCTCCAAACGCGTCACTACTACAGAAGGTGAAAGAGTAGAGGTAATTTCCATTCTAGCACTCTCGCCAGTTTCATTGATATGAGCTGGGGGAGTAAAACCAGGAGGATAGGGTAATGATGGTGAAAGTGGAGGAGTAGAATCGGAAATACGAAGTCGGCTGGATGTGGGTATATCTTCCTCAGGAATTTGTTCTCTAGGGTGAAAAGTATATGGATAAGTCTGGCTAAAAAGATTGAATAGGTGATCGGGTGCATATGAATCAAATTCATGACGTGGTAATGGTGTATGTGTTGGTAAAACCAAAACATCGGGATTTTCAGGTGTTGTAACAATTTCGTCTTATTCGAAGGGTTCTGTTTCTTGGGAAACAGCGTCAGGTACAAAAGTAGAACGATAAACAGGCGAAGTGACGGACGCGACAGAAATATCAGAGTCGGAGTCTGACATACTCATATTGAAATAATACTGTAATAATTCATAAATAGTGCAGAATAACAATTTATTATTGTTAAAGATTACAAAATTCTAATATATCAAGATCAAAGTATCATAGCTTAATGATTAACTTACTGAATATGGTAGCAAGCAGGTACGGCGGGCAAAAATTAACATGGTGTAAATTTAATTTATTTGAAAGTGTGGTTATAGTTCAATGTTTGAAAACATTTGGTTCTCTATAACTATGGCTCTGATGCCAATCTGTAACACCCCTAGTTTGAAATGCGGCAGCGGAATAGTAATTAGGGTGTTACGGTGAGGATCGAAGTCATAATGATAGAAAACGGCTCGAAAGAGATGTTTTAAAACATAATTTCATTTATAAAAATTCAAATACAAGAGGTCCTTATCAGAGTATTATAATAAAAGTCTTGATGTTTTGAACTAAATCAAACATCTTTTATTTTACACCATTATTGAAATAAAGTAGACAAGTTTTGAAGTTTTTGGCGCCCGTTCCATGCTTGCTTCCTCTGCTAAATACCTGAAATACATGCTTAAAAGTCAACAAAAATGTTGAGTGATATCATAGAGTTTGAATTTAATAATCATTTTGATACACTAGTAAGATTGTATTGGAAAATACAATCAGTTTGAAAATATTGATATTGCATTTTATATATTGCTCTAAGTCTCATGACACGTAAACGTTAACAAATACCGTAAAAACGGAGGTGTTTATCAAATCAATGATAATTTTGCCCTCGTGTAATAGGTGATTTTCCAGTTCTTATTTTTACTCAAATATAATTATCACGACTAGTACGACTAACCACATGCATAATGGCATTCCGTCAAGTATTAATGGGACATGCTGTCAAACCTTAAATAGATCTATTCATTATATTCGCGTTCACATAACAGTGATTAATGGCTCATGACTAAGGGTCTTTTGGCAATAGCTAACTTAGGCATATATCAAGTCAGGAAGCATACAGAAAATTACTTGCGATCTGTTTATAACATGTATCCTCCTCACGGAGTTTTGAAAATAAGTAAATGTGAGGCTATGACTCACCTTAGATTGATACTGAAATGAAGAAAATAAAGTCGGACGAATTTAAGATAACGGCTTCGAAACACAACCTGATAAATAAATCTATCTGAGAACTTAACCAAATACTATTTGGTAAATACGAATGAATAACGAATAATAAATATTCGTTATGACGAATAAGTGTTGTGCAGTGTAATTCTTGTGATATGCATGATATGACAAAATATGATATTTAAATTATCCATTGAAGTTTTACCTTTTTAATCGTAAGTAAAATATTAACTTTTGAAATATCGTTATATATATTATTAACGTTACGTTAAATAATATATATATAAATAAAAATAAAGTTTAAATGTAACACGAAATAAGTTTACGAAAATAGAAAATAAATAAGAATGATAAATAGTTTATGTTTAGTCTTTATCTCTTTTTTCAATTTTACCATTTTTAGTCTAACGACATTTGCGTTACACCGTTAGTCCTTTTTATAAATAATTTCAACTATAGTCCTCTAATTTGTCCAATAATCATTACTAAGCTTAGAATATCAACTTTTATCAATTTTTACCCTTAAGTTTCTGTTTTTACAGGTTTAGTCCTTTCTTTTCAATATTTACACTTTTGGTCCCTCTAGGTGTCGTCGCATTACATTTTTAGTCCAAAATTACAAAAATAATTATAAAAATTTCTAAAATTTTTCGAGGCTTATTAAATAAGTAATAAGCTTATTTTAACTGCTTATTTGTTGAAAAGCTTATTTTTTTAGCTTATGGGCCCTTAACGAGACAATACAAGGCCCATTAAGAGTTTTGGAGGCGAGGGCATAGAAAATGTTTTAGGCTTGGCTTTGGGCTATTTTTATGATTCTAAAAATATTTCATATGGGCCCAGTGGGCTTACATATCGTTACTTCTTATTGGGCTTGAATTGAGCCCAAGCGAAAAGATTAAATTTTATATAAGGTTTTGGAGTTGAAAAACTTGTTTGTGTCGATTTAAAATGGGTCGATTGGTGTGTCGAAACGTGAGTATTTTCACAAGTCGTATAAATGAAAGTGATAGTTTTCTAGGTGGTCTATTGAGTCGTGTAATAATATAGTACTCTTGTTAAGTGAATTTTAAAGTTATACGTATGGTTTGTAGCTTGTGTGAACCGATTATATATTTTGAAAAACTTAGAAATATTACTAAGTGTTATACCAAATTTTCATACGTTGGACATGGTTTAAAATAGGTGCGTGTGATGCATGTATCATTTAAACTAAAGTGAACTTGGTGTGCTACGTGACTCCTAGGCCTTCCAAGATAGAGGCTAGTCACGATTTGTGTACTAAGTGTTAATATATGCATGATATATATATGTAAAATGATATACGATCGAAACAAAATAAATATGGTGCATGTAATGAATTTAACATGTGATTTGGAATGGAAACAAGTAGAAATGACTTACAACACCTTAGAGGTGGTAGAGAGTCGAGAGAGAATGGATGTAACACAAGAAATATCACGTTTCAAAGTATAACCCAAACATTATACGTATAATTCAAACCGATAATCCTTTTCTTGCTTCCAAACAATGTAGCAATCGATCTCTGGTCTTGTAAGAGTAGTTTTAAGGACGAATTTAATATGTGAAAGAGTATGAGAATGGTAAAGAGCAAGTGCATGCATGTACGTTATATATGGTTTCAATATATAACACGTATGTGAGAAAATTTTCTAAGAAACCTTCACGTACACTATTGCATGTCAAGGAAACTAGGCTAGGGTGATTTTTATATTGCTATACAATGGAATGCGAGAGCACAATTTGAGGAAAATGTTTGGGTGATTCATGCTTGATGTCGACCATCAATATATATGTATATACGATTTACTAAATCGTATACTACTTGATTATAGCTAATCATCTTTGACATTTGATCATAAAATCATCTCAGAAATATTATTAGGAACAATTAGGAACAAACGTGAATCAAAACGGTTAAGTTTTGAATAAATTACAAATCGATTTGGTTGTGTATGGATCGATCACTTTGCCATTTAAAACCGTATCAAACGTCGTCCAATGAACTTGGGATTTAACTAGGTGATGAACGAGATGGTGCAAAAATATTGGGGGGTCGTGTGTAAGAAACGAAATTAAACGAGGCATTTTTGGGGGGGGGGGGGGGCTTGGTGCTAGTCGATCAGATGAATTATAAAGATTTGGATTTTGGGCTTTGGTTGTTGGGCTTATGAATAGTAACTGTGAAGTGGGCTGAAAATGATTAAGGGTCCGTTTGGTTAATTAAATGTAATTAGGAATTTTAATTAGGTTTAGTATTTATAATTAGGATTAAATAAAAAGTTTAGGTTTCGAGTAACGTGTCGAGGATTAATTCCGTCATTTCGTGAATTATATTATTTTGTGATAATCGTCAAAATAATATAGTAAGAAAAATTTCAAATTTTTCCAAGAAAATGGGAATTAGTAACGATAACGAAGGATTATTTATTTATTAACGATATAATTACAAGAAATTTTTACAGGGTTCTACATTGGTCTACAGATGAGAAAGTCAAAGAAAGGAATACGACGTATCCAACATAAGTGATACACCGTATATATACAGATTTGCCTAAGATGGATCTGCATTGGAATTGAGAGGAATACAATATATGAGGATTATGCCATACGCCGTATACAATGGCGGTTAAATCGGATTATTCTAGAATATTATAAAAGTGGAGCCCATGTCAAGTCATCCAATACGTCGTATAGGGAAGATGGATATGCCGTATCGGGCGACAGATAGAAAAGTATAAATAGAGGGCTTACACCTTCGGTTTCAACACACTGCTACCACATACCACAGAGTCAAGGGACGTTTTCAGAAGGAAAGAAAGGTCAGGAAACACTACGAATCGCCATGAGGGCATCTCGAGTACCCCTTACCTTTATTAATCATTGTTTATCATTTCGATTTCATTATGATTTCTATTTGTGCAGCTCTTATTCAATCATTTTGTATTGTTACTGTGATTATAGGCTAAAACCCTTGGGTGTTAGCCATGCTTATAACTATTTAGTTGTTTTGATTTTTTTGATCGATTAATTGCATTTTTGTTGGATATCTCTTATGTTTATCGTGCTCATTTACGTTCATTTACTAGCTTGAGGTGTTGTGGCTATTGTCTAGATCATAGGTTGTACATATATTTATGTGATTTACAATCTGTATCATAGTGGTAGGTATGCATGATAACATAGCTTCACGATGGATACCATTAGGACTAGAGGCCAATCGTATCCCTAGGTATTACATGATTAAAGCTAATAAGTTAGCGTGAGAACCCTTATAAATGAAAATTCACGAGGGTTTAGGTAGTTGCACTTGTATGCGATTGGCAAGATAGATTATAATTGATAGTTGAACCACTTTATGCGAACTTGATGCTTTTTAACGTTGTGACCATCGGGTTAACGGAGGATATGCATAGGGCTAGGTAACTGTGACCATCTGTCATAGTCTACCATTGATAGGGAGTGTACTCACAAGGCCGAATGCATGCTCCTCGAGTCTCAATTTACACTCCCTGACTTAAGACTTAGCAAAGGATCGATCAAGACTTAGCAATAATGCAACAACATTGCAAGTCCCAAAAACCTGCATAAAAGGTTATCATACATGTGTACAAAGTATGGACCAGGCATAGGAGACCAACAGTTAATGTTTTGAAACAACACCATGCAGGGTGCGAAAGATGCTCAAAGAGATAATGGAGACAAGCTTCATTAGTGTAGGGATGACTGAGGCTAAACTTGAACTGTAACATGTGTAAGATTGGGGGGCTCCGAAGCAACAAGGTCCTCAAGGTTGCGACCTGCATTTTTGACCAAAAGGTCAACATAGAGAAATTTGATCTGGCAAAATGCATCCCCAGCCTCATCGTAAATCCTCTCATATTTAGGTTCATAATCCTTGATATCCTCAAATCTCCAAGAATCATCGAGATCATGAACATCATTTAAGGCCTGAGCCCGCCCCGTCAGCATAGCTTTTCTTTAAAGATTAGCGATAACATCGTTGAAATGCTTGGAACTATGTAACTTCTTGACAACAAGGGGAAATAGGTCTTTAATATAGTTGACTTGGTCAGACTCCACAGCTTTAAGGTTGGCAGATAATATTTTCACCTCTTCTCGTAGACTTGCCTACAACGAAAGGAATGTAGCTTCCTTCTCTTCAAAGTTATGCCACATTTTTCGGAGGCTCTCAACTTCTTTAGTCAAGGGCCTCAACCTTTGGACCTCGTCATCAAGAGTTTTCCTAAAATCCTTGGAAGACCTCGCCATATCTCGCATGACCTCGTGCTCACTTGACAACCTTCCAGTCTCTGACCTCAAGTCCTTAACCAGCTGACTCCCTTCAAGGTCTTGGTTGTTTCGTACCTTCTACAGATCGTTTCCAAGAACTGAAAGCTTATGTTTCAGGCTCACATGTTTGCTCTTCAAAAACCTTAAGATCATAGATACGTCCTTCATTTGTCAACATATTCTCAGCCATCGCCAAACGGAGAGCTTGAACATCATAAAAATTGGCCAATTCATCATAAGTAAGCCCGTCCAACCTTCGGCAGATCTAAAGAGGAACGTGTAGCCATGAAAGGACGTTGTGAGCAGAGTGAGCTTCTTGAGTAGCTACAAAACAAAACAATAAAGGCACAAAAAAAAGACACTAGTAGTATAAAGAAACAAGGAAATAGTGAAAGAAGAAACATTACCAAGCATAAAGGGGTCATACTCAAAAGAGTCCTCAAAACCCAGGCTCCGAGCGAAAGCCCTCGGATGCTTGCCAGTCCCCTTTGGAGACTAAACCCGTTACTCACCTTTATCCTTGGTTTAGGGTTCGGTTAGCTCCCCGCGAGCACCTAAACATATAAGATAAACAAACTAACACTTTAATGTTTATCCACTAAACACGTAACTCATGAACTTGCATCATGAATCAATTTATTTACTATATGGGGTTCGTATGGCCTTGTGCCAAACACCCCTAATTCTATTAAAACTAGTTTTAACATAATTCTTTCATATTAATATTCTAACATCACATCTAATGATGATTTTAAAGCTAAATTCATATAACTTCAATTTTAACATAAATCCTAAATTAACATAAATTTGATTTAGGGCAAGAAACATACTAACCTTGATGGGAATTGAAATCTAACCCTTAAATGATGTTAAGGACACATCAAGATCATCACAAACTTGCTTATAATTTCTCCCGATTGTTCCTGAGATAACCAAGGATTATGACTAATTTTTCCCTCCAAATATATCTATGCCACATCCCAAGTCACACATGTGTGACTTGAGATTAATTTTGTATATATTATGAAGTGGTTAAGCCTAAAGGTAATTTAGTAATTTCTGCCCCAAAAATATAATTTGCATCGTTAGTCCCGTTCATTAAATATTTTGCATTGTTAATCCCTATTTCTTATAAAACTAACGGGAAAAATTTAATGATTATTCTAAGGTCAATAAATTATTATTCTTGCTAATTTGTAAATTTTGGGGTGTTACATTAAAACTCAAAATCCTAATATGATCTATCATGTTAAAACTGAACTTGAGAGGATTTAATCCCGATATTTTGGTTACTCAGAGTGGATGTTGTTTACATATGAGATGTAAAACATGATTGGCATCGGATTGGGATGGTTGTGTTGTTCAGTTTCTAGTGTTGAACAGTAAGGACCCAAAGGAATGATTAGGAATCAAGAGTTTAGGTAACATTCAAACAAACCATGTGGTGTGTGTTTACTATATGAACTAGTATGTTAAATGTAGAGAGAATTCGGAGGTTTTCAAAGAGAGTTCCAAAGGTGAGAAATGTCTTATATTTATAAAGAGACATTTAAGGTTTAAGGATAAACCCCACAAGGATGATCAAATGACTGTGAGACAGGATACGTGTTGATCATCCAACGTGTGGACAAGAATACATGTGGTAGCTTTTCTTTGGCTCGTACTAGGTTGTGCCCGTCTCCCCTATTCTTTCCAGTGTGTCTTCCATTGTCACATGTCAGATAGCACATCTTGGACGTTAGTGACAGTTTGGAGACATTTGTCCCATGCGTGTTTGTTTACACTGTTTGAGATGCTTTCCCAGGCTATTCGTACCCTGAAATTATAACCGGGCCTATCAAGTGTTAATGCTGGGCCTTGCTAAGAATTTATGATGGGCTTGACCTTGACGTGTAATTTTGGGGTTTGTCCATCAATAATTCAATATTGATACGTTATCACATGTATCTATACGATTGGTAAAATGCTATTAGGGTAAACACTGAAAATTCATTAAATAAATTATTACCGTATGTTTCATTTACTTTGAAAAGCCTCATTATACACCATCTTTATTGATTATTTCATCCAAATCCACCTTCCACATCTCATAACTCCATTCAAGCACCCCATTCAAGCACCGTTGATTCCGGTTAGATTTTTTTTTCTAACATATAAAACAACCATTCTTTTCACTTTTCTCTCCCTCATTTTCTTCTTTTCTCTCCTTCATTTTCAAACATCCACCTACACCATATCTACATAATTTTGAGGTTTTTTCATCAATAATTCAATATTGATACGTTATCACATATATCTTTACGATTGGTAAAATGCTATTAGGGTAAACACTGAATATTCATTAAATAAATTATTACCGTATGTTTCATTTACTTTGAAAAGCCTCATTATACACCATCTTTATTGATTATTTCATCCAAATCCACCTTCCACATCTCATAACTCCATTCAAGCACCATTGATTCCGGTTAAAAATATTTTTTTTCTAACATATAAAACAACCATTCTTTTCACTTTTCTCTCCCTCATTTTCTTCTTTTCCTCCTTCATTTTCAAACATCCACCTACACCATATCTACATAACTTCCGTCCTCTAAAACCACCAAAAATATTCACTCTCTATTTCAGCGACCACCAGAACCGCCTATCTCCAAAACCCACGAACCCCGTAACTTAAAAACCTATCTTAACGAAAATGGTGGTGGGGGGTAACAGTTGTGATGATACCAAAACACGATGAATTGACCTTTTTTGAAACATTTGGAAACAAACACTTTACTCTTGCCCTCCTCACCTTCATCTTAGACTAAACTTTACTTAGAATGTACCAAAAAATTATTTTGTTTATATAATAAACATTTATCATTGCAATCTGGGATGTGCATGTTACCAGGGACGTCCCGTAAAATTTGGAGGCCCTGTGCCATTTTTTTGAATAGGCCTTCCGAAAGATAAGATGAAGTATTCGTAAAATCAACAACTATTAACTCTATAATGCATTTTTTATTATCGATCAAACAAATTTCTATCAATATTTTTATATAAAGACGTCTTTCTTGTTTTTAGGTGTAACCATTGATTATTCTAAACATTTTACAACTACTTTGAAAGCATTACACCTAAGATGTCTTAAAATAAATCTTAGCAAAGACACATTTTTTAGGACATGCTTCAAGCTTAAAATCAGTTTTATCGTGAAATTGAGATTAAAATTAAAGTTTAAACTTTCTAAGATATTGAACCACAAATGCAAAATGCAAAATAGCAAAATGCAAAATAGGTAAAGTGGTTAAAATAAATAAATGTAAAAACAAGAGGACTAAAATTAAACATAGTAAACTAAAAAACTAATAAAAACAAGACCCAAAGATTCCCTTTTCACCTTTTGGGTTATCTTCTTCGGTGGAAGTCCATAACCCATATTTCATTTTCACCATTAAAACACAAAACAAGCTTCTTTCTTTTTTCCGTTATTAAAATCTTTATATTTTTATATCCCAAGTCATCTTCCAACAATATTAAATCTTCCAAAACTGATTATATACTAATACTAAGTTTTAGACATCGGAGGCCCTGTGCGATCGCCTATACCGCACATGCTCAAATTCGGGCCTGCAGGTTACAATAGTATTTGGATCATGTTACGCACAGTTGTGTATTTCTAAAGGTGTGTTAATCTATACTACTATATAATGCATTTGAGACTATTCTATAATTAGAAAACATTTACTTGCTTATTATGGAAGGATTTCAAAATTAATTGGTTAAGAAGCATGTTGGTTAGGAAGCGAATTGGTTAGGAAGCAGGTTGGTTGTTCAAACTAAAATTATTTGGCTTAACCATCGCTATCATCTCTACTTATAAAGCATATAAACAACTAAATGTGTAACCGAATAACCGAATAACACAAAATATAGTCACAGATACCCGCCGCTGCATTGCTCGGGTACCGTTCTAGTAGTGCAAAATGGAGATAGTCATACTCAAATTGAAAGTATTAGGACATAACGCTGGCACTTTTTTTTTTTTTTTTTTTTTTTTTTTTTTTTTTATTTTTTTAATGTTGAAGAAGACAAAAACGTATTTAAGTCTTTTATTGCGAAAGAAAGTAAATTAGTTAGGTATGACTAGAAGAATGTCCATATAAAGCGATAATATACAGCGTCAAATAATTGTACTTGTGAACTTGCGGTCATAGTATGACGCTTTATGTAACCGTGTGTTTTTGTGTGTGTTTATTTTATTTATTTATTTTTTAAATTGATGCAATCAGTTGCAACCGTGTGACCCTGGATGAATACACTCATAAACCGTGTGTGTTTTGTAAGTTCATAAACATGTGATTGGTTGTCATTTATCAAGATTTTTATTTATTTTATTATTATTATTTTTAAATTGGTTGTAATGCAACCATGTTTTTATATTTTGTTTATAGACCAAATAGTAAAACTTGCTATATTTAAAATGTAGTTCCATAAACTTGTTTTATAAGAGCACTAGGTGTCGTAACGTGGGATCTCGGCGTTATGTCGACGTGACTCTGACGTTATTGGCGTTACCACACCAAACCCAAGCAAATTCCAACGGCGTTAGGTGTTGCGTTAACATATCAACATGTGTTGAGGTCCTTTTTCCCTTTCTTTCTTTCTTTCTTTTATTTATGGGTTTGAGTTTATATCGTGTTATATTCGTGTTATATTTGTGCTTGGTGTCCGAAAGGTGGTTTTTTAGTGTGTGTGTTTTAGCATGTGTGCAGGTTATGGGGAAGAAGATGAACTTATTTATTATTATTATTATTATTATTATTATTATTATTATTATTAAACACGTTAGTTTGTTAGTGCTATTAACATAAGTTATTTATTTATTATTTATTTATTTATTTGTCTTTTTTGTTTTTTTGGTAACTTTTATAAAAAATTTAATTTGCATTTTTATTAAATTAATGAAAAATTAGTTTGTTTTAAAATACAAGAATAAGAACATAAAATTAGTGGGTCTCAAAAAAGATGATATTAATGGTGCTATTAGTAGGGGAGTATTTTTGTGTGTTGTTGTTAATTGGGGCCTTGTGGGAATATTGGGTTAGTGTTAATGGTGTTATGAGCCCTAGTGGGTATATTAGGCATTGGACATGCTTAAAATTTAAGAATTTTTAAGTTTAAGGATGCATATATACTTGCATTATAAGTATTACTAATTATATTAAATCACAAGGGCTACGACGCCGTTTTGCTTGCCATTTTCCCGCCAAAATTGGTGGGCTGCTGAGGCCCGGCTCGTTAGCCTGATTCTATTGATCCGTAACCCTATCTATCCACTTTTATCACCTCACCTCAAAATATCCGCACCCATCATCCTCATTCCAGTTTCACCTAGAAGCTTCTTCCAAAATCAAAATACGGCTTTGCTTCCACAGACCAAAAAACAGCCACACACTTTCCGATCTAAAACCCACATCTCCCGGTGGTCGGATTAATACGAAAAAGATTTGTCGCGTTGGCAGTCGAGGATTGTCTCAAGTAGCGTTTGGTATTTCTTATCGCAAGGTTTGATTCCTTTCTTTATTATTATAAAGATTCAATCCATTTTTTTATTATGTATATTTTATAATTTTCTAATTATTTTGTTAGATGAGTTGAGTTTGATCTTAGTGGATTGAAGTAGAAAAAACAATTGTGTAAGTTGTAGCTTTATAATAAGCTGTTTACGTTATTAAAACTTTTCATTTGTGGGGTTTTGATTTTGAATTTGTGATTTTTTTTTGAGGTTTGGAGCTAAGAGGTTGAATAAATTTGCTGTCTGGAGGATAAGCTTGAAACGATTCAGCCTGTGGGTTTGGGTGAGTTTTTACTTATAGTAATATTGTTTTAGTTTAGATTATATGCTGTAAAAGGTAATGTAATATCCAGATTAACTTTGAAGTAATTTTTAAAGTTGAATTATGGAAAAGATATTTACAAAAAAAAAAAAAAAAAGAAAAAAAAAGGACCTTTGAGGAAGCTTAAAGCCGCTACTGAAGAAGGTTTTTACCGTTCTCTATCCAACATTAGCTATTCTTTTGTTGCTTATATTTTATGGCAGTGTTGCTTTTGAATTTTCAGGGAAAACGTACCCTAAAACCTTATGCAAAGGTAAACTAACATTTTTAGGTGGTCGGATTTCCTATACGAAGATATTCCTTCATCCAACGGAGGTAACTTTTGTTGAGTTTAACAATTTGCGACCGTACATTATGACTCATCTATACAATTCGCTACCACTGTATCTATTATAGTAGCCCTATGTCGTACATACATCTTAGTATACGTGTCTGTGTTATAGATAGGGGATGTTCCTCATCAGCAACGAGCCAGGTACACCAAGTAAACCAAAAAATACGACTTACACAAGGTTTGTTTGCGCCTTTTTCTTCCAATTTTTTTGTATCCTTGGTCAATCAAAAGTGTTCCTTCTATTGTTACTTACTCACTCGCTTTTTTAGTAACGTAATAACATTCGCTTTATTTTTTCCAGATCGTACGCGCTCCTCATCAACAACTGTCCACAATGTACAAGGCCTAACGGATCCTACAAGGTGGCCTACATAAGGTTTCCTATTCCTTCGTATATTTTAGGGACAGAGCCAGAAAGAAATATGATCGGGTGCACAAATTTTTTTGAACCGTAATATAATAGAGTTAAAACATGAATTAAAACAAAGATTTCATTAAAATGATAAATAAATGAACATATTACCTTCTAGTTAGTTATTCTACGATCTCCCTTAGCAAAATAACACTTACGTGCACCCTCATTTTTAATATTAATAAGTTCTTCTTTCTCTATAGCACACAAGTTAAAGCGCCGTTAAAATAATCATCACCCATCTAATTTCGCAAATAAGTTTTAATGAGCTTCATTTTAAAAAAAACATCTTTCAACCGTAGCGGTAGCAACAGGCAAGACTAAAGCAAACTTCAATTAAGCACTACTTTTCATATATATTGTAACTACAACAACAATAAAAATACCCCATGACAACACAATTGGGGTGCTGTTCATATTCTAATATATTGTTGACTATCACTTAAACTTACTATCCCTATTTGTCTTAATAGAAATTGCATAGTTATTCACTTATTCTTATTGCCCTAAGTCCTTATTGATGATGATAGACTATACAGAACCAACAAATTAGTCAAGATTTCATACAAAAAATCAAAACATGAAAACTTTAAAAGACATAATAAACAAATGAAAGGTATATGTTACAACTTACGAACCTGTTTCATCTTTGTGTGTTGGTTAAATTTTGGATTTTGTAAATTGTTAGGATGATGAATAAACTTGTTCAATTAATAAACCTATTTCATCTTTGGGTTTTTGTGATTGAATTTATTAAACTTGTTTTATCTTTGGGCGTTTACAAAATTTTATATTTAAAGTATACGAACTAAATAATACTAAAGACACATTTAATGCACTGGGTGCATTTAAGATACTTTTAAGTAAAATCGATAATTTTTTAAAAAATTAACATTATATCAAAAAAATCAATGGGGTGCACGTGCACCCACGGGCACCCCCTTGACTCCGTCCCTAATAGAGGTGCAAATATATAACCGGTTTTTTTTAACCGGTGGTTTAACCGTAACCGGTTTTTAAAAAAACGAACTGGTTAGACCGGTTTTCGATTTTTTCTACATACCGGTTTTTTCCAGTTATATAACCGGTTTTAACCGTTTTTTTTTTTTTTTTTTTTTTTTTTTTTTTTTTTTTTTTACATTGGTCCGTTTTACGTCGAGGATACAAAATGAAAACGAGTGAATAAATAAACAAAGCGCTTTACAGATTCAAAAGCTTTACAAAAGGTGGAAAAAAAATCTTCATCCAATCCCATGTATTTGATAAGCAACGCACAGGAAGTTTTGACACTCAACCAAAGATATTAAAAATCATTTCACATACCTATCTGTGATTTAATTTTTCCTTGGATGAATGCACTTTTGAATCTTTTCGTGTATGGTGAGATGCAGGACGTGGGGAAGGTGATGGTAAAGGGCGGCTAGGGTTAATGTGAGAAATTAGCCGTTAAGCCTTTTATTGAAATACTCACGATACGGACATACAAGCACAAACGATACGGAAATACAAATACTTACGACACGGAAATACAAACACAAACGATGCGGAAATACAAACACAAAAGCCATTAATCCCTATATTTGTTCCATATGGGGTTCCTTCTCAAAATCATCCACACGTTAAGATACCTAAACAATCCACCCCACTACAATCCACTGGCAAACTATCCACCACAAAACTAACCCAATGCACGTGCGTTGACTGATGAAGAACTGTATGAGCAAGATATGCAAGAAGTGTTACAGGTGGAAGCAGAGGAAGAACGTGTGGCAAGAGATCGTGAGGAGCGAGAAAAAGCTAAACAGGATCGGAGAAACCTTTGAGCTATACGGCGATGGGGATTGGGATTACCCCGTGTGCCATCGAGTGAGGACGATTCCAGTGCCTCCGGTTCAACTGACGAGGGCTATGTCACAGACTGAATCATTTACGTGATTCGTAATTTTATTATCGTATGGTAGTTTATGGTTTTTAATTTTCGTTTCTTAGTTTAATGTTGTAATCGTTGTTTTAATTTCCCGTTGCTTAGTTTAATGTTTTAATTTCGAACCGGTAAATAACCGATAAAAAATCTGAATCCAAACATTTATAACCGAAAAAAACAAACCGGTAAAAACCGATTCCGAAAATTTATAACCGAAAAAACCGATTCCGAACATTTATAACCGAAAAAACCGATTCCAAAAAACCGAAACTGAACCGAAACTGGTTATTCGAAAAACCGGTTTTTTATAAGCGGTTATTAAAAAACCGAAAACCGAAAAAAACTGATTTTTTGCACCACTAGTCCCTGATGGTACGTAAAATATTTTCAATAGTAAACAGGTCAACAACCGTCAAAATGGCACCCACGCCATGAACAGTCACGGGACTCACTGTCCTTTGCTTTTCAGAAAACTGCAGCCCATATCATTAGTACAATTCTATGGCCCATATCAAATTATGATACGAGATATATAATTTCGTAAAAAAGTTGATTGATTTGTTGAAACATGTCATTTACAATAATTTCGAATTCAAGTATTCGTTGAAATGAGTACGCCTTTAGTTTGCAATTAGGTACATAAATGTGTATCAGTTGAAATTTGCTTGGTTTTTTTGAGATTAGTATCGGTAATCTCTTTTTAACGAAGCTAACCATCTCATAATATTTACACCACAAACTATCTTAAACGAATTAAGCCGGACTTAAAGCCATAAATATTTGGTCAGGGAGCTTCTCAAACAATAAAAGATATCATTATGACACAAACACTTTTGTATTACATGATAATCTTATCACTGTTATCTATATTGCATATAAGGCAAACATAGTCAAATATTGGTCTATACTTAAAACTCTTAAAAACTTAAAAGGTGAGTAATGTTGTTAGATAAAAATACGTTTACCTAATCACAATCTTACTAATTACAATTGCAAATGTTTTTCACTCTACTTACTTCACAAACAAATATGCTCATACAAATTGACGTTATTTTACATAGTCGTCGCTATGCATGAGTGTAGACTAATTATTATAATATAGACATATAAAAAGTGAGAGTAAGTTTGGTAATATATATAGGGTTTTTCTAACTTGTGATTTAGGGGCACAAGTTAAGCACATCCAAAAAACTTAAAGATTTACAAAAAAGGACTCAGGTGTGTGGTTCATTAGTTCTTTTTCGTGAGTCTCTGATTACTTTTGGTGTGCTTAACTTGTGAGGGTACAAGTTAGTAAAATCCTTATATTTATTAGATCTGTTGAACATTAAGAGAAGAAAATGTTTGTGAAATGAGTTAATTGGTTAATATAGTGAATAAAGATGAATGATATCATAGCGAAAGCACTGCTTTAACTTAAGAGCATTGATACACGACTTAACTAAATGTACTTAAAAAGTGATTTAATGCATAAATGACTTGTACAATAATGTCAATGTATAAATTATTTATACATTATGTCACCTTTTAGACCCCTTTAGTTAAGCCCATTTGTCACATAATTTTACTAATTTTTGACTAAATATTACTAGTAATTTTTACTCTTCGGTAAAAAAAACAACGAGTTACGTTATAAATATTGTGATAAATCCATTCTAAGCTATAGACATATTCATAAAACCTCCCTAAATATATGATCGGTTTTGTAAATGTTATAATTAGTTTGTTAAGATGATAGAGTTGTGTCTTTCGTTTTATTTATTTTGAAACAAATAAAATTGACGTGATTCATAATAAATGTTGATAACGTTGAAGATAATAAACACATATACGTGGAAGAGGCGATTCGTTCTTTGCTAAGGTCTAAGGATAGTAAATTGAGGTCGAAATCTAAAGCGTCAAGATGTAGTAAACTCATACGAGCACCAAATTTTTTATGTTAAATTGTGTATATAAAATTTGGTAAATTTGAACCAATCAAATAATATATATACCGAATAGTTAGGCAGGTTCATTAATGAAGGCACTCCAATCGTATGTACCACACTTAAAAAAATTTGCACATAGTTATTACACGTACTCGCATGTCTCTTCCATTTGCAACTTGCTTATTATCTCATAATAGGTTCTTGTAAGTATCAACAATGCAATGCACATGGTTGGTTTACGTACGGAAGCAAACACCAATGGGTGTTTATAGGCACATCTCCAACATGCATTAAAGCTCACATTTCTCGAATAACCTGGAAAAAAGAAAAGATGCGATACTCTATAAAATAAGAGACAGCAAACGCAACCACGTCATGAGATCTTACTACTAGACTAAGTCGACATGACTCGATATGAAGGTACAACACTTGTATAGCATAGGTATATAACAATCAAACTTGAATTTATGGGGTCAGTAGTAATTGCGTCTCCAGACTCATCGATTGATACGACAACTCATACAGTAGCTATTATGAGACATTGAGACGTACTAATTGTCTTCTTGAATTCGGTCCATGCATGAAAAAACTTAAATTTTTTCTTTTAGTTTTATCTTTTTTATAAAATAAAAAGTTATATATACTTCCATATATAGCAAATGAGGAGGCTAAATTCCACAACACAGATAAACACACGTAAACTCCACGCCATGCTAAAAGCTCCACTTCGTATAAGCAAACCCTCACCCAGAAGATGGTTCAATCGAATTTACGCACTCGTTTACGCAATCGCCATTGTCGCACTCATTTATCGACATTGTTGTAACCTAATTTACGATCCTACATTTACCACCGTTATCCTATTAATAGCTGATATCGTGTTAGCTTTTTTATGGGCAACATGGCAAGCTTTCTTTATTAATCCAATGCACCATCAACTTTTTCTAGAGAACTTGCCAAAAGTGGCTAAGGAAAGTGACTACCCTGGACTCGATGTCTTTGTTTGCACCGCGGATCCGTTTAAGGAGCCACCAGTTGGGGTTGTTAACACTGTTTTGTCGCTGTTGGCGTATGATTACCCGACTGAGAAACTGTCGGTATATGTGTCCGATGATGGTGGGTCGCAGCTAACATTGTTTGCGTTCATGGAGTGTGCTAAAGTTTGCTAGACATTGGTTGCCATATTGTAGGAAGTATAATATAATGGATAGGTCTCCTGAAGTTTATTTTGCGAATGATACATCTATGTTTCCGGAAACAAAAGAAATCCAGGTGCGCTTTTTAACTGTCTAAATCCTACCTCTTCTTATTCCGCGGTATTCATATTACTGCACGTTATTGTTGTAAATTGAGCTATAAAATAGCAACGCATTTTTCTCTAGGTGAACTTTTTAACTTGTGAGTTGTGATGATAAATGTAAGAAACTACTTAGGTTAATTTCATGTACCAACACCGAAGAATTTTTAAACTTACCATCATGAGCAAATTAATTTGATAAATAAATTCGTCTACTTTGCTAATATTGCTAGTTATATCGTGAAATTAACTAAAGTTATTCTGTTTTTGTTTCTTAGTTATTGATTATCTAGCATGTTTCAAAAGTTAATAAATTTATTAACGAGTCTAGGACAGAAACAACTATACTTGTCAAATCAGAGTACTTGGAGAACTAAATTGCTAATCACTAGTAAAAATTTATAACATGGCATAACATGTGTCGGTGACTTTTTGTATTAAGTTACTGTATGAGTTATGGGTGCAGTAACATGAGTAAATTTCCCTCCAGGACCTCTTTAGAACACTACCCTTCCTTTGCGGCATAATACTTCCGCCACCTAATTTAGAGAGAAATGATATTATTTTCTGTTTTACATGGGTAGCTAGGAATGTGTGTTACAGCACAAGGTGCAACAACAAGGTATTGCCTCCCCATTCGGGCCCCACCATACCACATCACCAAAACACCTCAACTTCAACTAACCACAACAAACCCCTCTCACCAAACAACAAACCTCAACTTTCCTATTAGGGCCCCACCTCTTACACATTTATTTTTTTATTCATTTCATTAAATAAATTAAATTAATTTCACAAATACTAAAAAATAACAAAACATACTAATTTTATTTCATCAAATAAAAAAAGTTACAATACGAAAAAAAAAACATACGATTTGCGAAAAAAAACATACGATACGGCACGAAAATAAATAAACCGATAAATACGATATGCAACATCATCAATAATTTATAAAGCCTTATAATTATCGATGAGTGCTGACTTTTCTTCCCAAACTTGCAATACTTGTTCCCTAACCATTCTCAAAGCGACTTGAAGTTCCAAATCTGTTTCATCATTTTTTAAAAGGGTTTGTACACCAACCATGACTATTGGATGGTCTTGAGGTAGCTCACGTAACCTTTCGACCTCTGGAGCACGAGACTCCCTCTGTCGAATAATTCGAGCTATCTCACCCAACAAGTTGTTAATCAACTTAAGTTCATTTTCTTGTTCATTGCGTAATCGGGTAAGTATTCTTCTTTGCACCTCAGATGGTTGGTTAGCCATAGTGTATGTGTGGAATTTAGTTTCAGTTGTTTGATAATAAGAAGTTGAGTAAAGCTGGTATTTATACTGAAACTAGCCGTTGATATTTTTATTGGAGAAACTAGCCGTTATGCATTTTATTCAAACTGAAACGTACACTGACATAACATCACAAACGAAACGGAAATACTTAACATAAACCAACAAACGTTACAATAATACAAAGGCGATTAATTGATAAATCGGTTCCAGATGGTGTTGCTCTTCAAAATCAACCAAACTTGAAAATATTTGAAATCTCTCCCATCATGGCGTTCTTTGTAAACATTCAACGCATCTTCAACACGATCATCTGGCTCACGTGTCGGTTGCAAATTCAAGTAAATTTCATGAAACTTTTGGCAATCTGAGTTCATTCTTGCCCACTTACCCATTAGCTGGCTTTTGCTACGAGTTGGACCGTCAGATTGTTCATTGAACTTTGCTGTTACAACTTGCCAGAAAGGTCCTTCGTTGGCATGGAATTCGTGAACGTTTTGCCACATCTCGGCTAGCCAGCATTCTTCATCAATAGACCAACGAGTTGCCATTGTGAATTTTTTTGAAAGTGAAGTGTGTGCAAAGTTATATGATAATGTATGGTTTATATAGGAGTCTATAAACATTTAGGATTCAAAACCTGAGCGGGATAATATTTTAATTTCAAAATATTCAAACTTCTTGAATTCAAATTCAAATAAATGGGCGGGTAAACGTTTAACATTTGAATTCAAACGTTTAAAATACATAAGAGAAGTACACATGATACATAATTAGTTAACATAAAGTACATAAAAGATATCCACCATTACTCATCGAATCTGTCCCATGTGAACGTGTTTCTAAGAGCGAACCACACATGTTGATATTTAATCCCTTTACCATATCGTTCATGATAAATACGGTTTGCATTGCTGAGACGATTAGGGTCTGCACTTGTACGCTCCAACTCTTTGTAAATAGAATTATACCTACGACATTCAAGGTTCATTCTGTTCCATTGAGCCGTAATACTATTTTTATTACGGTCCTGACCTTCTGTCTGATTGTTGAACCTTTGTGTAACTGCATTCCAAAAAGAACGTTCATTCACAAGTTCTTCAGAATCGTGAACTTCAAGCCATACAGTTGCTAGCAACCGTTCTTCTTCCACTGACCAACGATTAGCCATTGTAAAACTTAATGGTAAATATTGAAGTGTGTCTAAAACTGAATGGTATAATATGGTATTAATAGGGAGTTTTTGAAAGTGGGATAATTTCAAAATTTGAATTCAAATTGAAAGCGGGATAATTTCAAAATTTGAATTCAAATTGAAAGCGGGATAATTTCAAAATTTGAATTCATATTGAAAGCGGGATAATTTCTAAAATTTAAATTCAAATTGAAAGCGGGATTTTTTCAAAAATTTGAATTGAAACCAGAGAGCGGGATTTTTTCAAAATTTGAATTCAAACCATATAGCGGGATACTTCCAAAAATCCTTCTATAAATACGTATCCAAAATCTGAAAACACACATAATTCCCACAATCATCAAACAATTCTCCTTTCTTCTTCCAGAAAAATGTCTCACAACGCATCACCTCAAAACAATTCCCAACAAAACACATCGCCAGAAGATATATTTCCGGTGTTTTAGTACGACAACCCACCACCTCCAACTCCACCAGAAGTTATGTCTCCACCTCAAAACATACAGCCGGAAGATATATTTCCGGTGTTTCAGTACGACAACCCACCACCTCCAACTCCACCAGAAGTTATGTTTCCACCGCCAAACAACCAACAACCAAACAATCAACTTGAAAACCAGCCCATCATTCGTCAATTGACTGAGCAAGAACAGTATGAGCTGGATATGGAAGTGCTACGGGCATATGAAGCTGAACAAGACCGTCAGCAAAGGGAGCGTGAGGTGTACCTCAAAGGAAAACAAGAGCGCATGAACAGAAGAGCCGAATGACGTTGGGCTCAGGGACTTCCACCTGTCCCATCCAGTGAGGACGACTCAAGTGCCTCTTACTCGAGTCAGGAGGGATACGTGTCGGATGATTCATTTTATTGAATCATAGTTTTTATTATCGTATGGTAGTTTTTGGTTTTTAATTTTCGTTTTTAAGTTTAATGTTGTTATCGTATTTGTAAAATAATTGTATGTTGTTTCAAGTTATTTTAATCCTATGTTTAATATAGTTGTATTATTCAAAAAAAATATACGTATAAAAAACATACATATACATATACATATACATTTTACAAATAAAAACACACATATACATGTTACAAATAAAAACATACATATACACATACATTTTACATATCACTATTAAAACTTAATAAAAAAAAAATGAAACAGTAACTATGTCAGGAAATCAGCTCGCCGTCCCAACGAGGAGTTTGCTAACGGCGAAGAACGGCGAGCCACGAACTATGTGGCGGCGAGCAACGGCTCGCCGTTGGAGGTGCCACCTCGGACAGCGAGGCTGGGTTAGCCGTCTGCACCTTGTGCTCTTAGGCATAGTACTTAGTCTGGCTGCACTTGCTGAAATCATTACTCACATTTAAAATCTTGAATTGTTTCTTTTATCCTGAAGGTAATGGGAATCTGAAACACAACGAGAACAAAGTTTATGCAATACACATCCGGGGATCCTAATCAAGTACAATAACAATTTGTCTTGTTTATTTTGAGGGGAGTAGGTAATGTACGAAGAAATGAAAGCCACAATTGAAGGCGTGGTAGACCAAGGATCTGTAAATGTTGATCAACTCATTGATGATCGTATGGTCAAGGCATTCAGCAAATGGACCCCTGACTTTACAAGTCACCAACATCCTACGGTTGTCGAGGTATTTATTTTCTATATTGAAACAAAAAATAAAAAATATCTTTTTTGAAACAAACGTTTATGACATTAAGCTCTTACAAATAGGTTCTACTTAAAAGTGACGAAGATAAAGATGTTACAGATCATTATATGCCCAATCTCTTCTATTTAGCGCGAGAAAAGAATCAAGCCATTCCGCATCGCTTCAAGGCGGGTGCTCTTAACACTTTGGTACGTCAACCTTGATCGACCTCATTGGCTTTTCTTTTAGAAAGACAAATTAACACACTAATAAATTAGTTGATCATTTTGTAGATACGAGTATCAACCATTATGACAAATGCACCTTTGATCCTTATCATGGATTGTGACATGTACTCCAACGATCCCAAAACACCACTTCGTGCATTATGTTATTTTTTGGACCCAAACGTTGATCCAAAGCTTGCGTTTGTACAATTCCCTCAACGCTTCCACAACATTAATAAGACCGACACATATGGCCTTGAACATGTGCTCGAGACACAAGTGTGCTCCCTAGGAATGGATGGTTTGGGTGGCACGATATTCATGGGCTCTGGTGGATTTTTTAAAAGAAAAGTTCTCCTGGAGAACCATAGTACACCATACAAGCTATGGAATGAAACAAAGGAGTCTAAAGATATTTTAGAATTAGCACATCATGTCGCTAGTTGTAATTATGAGGAAAATACTAAATGGGGTTCAGAGGTACACTATAGGAGACGAGTCTATATATATTTATTTTATATTGTAGCTTTTTCATTTTGTTAAGTTAATTTATCATTATTACAATGATTTCAGATTGGGTTTAGGTATGGTACATTGGTTGAGGACATCTACACGGGTTTTAGACTCCACTGCTCAGGATGGAAATCTGTCACATGTAACCCAACTAGAGCTGCATTTCTAGGCGGTATGACGATAGCCTTCAACGACTTTCTATGTCAATCAAGCAGATGGTACTTGGGCTTGCTACAAACAGGACTTTCTAAGTTTAGTCCATTAACATTCGGAATGAAGTTTTTGAACCCTTTACATGGCATGTGCTATGTTCAGTTCCATTTCCGTGTCTTTTGGTGTATTCCCATCATCATTTACGCCTTTTTGCCTCAATTAGCGCTTATAAACTCTTTCCCAATATTCCCGAAGGTTAGTAGTCCTGAATAATGTTACTACTAAAATAATATTGATTAACTGATTTATAAAATTTAAATTTGGGGGTACAGGTTTCAGATCCCTGGTTTTGCTTATACGCGTTTCTTTTCCTTGGATCATATGGGAAAGATCTTTATGAATACGTGATGGCTGGATCAGTGTTCCAAAGATGGTGGAATCGACAAAGAATGGTGTCAATTTTGGGGAGCTCTTGTTTCCCGTTATCAGTATTTAATTGGTTACTTGCATCCTTAAGCTTGTCGACATTTGAATTCAATGTGACAAGCAAGGTGTTAGACATGGAGCTAAGCAAGCGTTATGAGAAAGGGGTTTTTGAATTCGGGGTGGATTTGCCATTGTTGTTACCGGTAAATGTAGCAGCACTCATCAACTTATTAGCGTTTGTGATGGGTATAAAGGAAATTGTTATAAATAATGGGAGGTTTGAAGATTTTCTTGGGCAATTATTCATAGCAGGGTTTTGTATGGTGAATAGTTGGCCGATTTACGAAGCAATGGCATTGAGGATTGACAAAGGAAAGATGCCTACTAAGACTACCATTAAATCTGTTTGTGCAACTTTGGCGATTTGCTTTGTATTCAGTTCTGCGTTTTAACAACCAACTAGTTTCCGCGCGTGCATATGTTGTGCGGGTAACTAGTTTAGGTGTTTTAAATTCCTATGCAATATTATTCTACTTTTTGCTAAACGGAACGCGATTTAAAGCCTCCTTCAATAAGTGTATTCATACACGAAAAAAAATCCCATGCAATATTCTATATATTCGTATATCTAGCATATATCAACATTCATTTCAACAGTTGATCAAAATAGCACACATAGGTTTTCATGTTAATTGAATCACACCAACTTTTTTTAATGTTAATTTTCATTCTCCATACTTAATCAGCATTTGATAGATTATCCAACCCCGAGCAATCTTAGTTATTGGTGGGGGTTCGGTCCGTTAGCAGGTATTTGTTTAGTCAATACATGCATGGCTTCAAATAAGAAGAACAAGTCTTATTTGTGCTCCAAAATGTTGTCCAACTTTTACTTGGTCATCACGATTTGACCAAACATTAAAAAACGTTTATTTATCTATTCTTCTAAAGTGGCTCATGATAAATCCTTATTGGTCATATATATATTTAGAAAGCTGTCACATTTAGTTCCATCTGCTTTTTCTAGACGAACACATATCCTACACGAAGCCAACATTTATCCTTTGAATATCCTCCATCAACGACGACACTAATAGATAGCATGGCCACTCCTCTTTTTCATTCCAGTAAACCGTTGTCCAAAACATGGCTCAATCGTATTTTCTCCATCGTCTACGCCACCATGGTCTTTGTTCATCTCCTACGCCACTGCCGTAATCTAATCCATTCTCCGACTCCAATTACAGTTGTTCTGTTTGTAGCTGATTTTATATTAGCCTTCTTGTGGTTAACCTCCCAGTGCTTTCATTGGAGTCCAATCGAGCGTAAGGTTTTTCTAGAGAATCTTCGACAAGCTGTAGCGGAGAGTGAGTATCCGGGGTTAGATATAATTGTATGCACGGCTGATCCAACTAAAGAGCCACCGCTTGGAGTGGTGAACACGGCGTTATCAGTGTTGGCGTATGAGTACCCAACGGAGAAGCTGTCCGTGTATATTTCAGACGACGGAGGATCAGAAATGACACTTTATGCATTTACGGAGTGTGCTAAGTTTGCTAAGCATTGGATACCATATTGCAAGAAGCATAATATTGTGGATAGGGCTCCAGAAGTGTATTTTGGAAGTGATAATGCTAACTGGTTTCCTGACACCGCTGAAATCAAGGTGCGTGACTAGTTATTTTCTTTTGCTACCACTATTTTGTTTTTGTTCTTTGTAGTTAAATCATATTTCTATCTAGACATATATATGTTAATCCAACTTATCACTTAGATATAATGATATTGTTCATGTCCTTGGCATTTTCCCTTATCATAACGGGTTTTTGGCCTAGCGAGTTATTAGTTGGGTCAATTTGTTTGTTCATTTTATGGTAGTTTGGATGAAAGTACATATCAAACATGTCTAAATCCACAAAACTTATAAGAAATGCTCAAGTGTTACCAGTTTGTCAACACTTTTTCATTAATTTATTCTTAATTTTATGATAGGATAACATAGTTTTTGAATATTTAGTGTAAAATTAAAATAATATCTTTTGAAAGACAATGTGGTCAAACTTAGTGGTCCATAGAGTGTTACAAACCAAACAAGTTTGGTTCGGTGGGTGTCCACCTCCCAAAAAACTCATAATCTCACTGAAGAGATTTTTGAGGATAAAAGGTCATGGGTTTAAGTCTCGGCTTGTTCTCACTTCAGTTGGTGCTTCACTGGGTCAGGAGAGTTGACGGAGCTATTCTTTTTAGAATGGATAATGGCCGGTATCAAAAAAGCACCCGTAGTGAGGGTTAATCCCGCTAATTCACACCTTTCAAGGATATAGAGTGTTACAAGAGTGCCAACTGTAAGAACACAACAGCAAAACACATATCCAAAGTCCATCATATAGTGTATTATAAAGTAGATTCTTTTGATTAAATAGACAGTGTGAAATAGGATTTCTTGGAACGAATGCAATTTATTACTCCGTGTTATTTTACTTCCACTGCACCGTCTGATCACGACTAACATTGCTATATATGGCAGGCAATGTACGAAAGCATGAAATCAAGGGTAGAGGCAGTGGTGAAAAGTGGTGTCGTGCCGTTGAATCGAGAGATGGAATCAGAATTACAAGATGCTTTCAGCAAATGGACGCCTAACTTCACACGTTCACAACATCCTACAGTCATCCAGGTTCCTCTTAAAATCGAAGTTTATTAAAACCTTTATCATAACAAATGGAAGTGTTTTTAAAAAAAATAAAATAAAATTATAATGTTAATTTCTACAAATGCAGAGTTTGTTAGATCGTGGCGTAGACAAAGATGTAGAAGGCGGTGTCATGCCGAATCTCATCTATGTTACACGAGAGAAACGCAACAACAAAGCACATAATTATAAGGCTGGAGCACTTAACGTCATGGTAATTCAACTCCCTATCATTGCTCCATGTTATAGAACACGTTTCTGATTAACTATCAGTTTTCGAATCTCATCTATTAACATTTTTTTTTCATAATGAAGCTTCGAGTGTCGGGCATAATGACAAATGCACCAATAGTGCTGGTCCAAGACTGTGACATGTACTCAAACGACCCCGAAACACCACTTCGTGCATTATGTTACTTTTTGGATCCTAAAGTTGATCCAAAGCTTGCCTTTGTTCAGTTTCCACAAAGATACCATAGCATCAACAAAAATGACATTTATGCGAATGAGTTCAAGGCTGAGACACAAATTCTAAGTCTTGGAATGGATGGTTTGCTAGGCGGTCAGTATATGGGCACGGGAGGATTTCTCAATCGACATGTTATTAGCGACAATTCATCTGTGGGTGTCAATGCAAGTAGCGTGCTAGATAACGCAAAATCAATGAAGAGTAATGAGATTGTAGTTTCAGCATACAAAGTAGCCAGCTGCGATTTTGAAGAAAATACTTCATGGGGTTCAGAGGTTAGCTTCTTTAATTTCTCCAAATAGGTTCCATAAAATTTTAAAAGATGGCATTACAAGAAAACTGTCATTAGAGGCACATAAAAATAGGTGTCACAAAATGTCTAAATGTGTCACTATAGTATCAAAAGAGTCAATAAAAGCACAAACAGTCACTAAAGTTTTTGGTTTGTTCTTTCTGCCCATAACAAGTATAACTAAAGATGGTGTCGCTAAACTAGTGACAAAAGAGTGTGGGCATATAACTTTGGCTCTGTAACTGTTTTTTCTTGAAAATTGTCAACCCAACCAAAGCTATATTCTTTGCCTACACCATTTAATAAGAGTCACCAAGCTAACTAGTGACACATGGTTTGTTTCAGTGTGTCATTAAAGCTTTGTCAAATGTGACTTGTAGTTAGGGATTTTATGAATTAATTAAGACAAAACGTCACAAATGACTGTCATCTGCTACAATATTTTGCAGATTGGATTTCGATACGGCACTCTAACAGAGGACACATACACAAGTTTTCGACTTCATTGTGAAGGATGGAAATCAGTTTTTTTCAGTCCAAAACGTGCTGCATTTCTCGGAGGTTCACCATCAAACTTAAATGATTCCTTAACCCAAATCCAACGATGGTACATGGGATTCCTTGAAATATTTTTTAACAAATATTGTCCCATAACATATGGCATTCGGTCGATGAATCCACTTCAAGCTCTATGTTACACTCACTATACACTTCGTCCATTTTGGATGATTCCAATCGTTATCTACGCGTTCTTGCCTCAAATTTCACTCATAAACTCCTTCCCTATATTCGCGAAGGTACGTGTCAATCAAACTTTCCCATCATACCAATTCAATGTAAGAAATTAAACGTACTACGATTATTGCAGGATTCTGAAGAAGGCTTATTCTTGTACGCATTTTTATTTCTTGGAGCTTACGGAAAAGAGATACTGGATTATGTGGTGTTTGGCGGAGGATCTATGCAAAGGTGGTGGAGCTACCAAAGAATGTGGTTAATGTGGGGACTCTCAAGCCTTCCTTTTGCATTGCTAGAGTGGTCACTTAAAAGCATTGGCTTATCGTCATTTGGGTTCAATGTTACTAGCAAAGTTGTCGATGAAGAACAAAATAGATTATACGAACATGGCGTCTTTGACTTTGGAGTCATATCGCTCTTGTTCTTTCCGATTTCAGTTGCTTCAGTGATCAACCTATTATCATTCGTGAAAGGAATGATTGATGTTTTTAGCATGGGGATATCGGAAAAATTGTTTGTGCAGATTTTTCTAGCTGGGTTCGTGGTGGTGAATAGTTGGCCGATATATGAAGGGATGGTTTTCAGGAAGGATCGAGGGAGGATGCCATTAATTGTCACCATAACATCAATATTGATTGCAATTGCGATTTGCTTGGCATCACCTTTGTTTTTTTAAAGTTGAATGTATCATGAAAAACAACGTAATGAAGTTGCAATTCAGGGCCATCTTTGAGGGTGTGCAAGGTGGACGACCGCTCTGGGCCTCAAAATTTATTCCGTTAATAAATATATGCATGTGTACACATATTTTTCACGAAGAAAAAAAAAACTTAAATGAGTAATATGCTAAAACGTTTATATAGCTAATTGCGTTATATCTTATAAATGGTGACAATTTATATATAACATTTTTTCCTGAAAGCCTTTATTATGTAATTTCGTCCAGGGTTTTAAAAATTATTCATGAGACGGCCACGAGTTGCATGATGTAGTATTTTATTTACCTGTTGAATTATTGGATATTAAAGAAAACAAATATTAAAGATGAATAAATAATTTGTTAGTGTCACTTTTATGTACATTATTGATGACATCGCTTATGAATTACTCATTTGTTTAATCAACCGGACATTTTTTCCCAATATTGTTTCTTTCGCGTCCACTATGAAGGACAAATAAGACTAAATTAAATGAAATAACTTCTGTCGTTTTTATTTATGTCCAAATCAATCCTAATCGACCGTGTATGAGTAATACCTCAAATCAATCCCGAAACTTGGATTTAAAAGTTCATTTTATAAGATTAAAGTTGGTCTTACTATTTAGGCTATGTTTGGCAAAATTAGCTGCGAGTAGTAACAGTAGTAGTGAGTTGTAACTACAACTCACTGCTAACCGCTCACAACTTTTTAAAGAAAATTGGAAAAATGAACTTTCCCTAAAAAATAGCAAAGTTCACCGCTCTAACGGACACTAAAAATCAAAAAGCTCATTGCTCACCGCTCATCGCCCCAAAAAGCTCCAAAAAACTCTGCGCCAAACATAGTCTTAGTATCGTGTATAATTCGATGAACTAATATTACACAAGGAGACACCTTATTTATTACTGGCTCCGTCTCAAAAAAATTATTTATCTTATTATTTATATTTGTCCTAAAAAAAGTGTCTAGGTTTTATTTTTGGATTGATTTTCCTACATTACGCTTATAATCAAAACATGGATCAATTACTTATTTAAATTTCTATACTATTAACTAAAGGCAATTCTGGTAACAGTTTCGGGTTCTGTTTTCTCCACTGCTGCCAAAAGGGGTGTTTGGATACCTGAATTACAACAGTTCTAGAATAAAGTTTTTGCTATGTTCTGCTGTCTGCAAGTCATTACATTGCTAAGATACCTTGTACCTTGGAGTCCCATCTGCATGACTGTACCTATGGAAAGTCTCTTGTTTGTTTCAGTTGGCCTTGGGAGGAATTGGAATTACATGTTTGGCTAAAAATAGGAGGTCTAGTCAGTTGGGATGTACAATAAAGTAGGGTTTTGCTTTGTGAAATGTAAATGACTTTGGAGGATGGTGTATGATGGGTGGAATAAAGAGGAATGAAATATGATCCTTCTTGGTCCATTCAATACACATAATGATTTGTTCATTTTTTATATTTGTGAACACTCTTTTTGAGACGGAGGGAGTAACAAGAAGTTTCATAAATTGGTTGCAATATTAGTGATATATTAACACATGTCGCTATACATTGAGAGTAGACGTGATATACATATACTATAAATCTCTAACTGATTCTGTTAGTTGCTAATGAGTTAGGAACATGAAATCTTTCAGAATCTCTTTGTTAGTAGCTTTGGTGGACTAAAATCTTTTTATGTTTTTCACTACAAGAAAAAAGCCTTTAGTGACGGCAATTTTTTATGGTCCCTATTTACACAGTATAGTGACGATATAATTTTTTGTCACTTATTTTTGGTCGTCGGTGAATATTGAGTTATGAAAATAACCGATGGTCACTGGCTAGTCACTTAAATATCTGCTTGGTACTATGGTATAATTTGGCGCATACAGTGACGAGATTGTTGGTCACTGATTTGTAAATTTGGTGATGAAACTTTTAGTCATTTATATTGCAATGAAAACTCCCTTAAATATAAGAGCATCACGTATGGTAGTTTGAACCATTTTGCTACCTCGACATTTTTCTTTTCATAATAACACACCAAAATACCCCTTCACTAATAACTCAAGCCATTTCACCCATTTTAAGACCCACCATGCTCAACTAAAACATAAACACAAAAACAAAACCCAATTAAAAAAAATTAAAAAGTGTATAATGGCTTATGCCTAGGAATTAGCTTGCCAAATGGCGCGCGGCGAGGGGGGGCGGGACACCGAAATGGCTCAAGCCATTTCCCTTCCACATATGGATGGCACCAGGGTGGTGTTACGACACCTCTTGCTTTAAGGTAGGGAACCAAAAAGCAATATCATCAAAAACAATACTATCATCTAATAGGTTTTTCAAAAGGACAAAAAAAAAAAGAAACGCGGATCCAAACCTGACCCGCATCTATTTATATCTCACCATTATCACACAATATCATTTGGCCACTCTTTCTATACCTCAACTTCATCAAACCCACATCTCTCATAATAGAAGTTAAAATCATCATCATCTACCACCAATTTATAATGATGTAACTCTAATCTACCTGCCATCGGTAAAACAACACGACATCATCCATCACCAACTACGACTTACGCCGACAGCTTCACCATCACCCACTCAACTAACATTATCAATCGAAAAGGTCTCAGCAGTTATGTTTCTTGATTGTTCGAAATCAAAATGATTCAATTTTTTCATTAGCTAGGGCATCAATTTATATCAAATACAGTTATAATCATTCTTATTGTTGCTGGGTCAAAATTTGACCCAATTGTCCCTGAAAAATATCTGAACATAAATTATCCTAATTCATTAATAGAAGAAACAGTAAGTGTGTAACTCACTGATAAAGAACCAGTGAGTGTTTCATAAAGCTCACTCAATAACAAACTTTTGAGACGTCGAAGACCAACTGAAGGAACATGTTACCTCACTAATGCGGTGTGAGTCAGTAAAGTACCTGAGCTATAAATAACATCAGAGTCACTGATATCTGACAAAGTCTCCCCGACTCTGAATACTCTATCTCTGAAGAAAGACTTCAATATAGGCTGGAACTTCCTAAAAGCAAAAAACAAAAGGTGTTGGGATTTATATATAAAATAACATATATAAGCAAAAGGTCTAAAAAAGATGGATCCATATGATGTATAGTGAATAAATTAATAACGTAGTTATTACCTCTTGTAGCGTGATTGGTTGAACAACGGAGCGAATAACGGTTGTTGTTTCACTATTTGAAACCCATGAACACTAGTCACCAAAGAAGATGACTTCTAATGAATGTCCACACAACATATTCTTGTGTATTACCCGAATGCTAGTTCCTTAATTAACCGCGATCTTGCATGAACAACTAACTTGTTTGCTTGAATGAATGAAACTAAAAACCCTAAGTGGTTTTGTGTTTGATCAAGGGTTCAAAGTAGAAGAGATGATCTTTTGTTATTAGTTTTCCAAGACTTATGATTATGATCAAATATAATCATAATATAACTTTATACAAAACTTAGCCAACAAGTTAGGCTATCTTTCCCTCTTTTCTCTCTTTGGCCCGCTACCCCCTGGCGCTAATATTGGATTTCCAAATTAGTTTTGGGTTAAGTCCATTTAAACGTGTCTAATACATTTTAAATGGGGGCCTTTAGTTAGTTATTGCGTCTAACATATTAATTAACGACCGTTAGTTGATCATGAGATATTTAAACAATATAAATAACATATTTATTATAAATGTTTTTAATACATTATAATTGATAATATCTCGATGTATACATGTGTTACCCCATAGGCTCATGTACTTCCAACCTTATAATTATTTGATATGATATGAACACTTCCCAATAGTTACACTTGTGAATGTTATAATGACAAATAATTATACAAGCAATGGCTAGCTTCTAACAATACGCCAATGCTCTCAGAAATATCTGACTGCAGTTTCGTAAACATCTCAGAGTTAATGATTTATTATTAATCACCTTTTTGTTTCTGATACCTGTTAAACTATAGATATGGATCAAGCTCATTCCAAATATTAAACTATTTTGCTTGTCGATATAGATATTGAACTAGATTACCAAAGTTAATCAAGATTCATCTTGATTACCTTTGGGCATGCCATGCAAACATGTGATCAATTCATCGAGTGGCCAAGTAGTATCTAACTCCAGTAACACATGGAGGATCAAATTCTATTTTGATTGCACGCGTCATTCATGTGCTTCACACCACTCCTGAAAAGGGCCTTTATAACTACCTTATTCATGATAACGTTTAACCATATTAAATAAATATATTCCAAACATGCATGATCTACTAGCATCTTATGTCAGAGGACGAGTAAAATACAACCACTTGCGAGATTCACTATTGATGCCGATATATGAAGTGAATTCTCGTAGGTTGGGTAGTCCAATAATCATAGCCAGTGAATAAAATATGAGTTTGGCGGATACATCCTTTAAATATTCACACATAATGAATATTACCAATCGCTCACATTTATCTTAATTCAACAATACTCCCGTATCATCAGTCGACAATGGACAATATAGAATAAGTAAACTTATTCATGGATTTAAACATCCAAATATAAAATACAGTAGTATAAATAAAGACGATTATATACGGTATACCAATTCATTATTTAATACAATGGCTTACAGTTCAGTTATCCCAATACTAAATAAATCAATGCATGATAATCCTAGTGACAGACATAGGTTTCATGAACAAGTCAACTAGGTTATGATCTTGTGGAACTTTGAGAACATTAATTTCAAAAATTTACAAATAGTTAAGTTATTGAATAATATGATGATTTTCATTTTTTACGTGTGCACTCAAGTACAAGTATCACAATATGAGTGTTTTCATAGTACATTTAATAGAGTGTCTAAAGCCAATAAAATACCTATTTGAGACATTCATCTCAACATTCTCTCAAACTATAAAGTATTTTTATTCTTTTAATGCATAGTGCAACAATGCTCTCAGCCGAGCATGTCTAGTCATTAGCGTCATTATCCATGATGAAATCCTACCATGATTAGGATTGAGAGTCATTTCAATCAGACTAGAATCCGTGTATACAGAAAACACTATGATCTTTATCTAAAATCCGTTAACGAAGTACATTTATCTGAAATCCGGAAACGATGTACATTTAATCGGATTAATAAAACTAGTCGCGTTTATTTGACCCGGATGATAACCCAATATTGCTTTCGGATCGGGTTAGGGTTTAATTATTTTTCTTATCGAGTTATCGTGTCAACCTGATAAGACCTGAAAAATGATATATATATATATATATATATATATATATATATATATATATATATATATATATATATAGTATTGTATTTCATGCAGTACCAATATTAGATACAGTACTTTACAGTACCATTCTAGTTTAATATAAGCCGCTAGATCACTTAATCAATGGATGAGATCACTTGTGTATTTAATGTAATTAATTAAAAGATCAAGCCATTATTTAAAAAAAGTAAAAAAGCTAAAAGGGTAATGTGGGTATTTGTATTATCCCTAAAAGAATGGGCAGATCTATTTTCTCCCACAAATGGGTAAACCGCTTCCCCCAAAACCTACGACTCTTTCTCTTCAGATCAATTTTTTGGCTGGGCACCTAAAAAAACATCACCGTCTGGTACAACCATCAATTTATAATTTAAATACACATGTTTATCAAACGATGATAGTATGTATTCCACAAATCTCAATGCAGGACTAATACAAAATGTTGGTAAAAGTCAAATTTTTGTCTTTGAAGATTTAATGATATGTCAGTAAGTGGTTTTAATGATATGTCTTTGAAGATTTTAATGATATGTTCAAAAAAAAGTAAGTAGTTTTAATTCGCTATTATTATTATTATTATTATTATTATTATTATTATTATTATTATTATTATTATTATTATTATTATTATTATTATTATTTATTTTTTCTTTTTTTAGATGTGATTTTGTATTGGTTTTAATGCTACGTTTTCTTTTTGATATTTATATATATATTTTTTTGAATTCGGTTTTATTGGATCGAGCAGGTGTGGGCGGGGCCATGTTTGGATCTTAGTGGATGTTTTGGGTCGATGCCGTCGTTTGTATTATTATTATATATAGCTTATAAAGGTGCATACATGTTTTGGCACTTAAGAGCATGTAGTTGATTGTTTTATGGTTGGTATAAATTGATTTCATGTAATTTGTAATTTGTAAGTGTGCATATATATTAATATAAAATTTGTGAAAGGGTGCATATGTGTTTTGAAGCTCAAATAAAATAAGTAAAGACGCATGCATATATGTTTTGAATTATAAATATGTGTTTGTTAGTTGATTCTAATAAAAAATAACAATTGTGTTGTAGTTTCATGTATTGAACATGTTTGACAAAGATGGAGACCATGACCAATATAGAGTGCACTTGTGTTTTGGAAGGGTATTCATATGTTCTAATGAATTGGATAAGAAAGTGAAGCGTGCACATATGTTTTTTGAATAGTGCACACATGTTTTTGAATAACACGCACATCTATATTTAACAAGATACATAATGTATTTCGATTGTATTTCATTTGATATCAAATTTTATGTACACTATTTATGTTTTTGATTTCTAATAAATTTAGAGGTTACATGTATATGTTTATATTTTTGGTCATAAATTTCAAAGATTAAAAACTATACACTAAGAAACATATGTGCAATCATCATTTTAAACAAAACAAGTTTTATGTTTAAACAATATACGCAAGAAACATACGTAAATTTACAATATTTAAAAAAAAACAAACAAACACATATGCACCTTATTTTTCTGAAAACATGTATATTTGATAAAAAAAAAAAAAAAAAATCCTGAAAATTAAGGAAATTAAAAAACGTTTTTTAATAAAAAAAAATGTGAAAATGTGTTTGACTATTATACCCTTTTGAATTAAAACAAAATATTTAATAAAACTAAATTATTATTGGTCTAAATGGTACCGTAAAGTACTGTATCTAATATTGGTACTGCGTAGAACGCGACCCTATATATATATATATATATATATATATATATATATATATATATATATATATATATATATATATAATAAAATCTTGTATGCCAATTAGTCTTTGCATTACATGAGACAACAAATATATAGCTGATGGTAGAGTTTTATTTTAAGATAATGACTTTCGCTCAATTTAATGTATACTAATAATCTAACTATATATAAAGAATGAGTTGCAAGTTGAGCATTAATTGAAGATGTGAATTTATGATTTGAGCTTGGCAACTCTAATATGATGAGAATACATTAAACGCATGAAATTAACCAATAATGTGAATGTCTAAAGGCTCAATTATGATGGATGTCTTTAGGGTCCGTTTGGTTTGTAGATGTGTTTATGATTAGGATTTGGATTTGGTTTAGGATTTTGGATTTTGATTTGATGTAGGACAGAGAAAATAATATTTTTATATATATTATATATTATAATATGAATTTTAAATTAAACTATATTCTATAAAATATAAGAAAATAAATAATGAGAGAGGGGAAGATTAGAGAGGCCCACCAAAATAGTACTATGTCAGAAAAGGGGTGGATATAGTCTGGAATTCAACATGCCCACATATTCGGATTTAATGCCAAAGTCAAATTTAACAAAATGACACCAAACACCATTTTTTTACTTTAAGTCCCAAATCCAAATCCAAAATATGCTTCTGATAAAGCATTTGCTCATATAGTGTAACATAGCTTATATGATATAGTGCCACAGCTTCTTGCTTCTGCTTTCTTTTATGTTGAATGTAACAGTAAACATTTGACATATTGACCTAAAAAGTCAACTATATTATGTGATTGCAGGAGACAAATATAGTTTTTTTCTTAAATGTTGGATGATTCTTTTTCATTAATGTTTTTTTATTGTTTGAAATAGGATATTGCACAAGACGTTGGGAAAAAGAGGCCGATGGGGTTAGGAAGGCTGCCGTACGGTATGACTGTTTTGGTTAGGATGTGAAATTTATTTATAATGTTTTAGGCTTTATTGGTGTCTGATTTTGGCTCGAATATCACAATAAAAGTGGAGAGTTTGCGGGACAATATATATGCTGGAAAGCTCAAATCGGGAACCGAAATAAAGGCAAGTGTTGATACTCTATTGTATCGTATAAATATGAAGTTTAACTTTGTAAATACACCTGGTACACTTTAGCGGTCGAGGTTCCAAATACTTTCCACTCAATTCTTAATTTCTTATTGTAATTTTCCGTAGGATACTTTAGAGAAGAGTGTGCTTGATATCTTGATGAAAAACGTGCTAAAACCAAGCTTAAATTATGATTCAGGTTTGTGAAATGTGTCATCATGGTATCTTCCGTTTCTTTATGTTCTTATGTTTGAATATGCTAATGCTTATTACTCATGATGTTTGTGTTTCTAGGAATCCGAGAGTAATCATGATCCTTGGTGTTAATGGAGGTGGAAAAACTATATCTCTTGGTATGTTGACGATAATGGAATTATATGTTCTACTTTGTTTAGTGAAACTTATGCTATTAAGTAGATTAAAAAAGGGATTGCAACTATCTAACAGATGTTATTGTGAATATATTTATCAATTGACTAAGATTCTAGCTGTAAGCATGGGGCGTTTTTACATATGGTGTTGAGCTTCTTCCAAACCATAAAAGAGCTTTTGTTACAAATCCATTAATGGAGTGTCTCTTGATATATCCCGCCAACTTATTGCATCGGTTAACATTATAAAGAATTGCTAGAGTCCTTCCAAATCACCGGTCCACCTAACACTAATTATATTGATATATACCATCCTCATCTATATATTCACACACAGTTTCTCCCTCATCTTCTCTGTCTAAAAATCCCGCAAATCACAAGCACATGAACAACCACAAAATAAAGAATTTGGAAACCCGTTATCAATTGTCATATCTACTCAGGAAGTTCGTTGATTCAAGAACTATAGGTATGAATTTTTTTTTTGAGTTTTCTTTTAATTTTTGTTTTTCTTTTCAATTAAGTTGAATTTGTGATGTTATAATCATTTGTTTTTGTAATTAGAATTTGAGCGAGAGTAATGATTAATGAAAGGGGGGTTGTGATGAGATGCAAAGTGATTTGAGGTGCGGGTGAATATACTGCAACAAGATGGCTAAGAAAACCGGTTGTTTTTGCAGCTGCATAAGATTTAACGGCTGATGTAATCAATGGCATATAGAATAAGGTATGATTATAAAGTATGTTCATATTTGTTAGTTCGATGGTGAAATGTTAGTGTTGAGTGATTAATAGTTTCGTTACTGTTACTGTTTGTTGTTGTTGTGATAGTGTAGAAAATTAGGTGTTTTTGCGGTTATTATGAATTGACATGTTTGTGATTAGGTTTAGATTGTTGTTAATTGTTAATCACGTAAATTTGGGTTCTGATGTGAGTTTTATGCGGTTAACATGCAGTTGGTTGGAAGAGTCGGTCACGTCAGAAATAACATTACTTCATCATGAACCGATAGCCTAAAAAGTCCCCTTCATGGTATAGTTCTTTTTTTCCATTTGATTTATTCAGATTTTGAGCCTTTTGCCGCGTTACTAAGAACAAATCAATATACTTTTTTAGCGGTCAAGTTTTAGTAGTTGAAATATATCAGAGGTATTAAAAGACGGCGTTGATTCCTTGATTTTTTTTGTGTCCTATAATTACAGGAATTTGTTCATTTGTTCATGGCTACAAAGGAGCTAAATGCAGATCAAGCTTATGTTTACATTGGCTTTTATATGCAGAAACTATTTCCTGGTAAACACGGTTGAAAATCATCTCTATGGCTTTATGCATATCTTTTTTTTTTATTTGTTTTGTATTTTTTTATTATATGATCTGGAAAACTTCCTGAAATGAGTCTGGGTTGAAAATTTTGAGGGTTTAGACGACAATCGCAATGAGGATCTTCGAGTTTGGGCTTCCTTTCGTGGGCAGACTCTAAGCAGGACACGTAGATTACAAGATATAAGCGGTTTGAGATTGCTTATCCAAACAGTTAGTACTTAGTATTATTATTTGTAAATGATTATACAAAATAACACATCAGTTTGGCGTGATTTGTTTTTAGGTATGACATATCGAGACGGATTTGTTGGGTTCTTGGCAAACAGAAAAAGTCTGCAATTGGAAAGGAAAATGCAGAAGTTGGAGTCCAATCAAAGCGTGCTGAAGAGTGAACGACGATCCTTTATTGCGGGGTACGAAAAATGGAGGGTTTGTGTACGGAAATTACACTTTTGGTGACTTTTGACCCATTTCTTTTAAAGATTCTTTTTAAAAGATTTCACTCTCTTGACGCCCATTAGAGATCATACTTAAACCGACTAATTAATAGGCCCAGTTTTACACATTTATAATTAATGAAATCGGAACCATTATGAACCTGTCGTGCCAAGTTTTAAATTTGATTCTGATAAATGATTCTTATTTTAGGAGTTTGACATGCTTTTTGAAGATTTTGGAGGAGTTGATGGGTTGTGTCTGAAGATGGTTGCCTTGGATGTTCCATCTTCTATTCAGTTGATGTGGATTCCTTTCTCAGAGTTAGACATCCACCAACAAGTTCTCAGTGCCATTACTTCTTGCCTAGAAATTATTAGTTGGGTTATGAAATTCTAGAGATGTATCCCTGTCAAGGCGAACCTGGAATTGACACTAAGAAAGGGGAATATGAGAGCAGTAAGCTAGGTGACCTGGACCAGAAACATGATCTACTATTGAAAAGATGATGGTAAGTATCTACTGCACCTCAAATTAGTGTTATAAACTTCACTTTTACAATCCAATGAAACATGACTAATGTTCCTCAAATGTGTCTTTTGTTTGTTTTATCAACGTCAGAAGCAGATGGGCAAACCAACGAGTGATGCGATGCAGAAAGAAGACATTTTGAAAAAGTTCATGTCTGAGGTAAATATCTCCTAATACAAACAATTCTAGAGGTGGCAACATGGGTGGGTTGGCTTGGCTTTAGTTCCATTACTAAGTCAAACAAGACGGTTTAGTCTACAATTTTTTGGTGTGTTTAAAAGTAATTTAACTGCAATAAGTACATTAGCATTAAGAAGTAAGGTGCACTTTTGGCGACTTTCAACCCAGTTGACATTTTGACCCTCATAACTTACTAGGGATCTTTACCTAAATCAGCTCATCAATGTGTTAATTTGAAAACAAATTGTTACATCTTGCAATTAACCAAAGTTTGCATTTGTCACTCATTCACTCTATGGTTTATGATTCCAAAATTTTAATTTGTGTGGAACACGGAACTGGACTTCTCAAGGGCGAAGATAAACTAATAACGGTTCTACTCAGCTCAAGATATGTTTTTGCCTTGGTTAATTTCTTTGCTTTAGTAGAAAGATGCAGTTGGATTTTGGAAGTTTTATAATCTAGAAATGTTCTTTTTTGGATATGTGAGACAGAAACAGATTTTAATTATATGATTACTTGGGGGTGTTTGTTTTGCCTGAAATCCATATATAATCAAATAAGACAAATGAGCCTGTTTGGGATTGCTTATTAAAATTGCTTATCTATTTATAGCTTCCACTGCACATGTAAGAAGTTGTTGGGACTTTGGTAGGGTGTTTGGGATTGCATGGCACGGTTAGATGGAATGGTCTACCGGATTGAGTAACGGGTCAAAACGGGTTGGAATTGTTGCGGCCAATTTTAGAATGGGTAGCTAATCTAAGGGGGTGGTGATTCATTTGCCAAGGAAGCCGAGATGTATTACCAAAAGAGGCCTGAACTCTTAGCACACGTAGATGAGTTTTACCGAATACAGATCTTTAGCAGAACGATATGAATAATATGGTAATGTCAGTGGTGAGTTAAGGAAAAACATCCCTTCAGATCTTCAATATCAAGGGTCGGGTATATCTGATGTGGGGTCTATAATCCCGTCTTCTAAACCAAAAACCCGGTCAAGGACTCAAGCTGCGGGGTTTGCCGTTTATCTTAAAAGTGGTGGGAGTAGTTTCGATTTGCGGACGAAAGAAGAGATGAGACATCTACCTTGGATTCAGAATCTGAATTTGATGATTTGTCTGTTAATAACTACTCGAGTGCATCAACAAACAGTGATCAAAGAAGGTTGCGTAAGAGAATCGCGGAATTAAAAAAGTTTCAAAATGACAATGTTGAAGAAGAACTAAGAATTGAAAATGAAAAATTGAGGGTTGAGTTACAAAAGTATGAGTCAGTGGCACCTCAAACAACTGATCTTGAAGATGCAAAGCCTTTGAGTATAAATTTCGATGAAGATTTAGAAGCACAATTTTCAGAGCAGTTGAAATTTTGAGGATGGACAAGTTATTAAAATAGAGATGGAAGGAGAAATCGAACAGTTGAAATTTGAAAAAATGAACTCGAGGTCAAAGTTATAAATCTCGAGAAGGAGTTGACTTTGAAAGATGGTCAAATCGATGATTTGGGTCTGCATCTGGACCAGTTACATTTAGAACATGTAGAGTTGGTTTACAGGGTTCAAAAGTCAAACAAGTCAATAGAGGCGTTGACTTATAGATGCGAAACTGGGGGCATGCGACAACTATGTTTTTCAATTGAGCATTATAGAGATGGATATCAAATGCTGAGCCTTGCTTTTGTGGGAAGTAATAAATGACACCCGGTTATGGCATCTTAGGAGATGGATACTATAGACGTTGACGACGTTTTATGCGTCATCATAAATTAACTTATATGACAGCTTTCGCGTCTTTTTTTTTTCGATTCTAAGGCAAGTGTCGAGCAAAATGTTTTCTTCAAATCTTTATAACCACGTTCTTTTTTCATCAAAGCATTTGAATTTGCCATGATCTCACATTTAGTTGATGTCGACATTTTAGACATTTCAGGCTTACCAATCATTCTTCCTTCAAAACAAAGGAAAAACTAGAGCTTTGGATTACATGTTAAAATATTTTTCTCTAGATGAGTAGGTCGTTAATCATATCATTACAGTTGCGTTATCAATAAAAAAATGGCTACACGACAGTTTGGAACTAAATTTATTTGTTGATCGTTGTAATAATAGAGCAATCAAGTGTATTATAAGCTTGAGCTGACAACCAAATCGGTCAAGTTTTGCCAACCTATAATTGGAAAAACGGATTAAATTAGTTATGTCAATTGTCAAATGGACAGTGCTGGTAAATTTGTCTTTCGATAATTAAATGGACGTGTTGGTAAATTTGTCTTTCGATAATATGGTAAACATATGTCACACTTTCCCCATTAAACCATGTTATGCAATGACCATTGCTTCGAATTTTTAGTTTGTGAGAACCATTCCAGGTAGGTTGCGACCATAGGAGGGAATGGGATGCCTGTTCATTTTAGGTAAAAAGGGAAAACCAAAATTTGGTTTACTACTTATATATTCATTAATTATTGAACTAACTTAACTAAATTTATTAAATTATACTTGACTAATATCATGGTAAAGTGGTAACCATTAGTATCCTTAGTAGAGTATCAACATCGAAGGATGATCAAATCGATGAACCTCAAAGCTGAGAAACGTTAAGTAAGCAAATCAAACGTGCACTTACTACTTACAACCACGTGTACTAGGTCAAACACATTTTTTAGTATCTTTCATATGAAACATTTCTATTTGTAAAAGCTTAATAAAACGAATTTTTTAGTTTAACAATTTAAGTTTCGTGACTAATGTTAACACATCTAATTAACCGTTGCAAGACTAATGCTACTTCATGGTAATCGAAGCCCGTGCATCGCACGGGCCATGCTGTCTCGTAATCATATAAAATAAGTTATATACTTCCATAGCAAATGAGGCGGCTCTATTTCACAACACAAATAAACACACGTAAAACTCCACGCCATGCTAAAAGCTCCACTTCGTATAAGCAAACCCTCACCCAGAAAATGGTTCAATCGAATTAACGCACTCATTTACGCAATCGCCATTGTCGCACTCATTTATCGACATTGTTGTAACCTTCTTTACGATCCTACGTTATCCACCATTATCCTATTAACAGCTGATCTCGTGTTAGCTTTTTTATGGGCAACATGGCAAGCTTTCTTTATATATTAATCCAATGCACCATCAACTTTTCCTAGAGAACTTGCCACAAGTGGCTAAGGAAAGTGACTACCCTGGACTCGATGTTTTTGTTTGCACCGCGGATCCGTTTAAGGAGCCACCAGTTGGGGTTGTAAACACTGTTTTGTCCGTGTTGGCTTATGATTACCCGAGCGAGAAACTGTCGGTATATTTGTCCGATGATGGTGGGTCGCAGCTAACATTGTTTGCGTTCATGGAGTGTGCTAAGTTTGCTAGACATTGGTTGCCATATTGTAGGAAGTATAATATAATGGATAGGTCTCCTGAAGTTCATTTTGCAAATGATAAATCTTTATTTCCCGAAACAAAAGAAATTCAGGTGCGCTTTTTAACTGTGTAGATCCTAACTTTTCATACTTTGTTCGAGATTGGCTTTTTTATTTATTTATTTATTTATTTTCATTGAGCTACAAAATAGCAACACATTTTTTCTAGGTGCACTTTTTAACCTGTAAGTTGTGATGATAAATGTAAGATCTGAATTATTAATTAAAGCGTACTTCTATTTTAAGAAACTAATCATGTTATTTTCATGTACCAACACCGAATTTAAACTTACCAGTTACCACCATGAGCAAATTATTAGTTTTATAATTAAATTCTTCTAATTTGCTAATATTGCTAGTTATGTCGGAAATTAACTAAAGTTCTTCTGTTTTTGTTGTTTACGCAATAGTTTTGATCATCATCTAGCATGTTTCAAAACCTAATAGTTATTGATAAACTCTACTTGTCAAATCGGAGTATTTCGAGAACTAAATTGTTAATCGAATTTGCCCAAAAAGAACCCATGAAACTTATGAAGTCAAATTTATGTTGTTTTTATTTTTTTATTTTGATAACCTCTACTTGAAAACATGGCATAACATGTGTCGGTGACTTTGTATTATGTTATTGTATGAGTTAAGTATGGGTGCAATTGTACCCTTGTTGTGTGAGAAACTCATCTTGTTAATAATTAAAGAGCTTGCATTTTAATGTTACTGTTTATTGTGTGAGAAACTTTTCAACCAATCGTTAGATAGTTAGTCGCAGTGGCGGAGCTTGAAAGGTTTTTGTGGGAGGGCCAAAAGAATTTAAAGTCTTTTATGGGAGGGCTAGATCGTAAAAGCAAAATTTTTACACATGAAAATCAAGTAAATGTACAATAACGGTCCAAAGTCTAGGGGGGCCACCACCCTCCATGGTCTCTTCATAGCTCCACCCATGATTAATCGCCGTTTAAAATAAATAAATAAATAAATTATGCTATTGTATGAGTTAATTATGGGTGCAGAACATATGAGTGAGAAATTAATGGGTTAATTTCCCTCCATGGCTCTTTAAAACACTACCTTTCCCTTACGTGAAATTGGTATTTATTTACTTTTTCATTTGTGTCATAAATACTTTCCTTACATATTTCAAAATGAGAAATGATTTTTTTATTTTGTTTAATGCGGGTAGGTATGTGTCTTAGTCGTATATTTAACAATAGGACTAAGACACGTAACCACCTGCATTATTTTGGTCCTAGAATATGTATTGAGTGGATGAAAATTGGACTAACCAACACTTTCATTGGCAAATTAACTCATCAAAGGAGATCTAGTTTATTGGATTTTAGATTTTCAGTTTATAAGAGCACTAGGTACCCCGAAGCCGTCCCGTTGGTGCTATGGAGAAAAGTACGGCCACATCAGCACATTATCTCATAATACCAGAATTCAGCACAACACCAAAAACACCACTCCCTCCTATAACACCAGTTTTGATGTCGTCGTGCACCCCTAACCCCACATCTTTTATTTTTTTCATTGATTTAAATAAACCGACATATTTAATTAAAACTACACATAAAAATATAAATACATAAACTAAACTGGTAGTTTGTGATGTTCAATGGTCCAAATATAAATGCATAAAACACACTCGCTTACGTTATTTCCTTATTTTTGTTCCATGGGCCATCAATAAGCATTTGGGCTTTGACATGCATTAAGAAACTTCCGAATATATAATTAGGGTATACAATTATTTGTCAGCCGCTTTTGTTCTATTTCACATGTTCTTCCTTTTTCTTTGTCTCCCATGGCTGGTTCTCAGTCTCTCCGGCAAACTGTTTTCGTCGGAGTATAACACACATGAATCTGAAACACCCTTAAACTTGTATACAATTTGAGAAAAAAAAAAAAAAAAAAAAAAGGGAAAACGCGAGGCATGGTACCCATGTGGCGCCGTCCGGTTGCGTTTTCCGGGACGATGTGGGCTGTTCACGACGGCTCAGGACGCGAAAACACGAGCCACGATACCGTGCTTGCGCCGTCCCGCTGCGTTTTCCAGGATAACACCAGCGAAAACGCTGGGTACCCGCTGCTCTAATAGTTAGGATTTAAATTTTAGTCGCCACACAAATTGAAAGCAAAAGTAATTTCCAGTTTATATTAGTTAGGATTTAAATTAATTATATTTCTTGTTACATCCTATCATAAATTGTGTATTCGCAACTTATTAATTTGGTTACATGAATAACATTTAGGGGATAATTTAGAAATAACGGGATTCTCAAACACAACAAGAACAAAGTTGCTTATTTGTTTTGTGAGTAGATTTCTCTTTATAAGTATTTGTAGGGGATATTGGATTGTTTATTTTTCAGAAAAATTAGTACCGTAACAACAAAAAAAAAAAAAGGAGCAGGTTCGTAGCCGGACATATTTCGACTCCAAATACCCGTGGAAAGACAATATCAGAGACCGCACATAATCCGTTCGCACGCTTGGGTTTCTAACAGGAATTGAAAAAACTAATATGTGTTGATTGGATTGCTTAATTTTAAATCCGCTTGTTGCACTAGCTCCTGATAGCGACAACTTTAAAAAACAAAATTTATCCAATTCACATCCCGGGATCTTAATGCAGCACAATACTATAATTGTCTTGTTTATTTCGTGGGGAGTAGGTAATGTATGCAAGAATGAAAGCGACAATTGAAGGTGTGGTAGACCAAGGATCTATCAATGTTGATCAACTCATTGATGATCGTATGGTCAAAGCATTCAGCAAATGGAACCCTGGATTTACATGTCACCAACATCCTACGGTTGTCGAGGTATTTATCTTTATAAAAAAAAATAATGAAAAATCTAAATAATAAAAAAATTATTGAAGCAAAAGTTTATGACATGAAGCACTTACGAATAGGTTCTACTTAAAAGTGACAAAGACAAAGATGTTACGGATCATTATATGCCCAGTCTCTTCTATTTAGCGCGAGAAAAGAATCAAGCCATTCCGCATCGCTTCAAGGCGGGTGCCCTTAACACTTTGGTATGTCAACCTTTTTCGATCACATTGGCTTTTCTTTTGAAAGACAAAATAACACGCTAATAAATTAGTTGATCATTTTTGTAGATACGGGTATCAACCATAATGACAAATGCCCCTTTAATCCTTATCTTGGATTGTGACATGTACTCCAACGATCCCAAAACACCACTTCGTGCATTATGTTATTTTTTGGACCCTAACGTTGATCCAAAGCTTGCGTTCGTTCAATTCCCGCAGCGCTTCCACAACATTAATAAGACCGACACGTATGGTCTTGAACATGTGCTTGAGACACAAGTATGCTCCATAGGAATGGATGGTTTGGGTGGCACGATATTTATGGGCTCTGGTGGATTTTTTAAAAGAAAAGTTCTCCTCAAGAACCATTGTGCATCACACAAGCTATGGAATGAAACAAAGGAGTCTGAAGATGTTTTAGCATTAGCACATCGTGTCGCTAGTTGTGTTTATGAGGAGAATACTAAATGGGGTTCAGAGGTACACTATATGTGAAATAAATTTATATTTTTTCATTCTCTATTGTAACTTTCTCATTTTGCTAAGTTTATATATTTATCATAATTGCACTGATTTCAGATCGGGTTTAGGTATGGTACATTGGTTGAGGACGTCTACACTGGTTTTAGACTCCAGTGCTCAGGGTGGAAATCTGTCACATGTAACCCAACTAGAGCTGCATTTCTAGGCGTCATGCCGATAGCCTTTAATGACTCTCTATGTCAATCAAGCAGGTGGTACATGGGCTTGCTACAAATAGGACTTTCTAAATTTAGTCCAGTAACATTCGGAATGAAGTTTTTGAACCCTTTACATAGCATGTGCTATATTCAGTTCCATTTTCGTGCCTTGTGGTGTATTCCCATCACCATTTATACCTTTTTGCCCCAGTTAGCGCTAATAAACTCTTTCCCAGTATTTCCAAAGGTTAGTAGTTAGAAAGTTTGTTACTACTAAAATAATCTTGATTAACTGATCTATAAAATTCAAATTTGGTGGTACAGGTTTCAGATCCCTGGTTTTACTTATACGCGTTTCTTTTCCTTGGATCATATGGGAAAGATCTTTATGAATTCGTGATGGCGGGATCAGTGTTCCAAAGATGGTGGAATCGACAAAGAATGGTGTTAATATTGGGGAGCTCTTGTTTCCCGTTATCTATATTTAATTGGTTACTCGCATCTTTAAGCTTGTCGACATTTGAATTCAATGTGACAAGCAAGGTGTTAGACACAGAGCTAAGCAAGCGCTATGAGAAAGGGGTTTTTGAATTCGGGGTGGATTTACCATTGTTGTTACCGGTAAATGTAGCAGCACTCATCAACTCATTAGCGTTTGTGATGGGAATAAAGGAAATTGTTATAAATAATGGGAGGTTTGAAGATTTTCTTGGGCAGTTATTCATAGCAGGGTTTGGTATGGTGAATAGTTGGCCGATTTATGAAGCGATGGTGTTGAGGAATGACAAAGGAAAGATGCCTATCAAGACTACCATTAAATCAGTTTGTGCAACGTTGGCGATTTGCTTTGTATTCAGTTCCGCATTTTAACAACCAAAAAGCTTCCGCATGTGCATAAGTCGTACGTGTAACTAGTTTAGGTGTTCGTAATACCTATTCAATATTGTACTTTTCGCAAAACGGAATGCGATTTAAAGCCTCCTTTAATAAGTGTATGCCTATTCAATATTGTACTTTTCGCAAAATGGAATGCGATTTAAAGCCTCCTTTAATAAGTGTATTCATACACGAATAAAAATCCCATGCAATATTCTATATATTCGTAGATCGAGCATATATCAACATTGATTTCAACAGTCGTTCAAAGTAGCAGACACATAGGTTTTCATGTTAATTGAATCACACCAAGTTTTTTTAATGTTAATTTTCAATACATGCATGGTTCCTTGAAATATTTTCTAACAAATATTGGGCCATAACTTATGGCATTCGATCGATGAATCCACTTCAAGATCTCACTCACTATACACTTCGTCCGTTTTGGATGATTCCAATCTTTATCTATGTCTTCTTGCCTCAAATTTCACTCATAAACTCCTTCCATATATTCACAAAGGTACGTGTCAATCAAACTTTCCCATCATACCAACTCAATGTAAAGAAATTAAGCGTAATACGATTAATGCAGGATTCTGAAGAAGGCTTATTCTTGGAGCTTACGGAAAAGAGATACTTGATTATGTGGTGTTTGGCGGAGGATCTATGCAAAGGTGGTGGAGTTACCAAAGAATGTGCTTAATGTGGGGACTCTCAAGTCTTCCATTTTCATTGCTAGAGTGGTCACTTAAAACCATTGGCAAAGTGGTCGATGAAGAACAAAACAGATTATATGAACATGGCGTCTTTAACTTTGGAGTTACATCGCTCTTGTTCTTTCCAATTCTGTTGCTTCAGTGATCAACCTATTATCATTTGTGAAAGGAATGATTGATGGTTTTAGCATGGGGAGATCAGAAAACTTGTTTTTGCAGATTTTCATAGCTGGGTTCACGATGGTGAATAGCTGGCTGTTATACGAAGGCATGGTTTTCAGGAAGGATCGAGGGAGGATGCCATTAACGGTCACCATAACATCAATATCGATTGCAATTACGATTTGCTTGGCATCGTCTTTGTTTTTTTAAAGTTGAAGGTATCATGAAAAACAACCAAATGAAGTTGCATGATGTAGCATTTTATTACCTGTTGAATTATTGGACATTTAAGAAAAAATATGAAAGATGAATAAAATTAGTTAGTGTCACTTTTAATCAACAAGACATATTGTCCCAATATTGTTTCTTAATTTCGGTGTCCATTATGAAGGACAAATAAGACTAACCAAATGAAATAACTTCTGTCGTTTATATTAATATCCAAATCAATCTTAATCGACCTTGTATGAATAACACCTCAAGTGTATATATAATTGGATGAACCAATGTTATACAAGCAGACACCTTATTTGCTAATAAGAAGTTCCATAAGTTGGTCGCTATATTACCACATGCATGTCTTTATACATTGAGTGTAGATTTGCGTAATATGCATATACCATAAATCTCTAACTGATTTTGTTAGTTGCAAATAAGTTTGGCAAATGAAATCTTTCAGAATCTCTTTGTTAGTAGCTTTACTACTGTAGTAGGCTTCATAAAAGTACATATGGAAAACACAATTAATAATTTGAGCTTTATAACTTTTATTCGAGTGTATAACATTTATAATAAGTCTTTCATGAAATTGTTGAATACCAATATAGGACGTAGCTTTAATTTAAGCGAGAAAGTCAGAAAACTATGCATATACCACACTGGAAACTTTTGTTTATTTGTAATCTTTTTTGGAAGCATTCCATTTTATAAGGAATTTGATTAATAGTTATAAATATGATGTACGAAATAATTGTTATATCTACATAGTTACATAACCGTCGACAAAGAATTTACATTTGTGAGAGAACTATACAAAGCCCTTCAATCTATTTTTGAGAGAACTATATTATTCGGTTAAACAAAGTTTTAGTTTGCCACTCACAATAAGTGCTTTGCATTAAAAAAAATTCCCGAAAAAAAAATGATGAATACCATGCCAACACTCCTCCTCAATTGCAAATTTGCAAGTTGTCAACTAGGTACTCACTTTTTCTCGATTAATTTTGTCTTCATCATTAGTGTTTGCTTTTATGATGTATGCACAATGATATACACTTGCATATAGTTTGTTTAAAGACATAGACTTTTTGTCCCAGAAGCATAGCTTTTTCGTCGATTATTAAGGACCAATGAAGTTATAGCTATTAAAATATCTTATCTCCTTATAGTTGATGTCCAAAATGATCAGTCATCAACTTGTTGAAGAAACACTAAAAAATTGATACATTACCAAAAAGTAATCAAGACTTCAATCAAGTTAAACATATAACTGAATTCGTGTACTAAAAAAAAAAAAACATATAACTGATGACCCTGCTGTATACATATATTTTGTTTTCGTATATTTATAATGTATTCTCCAAAAATAGAAAGCATAAATTTTATACATACTTTATAAAATTTAGTTAAAATAAGCAAAAATTTGCCAAACATTAAAAAAATTACTTATCTACTTATTTTTTATTTTTATTGTTATTTATTTTTTGTAGAACGGCGGCTTTAAATTAAACTAGCAAACGCTAGGCAACAAAACAATTACAAAGGAGTGTTATCATCTATAGGATTTTCTAACCAACCTGTCCAAGAAATACGAAATTTAGGATTTCTAGATGAAATCCACAAAAAAGATTGATTTACATTACTATCCCATATATGCGCCATCTTGGGTTTAGAAATAGAAAAAATTAAATCATTACAAAACTTCCATATCGACCACAACATCGAAGCAGCAATCCCTTCGAGAATAAGCCTAGCTTTCTTCGAGATATGACAAGCATCTAACCAAGACATCCACCAGGACAAATTGGAGACCTCCGAAATATTCAAATCACACCATCTAGCCAAACGAGCCCAAAGATCCCGAGCCATCCCACAAGAGAAGAATAAATGGTTCACATTTTCATCCTGCTCGTTGCAAACGGGGCATAGAAGAGAAGCAACATCAATGCCTTTACGATCCAAATTCACCAACGTAGTAAGTTTATCTAGACTCAATCTCCACATAAAAACATTAACTTTTTTAGGAACACTTTTTGGTCATCTAGTAGATGAGTAACCACCAACAAGAATATGATTGTCAATACGGTTTCTAGCTGAAGCAATGGTAAAACCTGTGGGATTTAAAGCCCATTTCCAAGCATCTTCTTTATCCGAGAGTAACACATCCCGAATAGAGTCCATCAAAGCAGAAAATTGTTGTGATTCGATACCGCCTCTCGGCATCCTCCTGAGCACGGTATTCCAAGCCGAAATGTTAATACGATGATCAACCATGGACCTTTTATCTTGACAAAAATACACCGTTGGTCCCTAAACTTTCCACGAAACATCGTCATGCACCTTAACTTTTGAAAAACGTCTTCGTGCGTCCCTCCTCAAGTTTTTTGAGGCCGATTGCGTCCTTTGACCCGTTTTCTGTCAGTCAACGCCGTTTTCTGCTGTTACGTTTTGTTTTTAACACAAGGGTAATATCGTCATTATGTAATTACGGTATAGCAACTCCGTAGCACTTTCACATTTCATATCCTTCTTCCCGCCCCATAAACACATAGACGGTCTCTTTTATTCGTCCCAAAATTTTTGTTACAATAATTATCACAATTCACAAACCCTCATTGCATGTTATTATGAAATTTTTGGTAATTTAAAAACATGGATTTTACTCTATGGAAAGTAAGAAGAGATCCAGGTTATCGAGTTGCTGATACCGTTCTGTGCAACTTGGCTAAGAAAAAAATACGGTACGTTTTGTTGCTATAATCGTTGGAATTTCTAATTGAGGTATATTTCAATTTGTTATTAAGGTTTGATAATGTCCTTTGGTTTGTTGATATGTTTCAGGTGGTAGATCTAATATGTTTAGCATGAGGATTCATCACAATGGTGTTTTTAAATACTGGTCTGGTAGAATATACGATGGAGGTATGGAAAGTTTAGTTAATTTGGTTGACGTTGATAGTGTGTTAGTTGAAGAGTTGGATGTTTTTATGTATGAATTGGGTTACGACCTAGGTCAAAAAAATTACTATTACTTTGTTAAGCATGGTAGTAATTTAGACGATGGTTTGTATAGCTTAAGTGAAGCTGCGAATTTAGAAATATTGAAAGATGTTGTTAAAGAATGTAAGATGATAGAAGTTTATGTTGTAAATGGTAAGAAAAGTTTGGATGTTGATGATATGTCACCAAAGTCAATTAGGACAGTTATTTCTCAGGTGGATGCATCAAAGAAGAATGCATCCATTGCTATTGTGCCATATTGCTCAAAAAAATTGTTCTTAGAAAACATTGTTAAAAAGCCTGTGGTAGAGGGTTTAAGTGAAGTCAGGCAACCACCTTTAGAACTCAATGCTTTCGTAGAATCTACTGAGGTGCTAGAAATTGAACCCTTGCTGATCATAGATACACATGTTGATCATATGCAAACAGATAGTCCTGTTAGTGTTGACCATAGCCAAACAGATAGTCCGGTTAGTGTTAACCATAGCCACAAAGGTAGTCCTGTTTCTGTTGACCATAGCCAAAAAGATAGTCCGGTTAGTATTGACCATAGCCAAAAAGATAGTCCGGTTACGGTTGACCATAGCCAAAAAGGTAGTCCTGTAGAGGTATGTGAAACTGAACAAGAATTTGGTCATCTAGATGAGGAAATACATACACTTGTCGATCGTATGCAAAAAGGTAAATCTATAAACTTATGTGAGACTGATGAAGAGTTAGGTGATGAAAATGTGAGTGAAACAGATAATTGTGAGGCTGATGTCGATGATATTGAGAACAATCAAGATGGAAACATTATTGTTGATGAAGAGAATATTTTTGATGAGCCTGATGTTGAGTTTGAAATGTTCAAATTGATTAACGAGGTACCTATACCCAATATAGGTAGTTCTAGCTAGATACCAGATGATTTTTTTAAGAAAAATGAGATACAAGAACTCTTGAATGATGCTGACTTTGCACGTGGTTCTGACAATGAGGTTGAGTATGTAGTAAGAAAAAGCTGATACAAGAACATCAAAAAAAAAAAGAAAAAGCGACTTAACCCTCTAGCGATTTTTGGTGACTACGATTCATTAAACCCTAAACTTACGATCTCTTCTACCTTGATTATTCAGTAACATTAAATCGTTCCCGATCTATTCATAAGTGATCGTTCTAGGGTTCATTCCAAAATCGTTTTCTGCTTTTTACCGATCTTAGGGATCTTTGATCGATCCTATCTATTCTTGTTTCTCTAAGACGGTTCTTATCCCTTATAAGCCTTCCTTGAATCAACTTAATTCTTGCTGAATTCATTAATCATGGGAGGAGGTTAGTTTGGGGCTTAACGATTCTAAACCCTAATCTTGCGATTAGGGTTTCATCTTTCTTTTTGATTTGTGCATGATTGGTTCATTCATTGGTGGTGATTGTGTTTGTGGATTTTGTACGAGATGAATAAGGGGTTTTTGGGCTCTAGTAGTAGTGGTAAAAAGGTTGCTAGTAAGGAGGGTAGTATGAATGTTAATGGTAAGGAGGGTAGTTTGGTCGATCAGAATAGAGAGTTGGAGAAAGGGTTGCCTAGTAACACTGTGGTGAGTTCCTCTAATGATGTGCCTAAGCAAGTGGAGCCGGTTTCACTTGCTTCTCCTTCAATGGTTAATGATGGCAATGATTGTAATCTTCCTGATGGTGATGGTGTTAATGTTGCTAATATGGCTGTATCTAAACAGCCTAATGTGGAGCAATTAATTGCTAATGCGCATAACAAGTTTGATGAAGCAATAAATAAAATTAACAGTGATATTGCTAATATGGCTACATCTTCTGAGTTGAACAATTCGAGTGGTCTTGGGCTTCACATGAATCAGAGGGTTACTTCTGATCCTAATGCACCCAAGATTGATACTACTAGTGGTAATCGAGTTAAGTCGATTTCTTACGTGGGTGTTGCTTCTAATGAATCCCAGAAACACGTGTCTAATTTTCGGAGGTTAGAATGCAGCAAAAAGAAGGATAATGTTGATCTTTCAGTCCCGTTGAAAGTGGTAGAAGAGGTAAACATGAGGTTTGAGAATACTCTCTACGGATACTTTCTTGGTCAACGTCTTGCTTTCCCTGTTGTTGATTATTATGTCCGCAATGCGTGGTCTAAGTATGGGTTACAAAAGGTTATGATGAATGCTAAGGGGTTCTTTTTCTTCAAGTTTAACTCGAAGAAAGGTGTCGATGATGTTCTTGATAATGGTCCTTGGTTGATTCGTAATGTTCCTGTTATTCTTAAACCATGGACATTGAACACAAACTTGCTTAAAGAGGATTTAACTAACATCCCGGTGTGGGTTAAATTCCATGATGTTCCTTTAGCTATGTTTTCGGATGACGGGATTAGTCTTCTTGCTACTTTGATTGGGACGCCCAAAAGGTTAGATGCTTTTACCAGCCAAATGTGCAAGGATTCGTGGGGCCGTAGTAGCTTTGCTAGATGCATGATTGAAGTAAAGTCGGATGAGGTGCTTAGGGATAGCATTACTGTTGAGATACCTTTGCTTGATGGTACGGGTTCGACTATTGAGAAGATTCGGGTTGAATACGAGTGGAAACCACCGCGTTGTGATAAGTGTAAGGTTTTTGGTCATACTCTTATTGATTGTCCGAAAGCTGTTGTTCCTCCAGTTCAACCTACTAAGCCGGTTAATGATGGTTTCACGGCTGTCAATAACAAAAAGAAAGGTAAACAAGGTAGTACTACTAATCACGGTAAAGGAGGATTTACTAAACTTGTTGTAGGTAAGCAATTTCAATACCAACCCAAAAAGAACCCTCCTGAACCAAAGAAGGTGGATGGAACTAAGAATAAGGCTTCTGATGTGGCTAGTACGAGTGGAACCAAAATCACTACTTCTAATCAGTTTGATGCTCTTAATATGGATGATACAGATGGTTTTGGTATTTCAAAGGTTGTAACTAACATGGATGTGGATGCTGGCAGTACTATGGAAGTTAATAAGGATGAGTCGGTTAAGACTTGTACTACATCACAAGTCCCTCGTGTGAGTGATATGCAACAACCGTCTGTGAGTGATTCATGGGAACAATGGAAGTTGATTCTACTCCTATTGTTGAGAAAATTAGTAAACTTGAAAAGCTACTGATCGATGGGAAAGCTACTCTTGTGGATGATGCTGGTCATCCTATTCCGTCTACCTCTATCACTAAGAGGGCTAACCCATTTTCTAAGGTGGGTGAGGTTGTGGTTTCTGATAGTGAGGAGGATGAGGTTCTTAACACGTTCGACGAATCAGCAAATCTTTTTGGTGGTGGTCATGAGCGTGATGATGAGTATAACTATGATGATTATTCGAAGCAAATTTATGATCTTCCAGGGGAATTGGATGCTCTTAATGCCATTTATGGTGTTAATCTCCAAGGTCGTAGGAAGTAGTTTATCTTTTATTATAGTCTCTACTATCATGTGAGTAATGGTTTGTTTTCTTGTTTTGAAAATAGGAAGTATCTTGTTATGTAAGCTTTTCGCCTATGTAACGGGCTGAGATATGAGATTCACCCATATCCGTTGTACTTAAACGTTTTTTGGAGTGATATATTTACCGGGTCGTTGACCTTTTACCCAAAAAAGAAAAAGCTGAGGGCATACAAGAAATAAAAGTTAATTGAGGCACAACAAGAAGATGAAGAAGTATTTTTTTTCTGTGCTCAAACCTTTGTAACGGCAAAAGAAGTGAAAAATAAGATCAACCTGCATTCAATTCAAACTCGGAGGAAATTGCAACTCATTAAGAATGACAAACAAAGAATTAGGGCTAGGTGTATCGGAACAATACCAGCGTGTGGTACAAGTGGAGGTATTGGACTTGGAGCAGTACTAAAGAGGAAAACTGGTACAAGTGGAGGCATTGGACTTGGAACATAAATAAGGCTAGGGGTGTAGTGTTGTTACTAACATACTACAGCAAGGGCGACAAAGGCAATGGTACATGACCGGAACACCGGGCAAGACACCAATGACTGCTCAAATCCGTCACCTAAGCATGATTCACAACTAAAGGGTAGGATAAGACATGAGATTCACTATAATGGTGTAAAATGAAAAATAGAAACAAATGGTCTTTACCCACAACCAAGTTGCTACCACTTGCCGTTCATCCAAGGTCAAAGCTCCAAGATGAAAAAATTGGATCATATAACAAGTGTGCGTGCCATTAGCAGACGTCATGATGGGCATCACACTTGGTATTCATGTTGGCGATTATGAACCAACAACTTCATTCTTCATATGTGACCGAAGTGGTCTCTTCGATACTAATTCTTTCAAAGCTCAACATACGGTGCTATACATGGTTGCACCTAAAATAAACTATCTACATACTGAATTTCACATTGTTATCTTTTATTTTTTATTTTTTTTTTTGCAAAATAATACAAGAAATAAAATGCATCCCCCCACTTGAGATGAAACATACATGTAATTAGGGGGTCTCTCATTATCTTCAAAGATGGGTCTTCAACGTAGGCGTGATTTCTGAATCTCTTAACTCGAACCTCAAATTAGAGCAAGTGGCAACTTCCTAATCATAAATCAAGACTACACGGTAGGCTAAGGTGTATAGGTGTATCGCAGCATTTATAATGTGGGTAAGAAACGAAAAGATAGGCTCAAAAAGGTGTAACTAGGGGTATCTTGCACTAAAGATGAGTGCAACAAAAGGTTTTAACATGGGGGTTGAAGAGTCAATGTGACTAATCGATAAACACACACATATAGGCTTTTTGGGTGATAATTATAAAATATTGCCTTCTCAAAAAGTTTCTTCCAAATGTACTAAGAAAACTCAATGCACTACTCGTCTATGGTCTCGAAATGATGTAAAGGCCAAGTTCTAAAGTTTACAAACTACCGGCACACTCATAATTTGGTGGATTTGGGGTAAAACAGGGGAAACTTAATAGGCTAAATGATATTAAGGGTTAATGTGCTCGGCTAAGGTCTATTCTAGTTAGGTTTGGAAAAACATGTCAAAATTTTAAAAATGACATCATTTTTCAAAATAAACCAGAAAAACGGCGCAAATAAAATTCAAGTTACATTCTACTCCCGTCCCTCCACTTGAAATGTACAATGTCCCTTTTGTACGCAAATAAGCAATGAGAATAAAGGAGATAAGTAGAATTGGAACAAGAACTTCCCTGAAACTTGCTCTTGAAAATGGTAGAAGGATCACGTTTGAGAAAATGTGCCTTTGCTTCGCCTAATGAGCAAACTTCATATCCCTGAAATCACGTAACAACCACAAGCATAAAACCTAAAAAAGAAAAAAAAATGAAAAATAGAAATCCTAACTCACTTTCGTAGGAATCACGGTTGCATTTAGCGTATGCAACAAGCCTTTTAAACCACTTGGTGTCCCAAGTGGACAAGTGACGTCTCGTGAGGGTTTACAGTGAAGACACCCACAAAGTTCATTTAAAAACTAATACAAGGTTTATGAATGTTTGTACTAAAAATATTTTTAATTTAGATGGTACAGGAGAAAACTACGGTGTAGAGGTAATACGAACTACGCCGTAGTTGGAAAAATCTTACAGTATTGCACCTGGGGGTGCTACGGCGTAGTCATCCAGAGGGCTATGCCGCAGACTTTTCCTGAGGGAAATTTTCTGGAGTAAAAACTCCAAAATTAGCAAATGTCAATCCCCTTCTTTTTTACCTGCAAAAATGATTTAGAACAAAACATACAAAACCCCAACTACACTAATAAAAATGAAAAACAATGGCTAATTCGGTTTGTCTCCCGAAAGAGCACTTTTGTTTATTATCGAGTCTTTAAGTTAGACTCATTGCTGCATCAGTAGTGTCCATTGGTCATTTCATGTAGGCTAATATGCTCACGCCCTAACATGTCAATGACCCGCTCATCTCTCTTATAAGCCTCCCCAAGATCCAAACATCCCTTGTAAAAATTTGTAATATTTTGATAGGGACAATTATACCCATTCTCTTTATATTTATTACTAATGTCTAAGAGGGGTTTGGCCCTACTCAATTGCTTCTTATTCCAATGCTTAACATTTTCTACCGTTCTTGGCATTTTGAAAATCGTTATGTCATTAGCGCAAGATAGCCATACCATGCCATTGATAGTATCCACCTCAATTCCCGATATCTCATGAAATGGTTTTCCTAAGATTAATTTCTCAAATCCATGTTCCAAAAATTCACAAATATCATCAAAGACCACAAAATCCACCAAAAACGCATAAGTTTCCAACAAAAACATTAACATTTTTGGCCTTTCCAAGAAAGTTGTTTCTTAGATATTTAACTCCTTTTTAAAGATTTTGTTATAACTTTCTTTAGACATCATATTAATCAGAGAACATATATTAATAAAAGGATGGAAATCAACAAACACAATTTTGCAACTGAGTTGCAGCGTGTAGGGATTTGAATGGTGTATTCTAATCCCGGCCTCAAGGAAATCGCGCTGCAACGGTTGAACCATGGCATTTCCATCATCTTCATGGGGTGGAATTAAGTCCATAGAATTAATTTGATGATTGGTCTCCATCATGTTTATAACCACCCATAAAATTCCATCAAAACCATTTCTTGCACAATACCTATAGTAGGTATTTTCACAGGTAAATTTTTGCTTTTTTCTCTTTGCATAGCGCGCATGACTCACTAGACCTGCTCACGTATCCTCTTAAGCCAAATATCCTTACAACCATACCACATAAACTCTTAATCTAAGATCACTACAACACCATAATAAGTAATATATCACCACAACATACTAAATCTACCATAATACCAAAACAAATCCTAATCAAGCCCTAAGTAGTTATAGTTCTCTCTAAAACCCTAATTCCTAAACTAAACTAGTTTGAAAGTACTCAAGGATTATGTAGGAGTCACATTAGCAACTTTAGGATATCTTAGACTCCTGAAACCTTAGTAAAACCTTGTAGAAGCTTAGGTACAAGTCCCTTAAGCACAAAACCCTAACAAGGTCTTATAAGTTCCAAAACTAGGTTAAACCTTCCCAAATCTTTACCATAAGTTACCAGCACTTAGTATAAGTCTCCTAAGTCTTAATCCTAGTCGCTAAGCACCCATAGAACCCTAATCTAGGCACTCAACCTTAAGATAAACCCTAATCTCTCACTAAGTAAAATTAGGTCTAAAATAAAACTAAACTAGTTCAAACCTAAACCTAATCACCTCAAGCACCTAGCCTAGCACCTTGTGCACCTACTTGTCATGACCAAGCAACCTATCACACACCTTACAAGTAGGTGATGCACCTACTAGTCACCTTCTTCCATCTGCGGCTTCACCACTACCACACAACCCCTACATCGCCCTATAGCTCACCTTAGTCACCACACTAGCTTATTTTAGTCACATATAGCTACCATGAGTCACCTCTCCTCCCCCCCCCCCTCATGCCACCTTAACCTCCCTTTCTTGCACAACAAACCTAACAAGCCCTAAAAATAGCTCGACACTCTCTCCATTTCAAAACCACACCTTCACTTCTTTTCACCTTCAATATTCTGAACCTAGTATTAGTACTTGAGCCCTAGTAAGCTTAAAAGTCTAGTGGTATAAGCCTTGAAGCCTTGTCAAGTCGTTTTTCCACCTAGAAACCCTAAACTCTTGCTAGTCCCATTTTTGGTCACGTAAGCTTTTATACTTGTTTGATTAGCTTTATTACTGACCTAGAATAGTTAGGATATGCCTTAGATCACATAGTAACCCTTTCTTGAGCCTTGATCACTTTCATTTACTAGTTTACATTTTAAAACCCTAATTTAGGTCGAATTACTATTTATATGCTATAAGGTATTATCATAAGCTATAAGCTAGTTTAAGTCACTTAGATAAGCTAATATTAGTTAATCATAAGCTAGGAAAACTTTTTGTTTCATAAGAATATAATTTGCATGGTTTTAGGACTAGTTTTGCAAAGTTTACCATGCATAGGGGTATATATGGCAAATTTCTGAAAATATAAGTCTATGGACTGTTTTTGACACTTCTTAGAAGTATTAGGTATAAGGACCCTTTTTGAAAAGTTATATAACCTTAGGATAAAAAGTAATATAGTTATAAACTTATAAGGACTAGTTTTGTAAATGTTATAAGTTAAGGGTATAATTGGTATATTTTGAAAACTAATAAGTCTAAGGGTCATTTCTGTCATTTTATCAAAATATATAAGTATAGAGACTAGAAATGAAAAGTTTAGAAAGTTAAAAGTCTATATTATATAAAGTATAGAAGTTTAGGGTAGATATTGTAAATATGTCAAACTTAAAGGTTATTAAGTAAAGTATTATTATAAAAACAAAAACATAACACAATAGTAGGGAGCTTCATGTGAGGGGTTACGAATTAAAGTGTCCTAGCTCCTCAAACGTATACTACATGACCTCTAGATTATGATGGCCCGAACGGTGTTATGTTATAACTAAATCTATAATACTTAACAACGTAACATAATAGTAGGGAGCTTCGTGTGAGGAGTTATACTTCTGAATTATGATGGCCCGAATGGTATTATGTTGGCAGCATAATACAATAGTAGGGAGCTTCAAGTGAGGAGTTATACTTCTGAATTATGATGGCCTGAACGGTGTTATGTTATAACTAAACATAGAAACCCTAGGAATAATTACTTAAGAAACTTAAAACAACTAAAGAACTTAACCCACACAAATACACCTACAAAACTCCCAAGACACGTGAGTAAGGCAATCTAGTATCCGAGTCACTTTCCACATCAATCAGATCATCCTTAGGCCCAGGTGAGTTCATAGCCTCACTCTTTATAAATGTTTTATAAACCTTGTGAGGGGGATATATGCTTAATTTTTTCTCTTTAAACCGAATACAAGTCTTTTTCTTTGGTTATTGCACGAGTGTTACTTTCTGTCACAATTACATAACTAAAATTCATGAACCATAATCACTTGCGAGTGAACGCGAATATAGTTGATAGATCTATTGGAGTTTGACAACTCCCGTTGGTTTGCCCCGTCCGGGTACCAATAAGTACTATATTTGAAAACACCCTTTAGGTTTAACTTTGGCAAGTTAACCTTATCTCCGTCCCGTCATGTAAGGGTCTGCAGTGCCCCATGACCTGGACATGTTAACGTGCGGTCTCATGAGCTTAGTGCAATAGCTCTCTTTTCATGATAATTGTATATGCGTTGAAACTATCATAAACACTACATTTTCCTTGAAGGGTGTAATAACTGAACCCTGTGGAACTTGTATTCACAGTATCACTTAAACCTATGACTCTCACTCAACACCTAGTGTTGACTTTTAAGCATGTATCCTAGGTATTTAACTGTTACGGAATCCATGGCACAAAGCGGCACTGAACTTGGAGGACTTTCAACCCTGTTATCATTCAAAATACTACTTTCACACTTAGATTTAGGGGATCTTTTCTTAATAAAAACTCTGATATTTTAATGAACGATAACTCATTTTATAAAACGTCTCTTTTTGAGTCGTTTTCTATTATTGTGACTATGATTCCATAAAGTAATACCCCAGATCTAAATCCGTTGCGATCTGTCAAAATGGGGGTGTTACAATGTTCACTTCAACTCCATGATTGTTTTCTTCAAAGTCCACGAAAACATCAAAGTTTCCAATGGGGGAGAGCATCAGGTCCCAAGGAATCATCATGCAAAATTTCTTCATTATGAAGAAATGCCTCTAAGTCAAATTCTTCTTGTTCCTGTAACTGATTCACAACATAAACACTATCCTTTTTGGGAGTAGATATTAGTTGGTTAGCGTTTGATACGTGAGAATCGCACCAGGCTTTACCTCTCGAGGGATCTCGAGAACCTTACAACCCCCACCAGGCAGTGTACCTGATCGTTGTAGTATAGTATAGTGACAAGTACCGGGGGATTGATCTTTCAACTCAGGAATAGTGTCGCTAGGATTGGAAAACCTAAAAACTAGGTCTAGAGGTGAGGGATGATTCTTTTTGTATTTTTACATTTTTTAAAAGCAATTAAAATCTCGGTTTTGGAAGAGTGGGTGGAATTAGTTGCTAATCAACTAACCCAAATGACTAAAGATGCAATCAAAATAAAATAACAAAAATGAAATGAAATCTAATTAAACTAGTGGCGTAAACAATGATGGGGAAAGTTGTGTTTACTTAGGTTTCATTACTCCCTAGATATATTTTACAGGTTGATAATTTGTTACAATTGCATGGATGACGGGTCGTATTCCTTAATACTAGTCGTAGGGCCGTGTACAATATTCCCTAACTCTATAGGATCCTACTTCACTACTATGTCGAGCCGTTAGAAGCTCCTAACATGGGATCATTAGAATTCTCCTACGCATTAAATACAACCAAAAATCATAGTACACCTCTGATCATGTTTCTTAAGACGTTCAAGCATGTTACCAATGGAAGTCTGCCAGTTTTCTTAAGCCTAACATTGAATACAATCATCCGTAACAACTATAAACAAACAATCAACCCATAATTAACATCTAGGCTTCACTACATCTAAGCAAACACACAAGATCTAGCCAAGCATGTTAAATTGAAGACAAGTGTAAGATATATTCAAACAACACATAGACATATTGATTGAATTGAAAGAGTACTTATCTCAATTGAACATAAGAGGTTTCAAAGGGTAAAAACCCTTGAAAAAGCTGTAAAAATCGGACTAGGGTTTCTCTCCAAAGTTACACCCTAAAAGTTACACACTAATGAATGAAAATTGCAAAACTATATATAGATTTTACAGGGTGACAGCGTCAAGAAGAAAATTCTGACGCCGTCAACTCGCCGCCCATAATGAAATCAGATTGCCTAGATCCACTTTTGACGCCGTCATGTGTTAATTTGTTCTGGGCCATCAGTAACATTTGGACCATGACGGTCTATGGTGACGTCGTCATGTCCATAGTACAAAACTCTCTGGACCATCACGGACTTTATCCACTTTCACCTCTTGTATTACTCTTGACGCCGTCATTAAGAAATTTATGACGCCGTCAGGTACTGTTCCCAGCAAGGAAAATTAAGACTTTGCCGTTTTCTTCACTTTTATGCTCCAAAAACGTCCAAAATGCTTCCTTTTCCAGAATTCACTCCAAAAGTACCTAAAATTACAAAAGGAGCAATTTTGGGCAATATTTGATCAAATAAATTCAAATCCGGGCTTAAATGACCCCCTAAAAATGGTTCATTTTTCGCCTCATCAGCGTTAAAAGCAATTACTTCTCCTCCTACTTCTAAGGTTATTTTTTTACTGAATACATCAACCTTAGCATGTGCGGTGGCCAGCATAGGTTTTCCTAAAATTACCGGGATTCTATCGTCCTCAATAAGTTTCAAAATGACAAAGTCTACCGGGAAAACAAACTTATCAATTTTTACTAAAACATTTTCAGCAACTCCTAACGGTGTTTACATAGATTTGTCGGCCATTTCTATATCCATTCTAATAGGTTTTAAGCTCCCTACCCCCAATCGTATAAACATAGAATAAGGCATTATACTAATGATATCCCCCAAATCTGCCAATGCATTACTAATTTTAGAATTACGTATTAAACATGGCAAAGTAAAGCTTCCGGGGTCTTTCTCTTTGGGGGTATATCATTCCGTAGGATAGCCGAGCATCGTTCATTGAGCCTCACTGATTTTACTTTATCAAATCTGTTTTTTTCTTCAGTTAAAACCTGCAAACATTTAAGATTATTAGGCTCATTTTTCATTAACTCAACCAAGGGTATATTAATTGGAAGGGATTCAAGTTCGTTAATCAAGGAATACTCCTTCTCAAGTATCTGTTTGACTTTTTTTTGAAGAATGTCTTCGGTTCTTTGGATTTCTCTTTAGTTGACAAAACAGTATTGCCTTCCAGTTGTTGTGCCTTATTCACATTTTCCTCAGTGTCCTTCCTTAAACATTCCTTAATGGCAATAGCACATTGCTCAATTTTCAGTTCAAGATTTTCAATTTCAATATCATGAGCTTTTAAGGAGGAAATACTGCTCTCAACAAATTTTTTAAGTGTCTCCTCCTCCTGTTTTTGCCTCGCGGTCGATTCGGTGATGTACCTACACACCATCTCCTCAAGACTATCAACATTTCTTTTCGTTGATTCCTTTCAGCTTCATTCCTTTCTTTCCTTGCTTTCTCAAATTTAGCCACATATCCACCATCATTTTTTGCTAAAGTCTTTATGACCTTATGTTTTAAGTTGTCTCTAGGTCCAAATCCTGTTTCCAAATACCATTTATGGCAATGCTCAGCCGTTCTTTGTATTGCTTCAAATGCTTTTTCCAGAGTTAGCCAAGGGATTGTTCTTTGAGAGTCTAAAATATTGCGAGTGTAATCGTCCAGCCCCCTATAGAAAACAAAAACTTTCATTTGGTTGTTTAGGTCGTAAGTTGGGCATCTATAGAGGAGTTCATTGTATCGTTCCCATGCTTGGTAGAGTGTCTCTTCCTTTTCCTGCACAAACCTATATATTTCTCGCAAAGATGCTGCGAGTTTAGTAGGTGGACAAAATTTTTGCACAAATGTCTTTCGTAGATTTTCCTAAGTTGCCTTTGATTCAAGAGGGAGGCGATTAAACCATCTTCTTGCTTGTCCAGTGAGGGATATGGGAAAACCCTTTGTCATGAGTTTATAAGTAGAGACATTTGGACTTCCGTAAGTGCTCACAATATACAAAACTTCTTCCACATGTTCTTGAGCGTCCTCCTCATCATTTTCACCCGAAAACTGTTTATTTTGCACTTCCCCGATAATTTGCCCTTTTATATTGAACTTCACTTCTTCACGTTCCGAATTCACTCTTCTGGTGTAACTATCATTAGTCCTGCCCATGTACTCCTCCATGGTGAGGGTATCAATGCTTGTCTCTTCATTCAATTCTGTATCTGAATCTGAATGCTCACAAAAAGAAAAGAGATTATGAATAAAAATGGGAGTATTATTTCTTTTTGCCCGAAATTGCCTTTCAAGATTTTCGTATGGTGTTGCTAAAAAGGGTTTAGCACTACGGGTCTTGTATCCTGACATGGTTGAAAAATGGAAGATGCAAAATATAAACTTAAATAAAATCTTGTAAGCTCCCCGGCAACGGCGCCAAAAACTTGATGCGGGATTTACCGATCAGGTTTTAAATTTATAAAGACTCGTCTACCAAAGGTCTACCTTATGCACTATTGGGCAATGTACCCGGTTGTGTGAGGTATAGCTAGATGGTAAATCCGAGGTCGTCCTAAGAGCTAAGGGGCGGAAAACAAATAGGCAAATAACAAGTAAAGGGAAATCAATAGGAGAAAGTAGTGTTAACCTAATCACTACTCTTGTTATTAACATGAAAAGTTTTCTAATTATGCATCATATCGTTTTATCTGGGGGTTCAATTCAATAGACTCAGATGGTCAAATCGCCTATCCTATCCGGTAACTCACCCTATTCTTTCGAATCGATTGAAAGAGTTCGCTGGCGCGAAGTGCAAGATTCTTTAAGCACCTCTACTAACTTAGAATAGTCTAACGGGATGTGTTGTCACTTACACCTCTCCTCTAACTCCTTTAGCACATCTATTTGGTAAGTGATCCTATGGTCAATTCGCACATGTGTGGCAACGGAAGCGTCTATGGTTCGTCTTAACCACTACCAAGTCACACCTTCTAATGAAATGCTGGCACAGTCACAACACACATTCCCCTCGAAGGACTACCAAATATCGATCCCTCTAAAGCATAGAGTGTCCTAAGACTAGCTAGGAAAGTATACAAATAAAACAACTAAAGATGCGAGAAAACTAAATCATATTAATAATAATTAAATAATAAGGCTAAAACCAAGAGGTGTTTAGCCACTCATGTTCATAAATGCAGGAAAACAAATGTTTAACATGACAATGTAAACATTGAATTAATACAAATGTAATGAATGAATAAACTTATGATTATGACGGGAATTCTCCCTTGGAATGGACTTGTATACTGATAGAACTCCGTCCTATTGCTCCCTGGATTCCTTCTTACTTCTGTGTGGTTAAAAGTTGTTTGTAAAACTCGAAATTAGGGCTAGTATTTATAGGCCTGACTTTGCTACGGCGTAGCTCTATGATTGGCTACCATGTAGCCTTCGTTAATATCAACTACGCCGTAGCTTGATCAAGTGCTACGGTCGTAATTTCATCAGCTGTCTGATACGTGGGAATCGCACCAGGCTTTACCTCTCGAGGGATCTCGAGAAGCTTACAACCCCCACCAGGCAGTGTACCTGATCGTTGTAGTATAGTATAGTGACAAGTACCGGGGGATTGATCGTTCGGCTTGGGAATAGTGTCGCTAGGATCAGAAAACCTAAATACTAGTTCTAAAGGTGAGGGATGATTAATTTTGTATTTTATATTTTTTTAGAAAGCAAGTAAAAATATCGGGTTTGAAGGATTTGGGCGGAATTAGTTGCTAGTCAACTAACCCAATACTAAAGATGCAATCAAAATAAAATACTAGAAATGAAAATAAACTAAATTATACTAAAGTTGTGAGCAGTAAATGGAGAAAATATGTTTACTTAGATTTCACTACCCCCTAGACATTTTTTACACGTTAATTACTTGTTATAATTGCATGGATGACGGATCGTATTCCTTAATACCATTCATGGGGTGGCACACTTAACTCCCCAATTCTATGAGCTCTTATCTCCTCCTATACCATGCCCAGCACAACCATAGGGATTATAAACAGTGACTTATGCATTAAATACAACCAATAAAGACTTAGTGCGCGTCGGTTCATGTTTCTTAAGACGTTCAAGCATGTTACCAATTGGAGATATGCCAGTTTTCTTAAGCCTAACATATAAATCATTCATCCAAGACAAGTATAAACAAGTAATCAACACATAATTAACATCTAGGTTTCATTAGATCCAAGCAAACACAAGATAGATCTAGCCTAGCATGATGGAATTAAGACAAGAACAAGATATAGACAACCAACACATAGACATATTGTTTGAATTAAAAGAACACTTATCTTAATTACACATGAAAGGTATCAAGGGCTTGAAGCCCTTGAAAAACCTGTAAAATTCGCACCAAATTCGTACTTAGGGTTTCTCCAAAACTTCTCCCTTTTTTAATGTGAAAATTAGAAAACTATATATAGGAAAAGGGGTCTGACGGCGTCAAGAATAACTTGTGACGCCGTCACCTCGCCGCCAAAACTCTTCTCGGACTGCCTTGATCTACATTTGACGCCGTCATGTGATAATCATTTCCAGGCCGTCATGACTTTTACTCTTGACGCCCTACTTCGTGACGCCGTCAATTCTCACTGGACCGTCATGGAATTTTGCTCTTGACGCCGTCAGGATGTTACTCTTGTCGCCGTCACCTACTGTTCCCAGCATGGAAAATTAAGACTTTGGCGTTTTCTTCACTTTTATGCTCCAAAAACGTCCGAATTGCTTCCTTTTCCAGATTTCTCTCCCAAAGTACCTAAAATCACAAAAGGAACGATTTAGGGCAATATTTGATCAAATAAATTCAATTCCGGGCTTAAATGACCCCCTAAAAATGGATCATTTTTTGCCTCATCATATACCCTTACACTTGAGATTTGCTTGTCCTCAAGCAAATGCGCTTTTATTCTAGTCAAAATACAAGTTAGGGGTCATTTAACACTAATATAAAAGTAATTACAACAAATAATCGTTCCACTAATGACCAATAGACAAGCACGGAGGTCATACACTAGCACCTCACAAATAGTGTTTAGATACTCACATCTCTCGGGTGTAATAAAGTGTAAATTCCAATATGGAAACGGAAGATATCTCTCACTACCTGTCATAGCAAAATAGATTACCATAGGCTTGGGAAAGGATCAAACCTCCACCACATGGCGTAAGCACATAGGATAAACTATCAAAGAGGTCTTTTAAAGGGTTGTAACGTTAGGTGTAGGGATATGAAATACACGGTTTTGTTAGATAAAGGAAGTTTTACTGGTGGCGAGTTAACAATCTTAGTCAATTACATGTACAATGTGGCGTTGCTAAGCCAAGACTAGACTCGACTTAAGCTAATAAATGAAAAATAACAAAAATATAAAATGAACATAGAATAAAAAGGGATGGTAGTCCGTATGTTTTTTCTCTTTTTCCTTTTTCTATTTTTTTTCTTTTTCTTGATTTTTCTATTTTTTTTTTTTTTTTTTTTTTTTTTTTTTTTTGCATACATTCTTACCCTACCATCCAAAATAATACATCATAGGGAATGAACATTCCCCTTACACTTGAATTTTTACATACTTTACATTAAACACGTGGAATACTTTTAAGATTAACGTACATATGGGGGTAATAATATGATGTTCTTCCCCATTACTCCATAAAACAAGTACTTTACCCATGAGTCCCAATCGTCCCAAAACAATATGTACAAGGATATGACTCGACTTAGCAACCATGTAATCAATTAGAAAGTTAACTTAGGGTTTAACAAATAACAATAATGCACTAAAAATGAGCGCATACACGGAAGGCTAAGGCGATTTGGGTGTACATTTAAGTGGAGTGTAACAAATTCTTCCTTTAAGTAAGATGCTTAAAGTTAGAAACGAAAAGATAGGCTCGGAGGGGTGTACTAGGGGTTTCGTGTACTAAAAATGAGTGCAACGCTAAGGGTGTGGGAAAAATTAGTTGACTTAACTAGCCAAGTAATATGACTTAAATGGTCAAGTAATTATGATACGGGTTTAACACAAGGGTGATCCTAATGCCTCTTATCATGTAGTAAATCCTACCACACGAATGTAGTCTCACTAGCTGTTTCGGGATGCATCACTAACGCAAGTTCTAGAATCTAAATGCTACCGGTACACTCATAAGCACTAATAGTAAATGCTTTTCCTATCAAATCTAAAGGCGAACCTCACATATTTGGGTGGAAAATTTTTCTGAATATACGGTTATGTGCTAGTCATACAATCTCCTATCCATGAGACACTTGCTATGGCTAAAGTTTCACTCCTAAATGTTGTAAAAAATTTTAAATTTTGCGCTAAAATTGCACTAACAAGTATTTCTCATAGTTTTATTACACATCTACTATTAAACAAACAAACTCAAGTGAAAGTTCATATGTAAGGTATCATCATTTTACCCTCCCCTTACACTTAGGATGAACATTGTCCCCAATATTCAAGTAAAGAATGTAAAAGTGAAAAAGTAAAGAGAATGAAATCAAATACTCCCCTGATTCGCTCGGTATGGATAATAAGGTGGTCAGGTTAAATCTTCCTCCAAGAAAATGAACAAACAAAGCTTCCCTTCCAGAATATAAATCATCTTCTTGTCATACATAACCTGTAAAACCTGATAAAATAGATAAGACAACCTCGCGTAAAATCGGCGGCATCCTATATAAGTTACTAAATCCTAGAAAACAAGATAAGATATAATGCTTGTGGAATGAAGTTTGCAGATCTCCTTGAGATTATAAAACTTAATAATTCACAAAAACCATAAGACTCCGTTAGAAAAACAAAACTGGTAAAATTTCCAGATTTTTACACTTGACGCCGTCAGAAGTGACCTGCAGAAATTCTTATGTTAAGTTTCCAGAAAATTTCTGGAAAAACTTGGTCCTACTTCCTGGAAAATCCTGCAAAACTTCATTATGACTTAATACAAGCATTTGACTCTAACAAATACGAATATACATGTTCATTTAATATTGTGGAGAATCATGATCGGTTTGTTTCTTGAAAACATATTTGGGGTTTCCCCTTACACTTATCTTTTGCAAAAATACTTCTAGGTGGAGTTAAGACTAGGCCAAAACAACAAAGTAAAGTATTTCCACTATTTAGTTTAGAAACATGATCTACCAACAATAAAAATTAAGCATGCATACGGAAGCAAATAACAAACAAACAAATAAAATCACACAAAGCATGGGTTGCCTCCCAAGAAGCGCTTTTCTTTATTTACGAGTCTTGTAGCTAGACTCAAGGTCATAGGTTACTACGTGATACGGGTGAGTTCCTCATTGAGGACATCCTTGGGATCAAACTTAGGTTTCAACTTCCTATCGGTTTCCTTAGTATGGTATGACCTTTCAAACTTTTCTCCATCCGGATCATACAAAGTCATCCTCATAGGCCATGATCCGTCACCTTCTTTAGGTGGCTTGTCCCACCTCCATTTACACTTATCTCCCTCTCTTTTCCACTTATTCATCTCTATATTAATAGGCATTACACTCAAGAACTCAATCATCTTCCTAAAGACTAATGGGTCCTCAAAGGGATCTAGCTCCTCATCTCTAGCTATGAGTTGTTCTACCGAATGTGTCTTTTCGATGAAGTCTTTTTCTAGATAAAATGGGCATTGAGGTCCTATGAAGTTCCTTTCTATCCAAGGTTCATATCTAGACGGTCTCATATTCATCTCTACCCAATGCGGTGTCGGTTCATCATCACAATCATAACTATGCTTCTTAACATCGTACACCGACCAAGTATCGCCTTCACCTACCGCTATCTTAGACTCCTTACAATCTATCATGGCGCTAGCGGTTGCTAAAAATCCTCTTCCTACCAATAGTGGGCATGTAGTGTAACACCCTCAAAAATCGGGTCCAGCGGAAGCATACATTCATTGGGGTGCTACGAAATCGGTATCACAACACTAGTTACAAAGAACGGTTTTTACCTCAACCGTTTAGAAGAAATTTCATATCAAAAGCATTATGTTTACAGCATTTCAAAAACAATGTGGAAACATAGGCCCATAAAAGAAATAAAATGGTCCCAAATACATCAGAGTCATCTATGACCATGCCATGCCTTGCCAAAAGCCTTCAATAGTAGTTATTGCCTTAAACCTGAAAATACATGCTAAAAAGTGTCAACACGAGGTTGGTGAGTTCATAGGTTTGTATAAATAGCAATTTAGTATAAAAGAAATGTGAGTTCGATAAAAGTTTTGTGACCATTGTGTTGCTCACAATGTCATGAAATATAGTTTACTTTCAAGTAAATTTAGTAATGTGGACCACAAGGTTTTCGAGTGCGAATAACCATTCACATACAAATCAAGTTCAGTTTTAGTGACTACTGCTTTACTCACAGCGTCATGAAAAACATCAGTAAAGTAGACCATAAATGTTAAGCATAAAGTTGGACCATATGCAAAGTATGTGATCATTACAACGAATATAATGTCACATAAAAGTAAAAGTCTATTACGCTAGCACTAAGTTCATGCAACCGAAGCTACGACAGTGTGCATGCTCTAGAAGCATGTTAAATATAAAGGCCCGGCAAGTGTTTATCCCGATACACTTGTAATTCGACATGTTATACGTTCACGTTTGCCTATCCGGTCAAACCGAACGGGGGAGTCACCCCCAATAGATCTATTTATAACATTCGCGCTTCCCAGCAGGAATTGACGGTTCATGAGTTGGACATAATGGGACATAACAGGGCTTAGGCTAATCCACGTAATAGCATAAACAATAGTTTTGGTCCATAAAAGAGTTTTGCATGTTTCTCACCCCAGTTTGTAAAACAAGTATAGAAAGAGTGGGGTTATAAACTCACATAAATGTTTTAAGTGCTTGTGTCCATGAGAAAATAATTAAGTGTGTAACAAGTAAATAAATAATGTATAAGATTAACCGAACAAGCATTTAGATAAGACAAGTAATATTTTGAGTAAACAACCGTGTGCTTAAGTAAAGCGAGTAACGAATTTTAGTAAAACGAGCATGTATTCTCCCCCAAAGCATTGCAAAAATAATTAAAAAGATAGGGGCCATGAACTCACCTTAGTAAAGCAGTCTGATAGAGTAAAGTCAAATGGTATAAGTGTGCGGCACCGACACGCGACCTAAATTAGTATGGTAATACTTAGTTTACAATTTTTGTATACTCACGACTCAAAGTATTTAAACAAGTTCAAGTGTTTACAAGTGGTTGTATTTAATGTTGCTTGAATGGCAGAGTTTACGTTTAAATCATTTTCAAAATGTTTATAAGTATTGGCTCTTGAAATTAGTATGAGAATATATACAATATATTCGCATATGAGTTGGCTCGAATATTGGCTTAAGTACGATTGAAGTGGGAATAAATACAAGTCAAGTTGTATTTATTATATTTGTTTGGTTTCGAAGTGTGAAAATATATACAATATATATTTATCGAAGTCGTGGTTAAATAATATATTAGGACAAATATATTATTTAGTTTACGCCAATGTGGTCGCCAAATAAAATGTGTTAAACATATTTATTTAGACGAAAGGTGGTAAAATAATGTAAGTTTATCAAACTTTTAAAAGTTGTAAGTAAAAAGTGTCAAAGTCTCAAACTAGAGGGCTGAAATGTAAAGTTTAATAAAAGTTCAAAACTTATTTAAAGTTTTAAGAAAACTGACAAGTGGTTCGAAGTTGGGGGCTGAAATGCGAAAATTAGTATAAGTTACAAACTTATATAAGTTATAAGAAAAGTGGCATGTCATTTGATTTGGAGGGGTTGAAACTGCCAAAAGGCGAAAGTTGCAAAAATAACAAAATAAAATTTACCATCGCCTAGGCTTGAACTCGTGTCCTCTAGCTGATAACCCAAATGACATAACCAACTGAGCTAGGGTGTTAATTGTTTATATTTTACGTTAAACTCTATTTAAGGTCACGTTTCTGTGTTTGAGTTTATGTTATAGTTTCACTAAACAGACTGTCGTGGGTTTTGTATAATAAAAGTATTTTTGTGTTTTCTTCTTCTTCAACTGTTTGCGAAGCCAAACCATTTAAGCAATACAAGTTGACAATTAGGTTCCAAGTTTTTCGAGAGGAAACCAAAATATATAAGCTCAAAATAAGTCTCGACTTATTTTGAGTTTTAAGACTCAAAAATCCTAACGAGTTCAAAACTATAAACCGACATAGTTTAAACAAAATAAGTCAAAGTCGATTCGGTTTATGTTTTACATATTTATTTTAAAGTGAACCAAGTGCTTATTACAAATAAGCACTCGTATAGGCCTAGTGGGTCGTAGGTTGGGCCTTCAAGACCAGTGAGTGTTCGGTGTGAAGATATCGGATGGGTCGGGTATAAGTCAAGTTTCAAATGGTTAGATAAGTGATAATAAAACTGAAATAAACATGAGAATAAGCCAATAAGCCAATGAACAATATTCCAAAAATGAGCCAATATGTTCTTATATTCACTTCTCTTTAGTTTATTCACGTTTGCAATGAATGAAAAAGTTTTATATTCCATTTAAAAGTCGAATAGGCACAAAGTGTTTATTTGCTTGTTTTAACGTTTCAAACATACATGTTTTATGATCAAAATATACAACATAAGCATACTAACACTTTAAAAAGTCGACTAGCTCATAGTAGTCGAATTTAGTTAAGGTTTTGATGTGTTTTCATATGTTACGAAACGTGCAATATCGAATGAAAACGAGTTTAGCAAACATAGGTGTTTAACGATACAAGATACGAAGGAAATGAGACGTGTTCGAGTATACTTACAAAAGTGAAGTGTATACGAGTGTATGATCGAGAACTAAAGGACCAAGAACCAAAGATCGACCTATCTTTTCCAAACCAAGACCCGATAAGCATCCAAGTGAAAGACTCGGCTTCTCTTGCTTCCAAAACTCTCTAACTTGCTTCAAAACCTTTCTTGTTTGCCCTTAGCCTAACTTGTGAGTGTTTGCAAATGCTTGTTTGTTAAGGCTTTAGCAAAGGCTCGATATAAAAGGAGTGAGCAAGAGAAGGAGTTATTAGCTAGGGTCTTCTAGCATTTAATGTTTGCTTCACCAACTCAGCTACCAAAGGAAGTGTGTCTTGGGTTGGGTGTGTCTGACCGGCGAGTAACAAGGGAAAGGAGAACAAGGTATGGTGAATTCGTCCTTGTGGTATTATTTTAATCCCAAACCAAGGATACATTGGTTGCTTTGGGTTGAAAATAACAAAAGATGTTTTTGAAGTGGGGTTTGTTCGGCTGTGGCAGCAAAAGAGAAGGAAAATGTACAACATTTTGAATAAAATACATATATATACAAACAAGTAGTGGAGTTGGTGAAGGTTTTTTTTTTTTTTTTTTTTTTTTTTTTTTTTTTTTTTTTTGTATGAGTTCTTGTACATAATGTATACATTTATTTTGAGTAGGCATTGGGTATATAAAATGTATTGTCTAGTAATAAATTAATTTAAAGTAATTCTATATCATTTAAGTGTTTTTTTATAATAAAATAAATATCACAGTTTGAAATAAAATATTTCTTGTATTTTTATAACATTCTAATATGTGTAGGAATGTAATAGAAATTATTGGTCGAAGTATTGGGTACATTGTTCATGCATTTGAATTATAAAAACTTTTATTCACTTAATTAAATTAAATAAATAATAATGAATTTGTAATTATAATGACATCAAATGTGCTCTAGCAATTAAATGAGCTTTATAGTAGTATCAATGTACTAAAATTACGTAGACTAAAATTTTGTCCGGTGTTGTAGTGCACAAAAGTGTGTTTCTAGGTTACGGGATTTAACTAAAAAGTTTTGCGTAAAAAGTGTTTTTGTAAAATTTCAAAGCAATAAATTTGAGTTTGGAATTAAATGCTGACGTGAAATATGACGGGTTGTTACATGTAGTGTCACTAACCATGTCTAGGACGTGAAAATCCGCTAATATAGTTAACTTTCCTACGTGAACAACTACATCCTTAATCATTCCAACCGGATGGGCAATACTCTCATCCGCTAGCCCTATCAATACCTCCGTTTCCTCTAACTTTCCTAACTTAAGAGCGGTGAATAAGGATAAGGGAATCAAGTTGAGGCTTGACCCTAAATCGGCTAGTGTGTCGAAAGCTTCGGATCTTCCTATCTTACAAGGCAAAACAAATATACCTGGATCATCAAGCTTTTTAGGCAACTTGTTTTGAACGAAGGCGGTCCCATTTTTACCTAGCTTACACTTCTCATATTTTTCTAGAAGGGCACTATAGTAAGGAGCACGCGCTAAGACATCAATGACGGGGCGTTCAAGGTGAAGTTCTTTGAATTCATCGTCAAGGTCTTGCGTAGGAGGTGCTTCAACTATACTTTTGACCGGCTCTATATTGGGTGCCTAATTCGATTGGTCCTTTTGAAGAATTTGGTTTTGTTTGAAACACGTGCTTTTTGATTTGACCGAGTAGTATTGTGGACACGAAGTGGGTGACGAAACTGAAGATATAGAATTAACGTTTAGTTTCGGATTTTTGATTGTGTCGCTTGGAAGTGCTCCCATTTCTCGGTCATTGAGAATCTTCAACAAAGCATCAATTCTAGTGGTCATCTCGCTTTGCTTTTGTTTGAAATCGGCTTCAAACTTAGATATGCGAGCTTCTTGAGATGCCATGAACTTAAGACATCAATCCTTCAAAGTTGTTGGTACTACCATAGTTGTTAGAAGGATTGTTGTTGAAAGTACGGTTGGAGGGTGAACCGGTTGGTTGGTAACGATTAGGCGGATTGGAAGAATTGGGTTGATTTTGTTTCCACCTAAGGTTTGGGTGATTTTTCCAAGAGGGGTTGTATGAATCACCGTAAGGGTTCGGCTCGGGCTTGAAAGTGTACCACTTATCTCCCGCTTCGTCGGTACGCGTGGATGCGTAGTCCGCAAAAGCTGTTCCGGGGAGTTCCACACAATCACAAGTGTCGTGGGGACCACTACATAATTCGCATGAAGAAGTGATTTTGTTCACTTGACTTGAAGGCTTAGGAGCTTCGTAAGATTTCATGAGAAACTTGACTTGGTCCTCAAGTTCCATGATCCTACGGTCCGGAGTGCTAGAATTGTTCGAAGGCAAAGATATTGCCTTGACCGTTTTGTTCAAGTCACGGGGATCATTCCAACTTTCGTTGTCATAGAGAGCAAGATCTTCTATGAGTTCCCATGATTGTTCCGCACTAAGATCACGTAGCTTACCACCGGTCGATTGGTCAAAGGCTCGCCTCGTGGAGAGATCGATATGGTCATAAAAAATTTGGACTTGGAGCCAAAGATCTATGCCATGATGAGGGACTTTTTGGAGTAAGTCCTTGAAACGAGTTCATGCTTCATAAAGAGATTCATTTTGACGTTGTTGGAACATCAAGATGTCATTTCTAAGCTTAGTAGTTCTCCCCGGTGGGAAAAATTGAGCAAGGAAACGAGTGGTGAGATCATCCCATGTGGTGATGGATCCCGCGGGTAAACGCTCAAGCCATTGACTAGCTTGATCCCGTAGAGAGAATTGGAATAGGCGTAATCGGGTTGTCTCTCTAGTTGCAACATCTAGGTCTATGGAATCTACGATTTTGAGGAAGTCCATAAGATGTTGGTTTGGATCTTCGGAACGAAGTCCATGGAAGGCACATCCGCTTTGCACCAACCGGATGGTGTCGGATCGCAAGGGGTCACATTGGCTCCGGTGAGCTCAATGGTGTTTCGGTAGCCTTGGTGGCTAGGTCGGGAATACTCTCCTAAGGTTCGGGGCCTAAGAGGTTCTAGTGGTGGGTTTTGTTGTGGTGGGATGACGGATTCAAAGATGTTCCCGTTGTCCATGATGTCGGGTGGTTACGAACAAAGGCACAAAGAAATAAGATAGACTAAAGAGAACCTAAAAATAAAAATAAAATCTTACTAGAAAGGAATCTAGCAAGTAGACCTAATAAAAAGAAATTCTAACCTAGACAATAACTATTCCCCGGCAGCGGCGCCAAAAATTTGATACGTGGGAATCGCACGAGGCTTTACCTCTCGAGGGATCTCGAGAAGCTTACAACCCCCACCAGGCAGTGTACCTGATCGTTGTAGTATAGTATAGTGACAAGTACCGGAGGATTGATCGTTCAGCTTGGGAATAGTGTCGCTAGGATCAGAAAACCTAAATACTAGTTCTAAAGGTGAGGGATGATTATTTTTGTATTTTATATTTTTTTAGAAAGCAAGTAAAAATCTCGGGTTTGAAGGATTTGGGCGGAATTAGTTGCTAGTCAACTAACCCAATACTAAAGATGCAATCAAAATAAAATACTAGAAATGAAAATAAACTAAATTATACTAAAGTTGTGAGCAGTAAATGGAGAAAATGTGTTTACTTAGATTTCACTACTCCCTAGACATTTTTTACACGTTAATTACTTGTTATAATTGCATAGATGACGGATCGTATTTCTTAATACCATTCATGGGGTGGCACACTTAACTCTCCAATTCCATGAGCTCTTATCTCCTCCTATACCATGCCTAGCACAACCATAGGGATTATAAACAGTGGCTCATGCATTAAATACAACCAATAAAGACCTAGTGCGCGTCGGTTCATGTTTCTTAAGACGTTCAAGCATGTTACCAATTGGAGATATGCCAGTTTTCTTAAGCCTAACATATAAATCATTCATCCAAGACAAGTATAAACAAGTAATCAACACATAATTAACATCTAGGTTTCATTAGATCCAAGCAAACACAAGATAGATCTAGCCTAGCATGATGGAATTAAGACAAGAACAAGATATAGACAACCAACACATAGACATATTGATTGAATTAAAAGAACACTTATCTTAATTACACATGAAAGGTATCAAGGGCTTGGAACCCTTGAAAAAACTGTAAAATTCGCACCAAATTCGTACTTAGGGTTTCTCCAAAACTTCTCCCTTTTTTAATGTGAAAATTAGAAAACTATATATAGGAAAAGGGGTCTGACGGCGTCAAGAATAAACTTGTGACGCCGTCACCTCGCCGCCAAAACTCTTCTCGGACTACCTTGATCTACATTTGACGCCGTCATGTGATAATCATTTCCAGGCCGTCATGACTTTTACTCTTGACGCCCTACTTCGTGACGCCGTCAATTCTCTACTGGACCGTCATGGAATTTTGCTCTTGACGCCGTCAGGATGTTACTCTTGACGCCGTCACCTACTGTTCCCAGCATAGAAAATTAAGACTTTGGCGTTTTCTTAACTTTTATGCTCCAAAAACGTCCGAATTGCTTCCTTTTCCAGATTTCTCTCCCAAAGTACCTAAAATCACAAAAGGAACGATTTAGGGCAATATTTGATCAAATAAATTCAATTCCGGGCTTAAATGACCCCCTAAAAACGGATCATTTTTCGCCTCATCACTGTCACTTCTACAACGTAGTTGTATAGGGAACTAGCCGTAACTTCTTCTTTGGCCTCGAAAGTTCTCTAGTGCTTGATTTTAAGGTCTACGCCGTAGGTGCAGAGAGGCTACTCCTGATACGTGGGAATCGCACCAGGCTTTACCTCTCGAGGGATCTCGAGAAGCTTACAACCCCCACCAGGCAGTGTACCTGATCGTTTTAGTATAGTATAGTGACAAGTACCGGGGAATTGATCGTTCAACTCAGGAATAGTGTCGCTAGGATTAGAAAGCCTAAAAACTAGGTCTAGAGGTGAGAGATGATTCTTTTTGTATTTTTATATTTTTATATTTTTATAAAAGTAATTAAAATCTCGGGTTTTGGAGGAGTGGGCGGAATTAGTTGCTAATCAACTAACCCAATAACTAAAGATGCAATCAAAATAAAATAACAAAAATGAAAATAAAGCTAATTAAACTAGTGGTGTGAACAATAATGGGAAAATTGTGTTTACTTAGATTTCATTACTCCCTAGATATCTTTTACAGGTTGATAGTTTGTTACAATTGCGTGGATGACGGGTTATATTCCTTAATACCATTCGCGGGGTGGCGTACGTACTTCCCCAACTCTATAAGCTCCTACTTCACTCCTATGTCGAGCCTGCAAGAAGCTCCTAACATGGGATCATTAGAGTTCGCTCATGCATTAATATAACCATAAAAACCTAGTACGCATTGGTTCATGTTTCTTAAGACGTTCAAGCAAGTTCCCCTCTGGAAGTCTGCCAGTTTTCTTAAGCCTAACATCGAAATCATTCATCCGTAACAACTATAAACAAGCAATCAACCCATAATCAACATCTAGGTTTCACTACATCTAAGCAAACACACAAGAGATCTAGCCTAGCATGTTAAAATCAAGACAAGCGTAAGATATATTCAAACAATACATAGACATATTGAATGAATTGAAAGGATACTTATCTTAATTGAACATAAAAGGTTTCAAAGGGCAAAAACCCTTGAAAGAACAGTAAAAATCGTGCTAGGGTTTCTCCAAGTTATCCCTCTAATTGTCCTCTTTTAATGAATGAAAATTGCAAAACTATATATAGATTTTCCATCGTGACGGCGTCAAGAAGAAATGTCTGACGCCGTCAACTCGCCGCCCATAGTAATATCGGATTGCCTAGATCCAGATTTGACGCCGTCATGTGCAAAATTACTCTGGGCCGTCACATGCAATGGGACCATGACGGCCTATGGTGACGCCGTCATGCCCTTAGTGTAAAACTCTCTGGACCGTCACGGACTCTATCCACTTCACCTCTTGTTTTACTCTTGACGTCGTCATGTAGAACCTTGTGACGCCGTCAGGTACTGTTCGCAGCAAGGAAAATTAAGACTTTGCCGTTTTCTTCACTTTTATGCTCAAAAAACGTCCAAAATACTTCCTTTTCCAGAATTCACTCCAAAAGTACCTAAAATCACAAAAGGAACGATTTAGGGCAATATTTGATCAAATAAATTCAATTCCGGGCTTAAATGACCCCCTAAAAACAGATCATTTTTCGCCTCATCAACTCCGTAGAGCCCTTTGATATGTTACTACACCATAGCTTTGGCTGGAGCTATGCCATAGTCTTCATAGATGAGTGCTACGGCGTAGGTAGATAGAACATCTACACTGTAGTTAGTGCAGAATCCGCATACTTCAATGATTTTCGTATATAACCTTCCAAATCCGCGTCTTTTCGTTCCTTTGCTCATTTTTACCCTGAAAACATAATATAAACAAATAAGCGTATATATCCTAACATATTAACATAAAAGATGAGCAATCTGGGGGGAATCTAACACTAAAATACGGGTGCTATTTGATGTTATCAGAATTACCAGTTAATTTTTAATTTTTCCATATAGGAGTTGTGCAAGAAAAATGTAGGCAAGATAGCTGACACCCCAATAACAATTAGATCTTTTAAAAGCTAAAGTCGAAATCCAACATCATTAGATCTTTTAAAAGCTAAAAGAAACAGGCTCCAATAATAGGTACAAATATAAATATTTAAATGTGTTTGTGGGTTCCTTTTATTTTCAGTAACAAATATATAAACATGTTATTTTCTTTCCATGGTCGGCTTCTGATTGTCAAGTTGTGTTCTGTTCTAACACCGGAAAATATAAGAAGATGAAGCAGATACCGCAGAGCTAAGTCCTATCAAGTTGCAGGCTCAACAGTAAGCCTCTAATGCTTTGGTGGTAACGTACCAACGACGTGTGAATGAAGCTCCTCAAGTGAGCCAACTTGGCATGGTCAAGATCCTTGGCACTAACAACGTGGTAAGGGAAACTTTCGCTTTTTATGATCTATTTTATTTGATCACATGTTGATATGTATTTTGAGGTTCTCTCTAGGAAAATTAACTCTGCGGACAAAGAAGTGAGTCAAACCAACAAGAGTATGGGTGAAGTTTAGCCACAAGCTCAATCTTCGGCTCATGCTCATGCTTTTGAAGCTTATATCCTTGGATATCTTCTAGACCTGTTGGAGAGCAGGAATATGGTGTCAAGGTACCACTTTCTCCCTCTTTTTTTATTGATTATCATGAGTCGTAAGTTAACCTTGCTATCTCATCCAGGAGGGTTATTGTTCACGAATTACATTGAGATGTTGGACTTTTGACTACGGTCTATGGTGTAAGACATCCATTAAAAGTAATTTTAGGGTCTATATAAAAAAGTAAAATTTACTTCGTACAACTTTCTATGATCCTAATTATGTTTTACATGCTGGGAATTATTTGTACAAGATTGGGATACTACCTTTGGGGTATTATAATGAAGCAAAAAAGGTCGGTTTTCGTCATTGATTTTAACCCTCTAAGCATGGTTATCGCTACAATTATATGATCTATTGTTTTCTCTGAACAATTGAACTTGGGGAGGTATATTGTTATAACCAAGAAACACGTTCCGAAGATCGCTGTAGATCAAAATACATCATGGTTATAGAGAGAGAAAATAGAGAGAGAAAGGTGAAGAAAAGTGTTTTACTGAAATGAATAAATGAAGTGAAGCTTACACAATTTCCTACACCCATCATGGAGAGTCATGAGGGGTATTTATAGGCTCATCACACTACACGTTTGCCTAATCTACATAAGTAGTCCCTATGGGTGCGACTTACTACATATGTAGTCCATTTCACATATGTGACATTATCTTTATAAAAAAGCGAGGCTAACAATCTCCCTCCAAGATATCGTCACACGTGAATGGTTACAATGAGACCTATAAATACATAAACAATGTAAATTATAACAATAGTAAACTATGTTGATGTTGTTGAAGCGCAGAGTTTCTGTAGTCTAGATACTGAGGCAGACTGGAAGTTCTTCTCTTCCGACGATCTCGGCATTTGATCTTTGGCACTGACGGCACATATCTTTATAGCTCTGAACTTCAACTGTAATGGTCTAGTTAGGTTATTACTCCCTCCTAACTAGTGAGCCTTTATTTCTTTTTCCTGCTCCCTCCTGAACCGAAAACTCTCTTTCATCGCGCATCGAATAAAGTAGATTCAAAAGTGTAGGAACATGGTTGTCGTACGGGTAGCATAATAACAATATAACTCACATAACATTGCATCCAAGTTGGTGATAAGCCCTGATGTACACACACTACTTCTCCATTCTCGATGTTAAACACAATTCTCTCATTTAATCCAATCACTGAAGACGAAACACTACTTCTTTTGGCATGTTCTTCTCCCTCCTGATGGTTGCGAGTTATTGGAATCATCATAATGTTGTGTACATACCGTATAATCACCTTGTACTTGATGCAATTTAGAAGCCATAACAGCTCGTTGAAGCATATTCTGTGAGTATATGTCGATAAGATATGACTCTCTTTATCTACAATCTCATCTCTTCTCTTCAACCTACAAGCGACCTCTTCAAATTCCAACCAGCTAGTAAATGACCAATGACTAGAGAAACAACCCAATATAAGCAATCTGAAAATGAAGTAAACATCCCTTAGATATGTGACTTAATCGTGTACGATGGTGTGACTAAGAACCTATACTGAGCACTACAACGTGACTCCTTAAAGCATAGGTAGAGCCATATACCCAAACCAACAAAAAGTTGAGAAGATACGGGTTGAATACGAATGGAAACCACCTCGGTGTGATAACTGTAAGATCTTTGGTCATACTCTGGTTGATTGTATTAAAGTTGTTGCACCTCCAGTTCAGCCTACTAAGCCGGTTAATGATGGTTTCACGATTGTCCATAGGTAAGCAAGGTGGTTCTACTACACAGGGTAAAGGAGGGTTTACTAAACCAGTTGTGAGTAAGCAGTTTCAGTATCAACCCAAAAAGAATCCTCCAGAACCTAAGAAGGTTGATGGGACTAAGAAGAAGGCTTCTGATTTTCCTAGTACGAGTGGAACAAAGATTTCTACATCTAATCAATTTGCTGCTCTTAATATGGATGACACAGATGCCTTTGGTATTCCGTCTAATGACAACAACAAGGATGTGGATGCTGGTCGTACAATGGAAGTTACTGCGGATGAGTCTACTAAGACAGGTAATACAATGGAAGTTAATGAGGAAGAGTCTATTAAGATTGGTAGTGTTTCACAAGATCCTCTTGTGAGTGATTTAAAAGAGAAGGAGTCGGTTGTGGCTCCTACAACTGGTGTTTCTTCTTCTCCTCTCACCTCTTCTACTAAGAGGGTTAACCCTTTTTCTAAGGTGGGAGAGATCGTGGTTTCAGATTCTGATGATGAGGTGGTTGTTAATCCATTTGATGAGTCTGCTAATTTGTTTGGTGGTGGCTAAGAGTTTGAAGATGCTGATGATGATTATGACTACGATGACTATGCGAACCAGGTTTATGATCTTTCAGGGAATTTGGATGCCTTTAATGCCATTTATGGCACTAGGCTTCAAAGTCGTAGGAAGTAATTTATTTCGTTATGTCTTATGTTGTCATGTGAGTAATGGTGTGTTTTTCTTGTTTAGAAAATAGGAAGTATCTTGTTATGTAAGTTTGCCTATGTAACGGGCTGAGATATGGGATTCACCCATACCCATTGTACTTAAACGTTTTGGTTTATATATTTACCAGGGTGCAAGATTACCCCCTTTTACCCAAACCAACAAACAGTATATGAAATCCGCCTCTTGGACTATCAACAACTTCGTGTGACACTGGGCTATTCTTGGTGATATGGGGCAAGAGCAATGACGTAAATCAGTCTGATACCAAAGGCGAAGGTGATCAGTTTCCATAAGCTAATCAACAAATACTACCAACTACTGAAATGGGCAAGAATAATCCTGATATTCTTTCGATATCAATACCACCAACTAATGAAATGGTTAAGAAAGTTAATGGGAAATAGATTGGCAAAAGAATGTTATTGAGAAAAAAAGCACACAACTTGCTTATTGTTTAAATTTTGGACAGACTAGAAGAATTTGTGCATTCATGGTCACATACTCACCATCTTGAGGTATGCAAATCTCAATTGCATGCATATATACATTTTATCTATCTTCTCCATTTTACTTACGACCCATGTTCATATATTTTCATAAACTATGAATTTTGTAGGTTGTATTTCAGAGGGTCCTCCTCACAAATCATCATTACCAACTGCAATTCAACAGTTTGGTCATTTGGATATACGTAAGTTGCAGGAAAGTAATCTATTTTAGCTTGATTTATGCGCCTATGGTTCTTGATAATAGATTATCTAAACATTAGATAATCAGTTTCTATTTGGGCTTCATCTTTGTGCTCATGTATAATTATCACTGCGTATCAACGAGTATATTAAAGCTTGGCATTATTTGTTGTCTTTCTGCTACTGATACACACTCACTATAATGCACGGTTATGATTAAATAACTTACTAGGCACTGTTATGATTACAAAAAAGATCTGTTAATATGTCTATTGTGTTAACTAATATTGCTCCAGACGATATATACCTTTTTCTCATGTGTTTTAATTCTTACTGTAAGCTGCATAATAATAACTGGTGGTCCTTCCATTGCTTCTCATTATGGATTGCTTTCTTTTTCTAATAGGTTTTTTTGCTAATCTCTGACCATATGTCGTTTTTTAGTTTATGCCTTCCATTGCCATTACTATGATGGCCATCATGCTACTTCTAATGCAAACACACTCGACATATTGGCACTCGGCTGCAGGGCTGCAGGTTTGATATCATGAAGTCTTTTGCATATACTTGAAAATGTTGTCACACTTTCTGGAATATTAAGCTACAATATACAGTTTGTAGGAGCTCATCTTTAAGCTAAGGTTGAAGAAACGACAGAAGCTACAATTTACAATTGGACTCATCATATTGTCAGTGGACACAGTCTTAAACATCACTGTGTTGCAATGGTTCTTGTATTCTTGAAACTCATGCTTGCAAAGAGGGATATCTTACCTGAAAGGTAAATTTCTTATATTTCAATATCTTCATTGGAATTTAAGATATATCCATTTGTTTCCGTGCGAGTCAATATGTCTACAGTTTGGCGGTTTTCTACTTAGATCATCACTTTTGACTTCGACTTTGCATGAAGCAAATATAACTGAAACGCCACAATAATATATTGTCTAAACGGATAGTAATATTTTCTTGATAAGTCATCTTCTCTATGTTTCTCATGTATTTCTATTACAGGGTAAGCTTGCTGCATACATAGAAAATATGGACTCCTACAACTCTCAGGTTTGATTTAATAATATAGGAACGAATTGTAGACTTTCATGAGCACTTATTAATATTTTTGTTGCTCTTTAATGCAGGAGTTTGTACCTGAAATTCCATAAAAGAAAATGTGGTTTGGCTCAGTTGGTAGGTCGCGCATAACACGGAACATGTGGCTCTTATTACGATAATATTAAGAGCGGCACTGTGAATTCAATGAAAGTTACTCATTGGCGAGGTGAGTGCAATCTATGTTAACCATTTCTTTATCACATTGGGCTGCATTTTTAAAACATATTTCAATTTCCATAAAAAATTGATAAAGTGTTGTCGTTGATGGTTTCTTTTCAGATTCTATAGAAAATTGATATAGTAGCCATTAATCATGTTCTGGATTCATTATTCAACAGAGCAGGAAGCAATGGCTATGTTTGTGACTCTTTTTGGCGGTTTGCTCCCATTATTCACAGTCAATCTTTTTAACAATTCTTTCTTTACAGGGCCCAGTTTATTTATTTCTATTCTCTGCTAGATGTGACACCTTTTCTTTTCAGTGAATACATTATAATTAAAAATAGTTTTCTTATACGTAATTAAGTGCAAATAATAGAAAGAATTAGAAGTAAAGGTGGTTCAGTTTCATTTGTTTAGTTAAAACTTTGCAGTAGTAAAATAAGTTTGAGAGTGGGATATGCTTCGAGTGTCTTGGCCTTATATACTATCCAGTAGACCTGTCATATAACTGTATGTTTAGACTCTTTAGTAATGGTTTTCCGAAGCATGGTGTCTCAATTGATACGTAAACTTTTTAATTTCACGAATAATTTATAGTGATATAGGAGATGCAACAAAACTCATTTCGAATATTAAAAATATTAGTTGTACTCGGTCAAAATGTACACGATACATTCATCTAAACAAATATAGAGCAATTAAGTTGCAATGTTATGGCCAAATAAACAACCTCCCAATTAGGTTCCTTGCATGCCATGTTTCTTATCTTACTCCCTTTGTATGCATATACACTTGCATCATGATGCGTAAGGATTGCACCAGGATTTACCTCTCAAGGGATCTTGAGAAGCTTACAACCCCCACCAGGCAGTGTACCTGATCGTTGTAGTATAGTATAGTGACAAGTACCGGGGGATTGATCGTTCAGCTAGGAATAGTGTCGTTAGGATTGAAATTAATCTAACTAGGTCTAAAGGTGAAGGATGATTCTTTTTGTATTTTTATATTTTATAAAAAGCAAGTAAAAATCTTGGGTATTGGGAGAGTGGGCGGAATTAGTTGCTAATCAACTAACCCAAAAGCTACTAATTAAACTAATTAACAAGAAAAGTAAACTAGGGTTCTACAAGATAAGTGAAGCATGTATACCTATGATATGTTACTCCTTGCTAGCTATCCAATCCTACCTATTGAATTGTAATCTTGTTTTAATTGACGGGTTGTATTCCTTAATACCATTCATGGGGTGGTGTACTTACTTCCCCAATCCTATGAGCTCCTTCTTCACTCCTATGTCGAGCCGGCTAAGAAGCTCCTAACATGGGATCACTAGAATTCGCTCATGCATTAAATACAACCATAAAAACCTAGTACACATCGGTTCATGTTTCTTAAGACGTTCAAGCATGTTACCCTATGGAAGTCTGCCAGTTTTCTTAAGCCTAACATCGAATTCATTCTATCAAAACAAGAATCAATAGGAAACAAGAATTATAAACTAAACCAACTAGATCTATTGAAGTTGTCACGCCTTAATTGATGGAGATAGACACACACATCAACAAGCCCCTCATTGATGGAGATAGACACAACATCAACAAGAAATCAATGAGATCTAATCAATTATATACAAGTTTCACATAATCATAAGTAGACACAAGGTGAATTAGCAAATCATCATCAAAGAAGAGCAAACAACAATGATAATGGAAAACATAATTAACATAGAATCATCAAACCAATACATGATGTTTATAGAGTGATTGAAATCCTCTAATTTGCTGGAAAAACACCCACCTAAACCCAGGAATCGACCTTAGGTTTTAGGGCTTACAAAATGTGAAGTTATGATGTTATATTTATAGGCATGTTTTCTGTCGGCAAGGCTTGACGGCGACAGCCCGTTACTCTTGATGCCGTCACCACCATTTTTTCACCAAATTGTAGATCTCTTCGTCCTCTTCACGTGGGCTTTTGAATCACCTAAATCCGAGTTTGTATGCAAAAGTTATGACCAAAACAATATCAGCTACTCCGCGCGCAAGTTTTGACAAGTTAACACGTGACGGCCTTGGGTGACGCCTTCACGTTTCTTCTGGGCCGTCACTACTTTTACTCCTGACGCCGTCAGGGTCTTCCTCTTGACGCCGTCAGGTACTGTTCTCAGCATGGAAAATTAAGTCTTTGGCGTTTTCTTCACTTTTATGCTCAAAAAACGTCCGAATTGCTTCCTTTTCCAGATTTCACTCCCAAAGTACCTAAAATCACAAAAGGAACGATTTAGGGCAATATTTGATCAAATAAATTCAATTCCGGGCTTAAATGACCCCCTAAAAGTGTTTCATTTTTCGCCTCATCATATACCCTTACACTTGAGATTTGCTTGTCCTCAAGCAAATGCGCTTTTATTCTAATCAAAATACAAGTTAGGGGTCATTTAACACTAATATAAAAGTAATTACAACAAATAATCATTCCACTAAAGACCAACGACAAGCACGGAGGTCATACACAAGCACCTCACAAATAGTGTTTAGATACTCACATCTCTCGGGTGTAATAAAGTATAAATTACAATATGGAAACGAAACATATCTCTCACTACCTGTCATAGCAAAATAGATTACCATAGGCTTGGGAAAGGATCAAACCTCCACCACATGGCGTAAGCACCTAGGATAAACTATCAAAGAGGTCTTTTAAAGGGTTGTAACGTTAGGTGTAGGGATATGAAATACACGGTTTTGTTGGATAAAGGCAATCTTTACTGGTGGCGAGTTAACGATCTTGGTTAATTACATGTACAATGTGATGTTGCTAAGCCAAGACTAGACTCGACTTAAGCTAATAAATGAAAAATAACAAAAACATAAAATGAACATAGAATAAAAAGGGATGGTAGTCCGCATTTTTTTTTTTTTTTTTTTCATACACTCTTACCCTACCATCCAAAATAATACATTATAGGGAATGGACATTTCCCTTACACTTGAATCTTTACATACTTTACAATAAACTAATCTAATGACTCGAATTAAGAAAATCAAAACACTTGGAGTACTTTTAAGATTAACGCACATACGGGGGTAATATATGATGTTCTTCGCCATTACTCCATAAAATAAGTACTTTACCCACGAGTCCCAATCGTCCCAAAACAATATGTACAAGAATATGACTCGACTTAGCAACCATGTAATCAATTAGATAGTTAACTTAGGGTTTAACAGATAACAATAATGCACTAAAAACGAGTGCATACACGGAAGGCTAAGGCGATTTGGGTGTACATTTAAGTGGGGTGTAACAAATTATTCCTTTAAGTAAAATGCTTAAAGTTAGAAACGAAAAGATAGGCTCGGAGGGGTGTACTAGGGGTTTCGTGTACTAAAAATGAGTACAACGCTAAGGGCGTGGGAAAAATTAATTTACTTAACTAGCCAAGTAATATGACTTAAATGGTCAAGTAATTATGATATGGGTTTAACACAAGGGTGATCCTAATGCCTCTTATCATGTAGTAAATCCTACTACACGAATGTAGTCTCACTAGCGATCTCGGGATGCATCACTAACGCAAGTTCTAGAATCTAAATGCTACCGGCACACTCATAAGCACTAATAATAAATGCTTTTCCTATCAAATCTAAAGGCGAACCTCACATATTTGGGTGGAAAATTTTTCTGAATAGTACGGTTATGTGCTAGTCATACAATCTCCTATCCATGAGACGCTTGCTATGGCTAAAGTTTCACTCCTAAATGTTGTAAAAAATTTTAAATTTGGCGCTAAAATTACACTAACAAGTATTTCTCATAGTTTTATTACACATCTACCATCAAACAAACAAACTCAAGCGAAAGTGTATCTGTAAGGTATCATCATTTTACCCTCCCCTTACACTTAGGATGAACATTGTCCCCAATGTTCAAGTAAAGGATGTAAAAGTGAAATAAGTAAAAAGAATGAAATCAAATACTCCCCTGATTCGCTCAGTATGGATAATAAGGTGGTCAGGTTAAATCTTCCTCCAAGAAAATGAACAATCAAAGCTTCCCTTCCAGAATATAAATCATCTTCTTGTCATACATAACCTGCAAATCCTGAGAAAACAGACAAAAACCCAAAGCATCAACCCGAACAAAGATAACTCACAACTAGATGTAATTCCAGACTTAGGAATAAAAACAAAACAATTAAAGATATAATGCTTGTGGAATGAATGTTTGCAGATTTCCTTGAGTTTATAAAACTAAAGAATCAACAAAAATTTTAAGAGTCCGGTATAAACAAAACTAGCAAAATTTCCAGAATTTTACACGTGACACCGTCAAGAGTAAACTTGTGACGCCGTCAGAAGTGACCTGCAGAAATTCTTATGTTAAGTTTCCGGAAAATTTTTGGAAAAACTTCGTCCTACTTCCTGGAAAATCCTGCAAAACATCATAAGACTCTAACAAGTATTAATACACATGTCCATTTATTATTGTTGTGGTTCATGCTCAATTTCGTTCTTATAAACAAATTTAGATCTCCCTTACACTTATCTTTTGCAAAATACCTTTATATGCAATTAAGACGAAGTCAAAAACAAAATAAAGCATTTTCACAATTTACTTTGAAATATGAGCCACAAACAATAAAAATAAAACATGCATACGAAAACAAATAAAATCAATCAAACAAACAAATAAAAACACACAAAACATGGGTTGCCTCCCAAGAAGCGCTTGTTTTTGTTCGAGTCACGAGCCTGACTCTACCCTTATTTAACGGAAATAGGGGAGGTTTTCCCTACACTTTGAATTAAGTGCGGGTGGAAGTAGCGATACACACCCTTAGGGTGGAAATATGCCACGTGAGGTGAAGGGGGTGAGTGAATGGCTTCCTTCATCCTAAAACTACCCGGATAATATTGGTTGATGGGTGGGTCGGTTCCTCTTTTGTCTCCTAGAAATATATCTAAGGATGGAAAGTTGTGTAAAGGTTGAGGTTCCGGTTCATCAACACTAGGAAATTCCCTAGAACTAGGAGTATGGTTATCACTACAAGTATTCAAACCTATATCCTCAAGTGGTGCCTGGTCCAAGGGTTCTACCTCCATCGGAATTCCTAAAGTTTCTTCTACTTCTTCCGGGTAAGTCGCGGGCGGTGTGTGTGCCTCAAATGATGGTTGAGTATTTTGTGGGCTTATGTTATTTACCTCATCATTCCATGTGTTAATATCACCTATAACCTCAACATGTGTTTTATTATAATCTAGCCCTAACATTCTCCCAAGTATCTCACGTGCTTCTCTAGGTATCTCAACTTCTATATCCGAATCATAAGGATCATCTTCAATATTCTGACTGCTATATACAAATTGCCCAAGAGATTCATCATCTGTTTCTTGAGATTCATCATCATCGATCATAAAACCTAGATCTTTTTTATCAATGTGATCATGCTCGGCTAAATTCTCCTCAATTGTTTTCTTAGGTAGTGATAATAGCAAACCTAGTGCTTCATCCAACTTATGATTTGTTGCAATTGCTCTCTCCATAATTCCTTGGCAAACTAGGTTGCGTTTCCTATTGGCCATACTAAAACTAGATCTTAAACATGGAGGTTGTTCATAAGAATCTATCCTAGGTGAAGGCTCATATGATTCATAGGTGTCTCTAAATGAGGTATTTTGAACTCTTTGGTGTGTTAGATGCTCAACCCTATCTTGCAATCTTAGAAGTCTAAGTGTAAAGTCAATTTGAAGCAAATTACAAACAAAATCACAAAGAAAAGATAGACTACGAGAAAGCTACAAAGTAAAAAGAAAAAATCTCACTTGATAGGAATCTAATGAGTAGACCTAATAAAAATCAAATTCAACCTAAACAATAACTATTCCCCGGGCTGCGGCGCCAAAAACTTGATGCGTAGGGATTGCACCAGGCTTTACCTCTCAAGGGATCTTGAGAAGCTTACAACCCCCACCAGGCAGTGTACCTGATCATTGTAGTATAATATAGTGACAAGTACTGGGGGATTGATCGTTCAGCTAGGAATAGTGTCGTTAGGATTGAAATTAATCTAACTAGGTCTAAAGGTGAAGGATGATTCTTTTTGTATTTTTATATTTTATGAAAAGCAAGTAAAAATCTCGGGTCTTGGGAGAGTGGGCGGAATTAGTTGCTAATCAACTAACCCAAAAGCTACTAATTAAACTAATTAACAAGAAAAGTAAACTAGGGTTCTACAAGATAAGTGAAGCATGTCTACCTATGATATGTTACTCCTTGCTAGCTATCCAATCCTACCTATTGAATTGTAACCTTGTTTTAATTGACGGGTTGTATTCCTTAATACCATTCATGGGGTGGCGTACTTACTTCCCCAATCCTATGAGCTCCTACTTCACTACTATGTCGAGCCGACTAAGAAGCTCCTAACATGGGATCACTAGAATTCGTTCATGCATTAAATACAACCATAAAAACCTAGTACACATCGGTTCATGTTTCTTAAGACGTTCAAGCATGTTACCCTATGGAAGTCTGCCAGTTTTCTTAAGCCTAACATCGAATTCATTCAATCAAAACAAGAATCAATAGGAAACAAGAATTATAAACTAAACCAACTAGATCTATTGAAGTTGTCACGCCTTAATTGATGGTGATAGACACACACATCAACAAGCCCCTCATTGATGGAGATAGACACAACATCAACAAGAAATCAATGAGATCTAATCAATTATATACAAGTTTCACATAATCATAAGTAGACACAAGGTAAATTAGCAAATCATCATCAAAGAAGAGCAAACAACAATGATAATGGAAAACATAATTAAGATAGAATCATCAAACCAATGCATGATGTTTATGGAGTGATTGAAATCCTCTAAGTTGCTGGAAAAACACCCACCTAAACCCAGGAATCGACCTTAGGGTTTAGGGCTTACAAAAAGTGAAGTTATGATGTTATATTTATAGGCATGTTTTCTGTCGGCAAGGCTTGACGGCGTCAGCCCGTTACTCTTGACGCTGTCACCACCATTTTTTCACCAAATTGTAGATCTCTTCGTCCTCTTCACGTGGGCTTTTGAATCACCTAAATCCGAGTTCGTATGCAAAAGTTATGACCAAAACAATATCAGCTACTCCGCGCGCAAGTTTTGACAAGTTAACACGTGACGACCTTGGGTGACGCCTTCACGTTTCTTCTGGGCCGTCACTACTTTTACTCCTGACGCCGTCAGGGTCTTCCTCTTGACGCCGTCAGGTACTGTTCTCAGCATGACAAATTAAGTCTTTGGCGTTTTCTTCACTTTTATGCTCCAAAAACGTCCGAATTGCTTCCTTTTCCAGATTTCACTCCCAAAGTACCTAAAATCACAAAAGGAACGATTTAGGGCAATATTTGATCAAATAAATTTAATTTCGGGCTTAAATGACCCCCTAAAAGTGGTTCATTTTTCGCCTCATCACATCATATATGTATGATGTAAATCAGTAATATGAACCACTGTTTAAGGGTTATCTACATATATACTATCTAACCCATTAACAAGCTATTTTGAGACACTTAGTAAATTAAGATGCAGGTTCTAAATTTTTTTACCCTTTTTAAAAAGTCTTATGTCAAAGTTATACCTATTAAGCAAATCAGATACTTTAAATAGAATTGAGAGTCAAGTTAAAGCCAAATCCAAGTCATGCTTACCTACGTGATTAGGCTCTATAAGTTGATATCTTGGCTTTTGCATGCTTGAACTACAACTTGGATGAATTTGTGTGTTTAGTTCAGTCAAATGATCTAATGCATCCTTTAGGGTCTTAACCAAACAATATCTATTGCATTGTGTTTTGTTACAACTGATACAGAACACCTTCTAACTTTTCAAATGTAATTTTGCATATTATAACACGACCACTATCACGTCCAGCCTTCAGAAATACGATGTATGGTGGTCTCATTCTGAATCAAAGTATGCTGGAACCACTTTGTTTGTAAAAAAATGTTTTCCACCATGAGGTAACTTAAATTCATATCAATGCGAAGACTAAGGTTTTGTGATTGTTGCGACTGATGAGAATTAACATCATGCGTCAAGAGAAATAAAGAAAGTATCGAAAGTTTTCTGTTGCAACAAAGTAACTAAAAGTGGCAATAAATCATTCGGTGGCTAAGGGTTGTTTGGAATACCTTAATTTTATGGCTTATTGACTGGCTATAGATACTGCTTGGTGTTTGGAATATTATTGTTTCTTTATCGATTTGTTATCTTAAATGTAGACGTTATTTGTTTATTATTTATCATAATTCGGGAAAACAACATTTTCATAACATTTTTTTTCCTTTGCAAACATTTCTTTGACGATGCAAATATTTGTTCTTAATACCAACAGAAGCCAGATGCAAAAACTACACCGATCAAGGCTTCAGCCCACCGAGACCTCTTCAAAGACAAAAAGGAAGACACAGACCAACCATATATCAACAAACAGAAGCACAAGTAGCAGGAAAACAATGTGATGCCACCCAGGTAATCAACTTAAAGTCTGCTGTATTTTGTGCATAGTAGAAAGCAATGGTAAATTTGAAGCCTGTTGTATTTTGTAAAAGAAGTAGAAGAAGGAAAAAAAACATAAACCTTGCACTTGACCATATTTGCAGGACATTAGGTAACTGATATGTAGAAAACAAAACCTGCTTTTCACCATATTCTAAGTAGCTTAATATCCGGTATATTTTTGTATAATAATAATAATAATAATAATAATAATAATAATAATAAATAAAAACACTACGGAATACCAGTTGCAATTTGCAAAGAAATATTGCGTGTCTACGTTCTACAGCTCTAGGTAAAATAGAATATTAGTAACATTGACAGCTGAATTGATTTTTTTATTTTTTATTTATTTTTTTTTTATTTTTTTTTATAACCAACATTGTTGCTCTACCTATATGCACATACGAAATTCATATAAAATGTCAAGAAACTTATCATTGAGAATTTAATGAATTATATATGTAATGATCAACGACATGAAATAACGTCCCGCCGTAACGCGATGGATCGACGCCTATCTCGTTTTATTATATAAAGAATTAATTGGTTCCAAATGTCCAATAAGCAAATTCTAATAGATTATATTAGCATAATCCTTTTGAAAGCCCACTGCAGGTCTGCAGCGCATATTGACATGTTCTTTCAATATATGATTCCTTTTTGTATTTGGTTCATATATTTAAGTTATTTATTTGTTTATTTTTTTAGCCTCTTATATAAGAGAGAGAAATTTTGTGGGCATTCCGAGTAAAAGGGAATATGTGATTGGACCCGCTTATTAAGTGGGAATAAATAAAGGAAAGAGAAAAACCCTTTGTTCGAGTAGCGGTAGAATTCAACCGTATTTAGTTCGACTAGTTGAATTATTATTATAATATTTATTTAATTATAAATGGGAAAAAAAATTAAGGTTGCAATTGCGGTTACAATTAGCAAATTATGGTTGAATGTAATCTTGGAGAGACAAAACTAATATAATGCTAATGTATTAAAAGGTGACAACAATACTTACGGTCACCGTTATCATTGACCTAAAAGTCACAAAAACAGCGAATACAATATTTGAAAGTTTGGGTGAAAAGAACAAGGAATGCCGGAATGGGAGTGTGTCGACAAAGAATGACAAATGATATCTAAAAGTGTTAGGCAACATGAGAGCCTTGGATCATGCATGGTACAAAATTCAGCCATCCAAATTTGATAGGTTTGTTTTTTTTGTTTTTTGTTTTTTGAACGACCAAATTTGATTCATTTTAACTTTCCAAATACAGGCAAAATTTATGAGCCATATTTCAAGTGTATAAAATAATGGTTATGTTTTAAAGATACTAGCATGGTACTCGTACGTTGTGGTGGCAGATACAATATAACTAAAATTTCGAAAACTAGTGTTTTATGAGTTTACGTTCCTGGATTCTGAGTATTTTAATTTGAAATAACTTTAAGCAATAATAATTATTGCAAATAAGTATACTAGGCAACCAACGCGATTTTGAGGCAATATAAAGATTGTAGAAGTTAATAAAATGGAGGTAAGAGGAGGAAGTGGTTTGTCAATGATTGTAGTTGAAAAGTAGGTAGCTAATGACAGGTAACTCAACTTATAATTGGTCGGGGCAACTTTAGCAACAAAAAACACAAGGTATTGCTTTAAGAATAGAGAAATGCTAGATCTAAAAAAAAAAAAAAAAAAAAAAAAAAAAAAAAAACTTGCTTTAAGAATAGAGAAATGCTAGATCTAAAAATAACATTTTTAAAATGAGTTGTTGAAATGTGATTTGGTATATTTTGATATAGTTTCTCAGTGTTCTTTTTAATTAAGCCAATCAAACCTTGACAAACCATTTCGTGAATAGTTTTGTGATTTTTTTTTGTGAGTCTAACATTCCTTTTAAGAAAATATATGGTATCAAATTTTAAACCTACCTTTTATAAATCTATAATTACAAAATATATATTAGAATCATTATTTATTACCATTAATACTTAAATTATTAAACAATTTTTATAAATTCTAGATGGATCATAAATGCATATTTACAAAATATATATTATAATCACTATCTTATAACCATTATATACTTAATTGATTAAAGACAATGTTGCAAAAATCGCTAGGCGGTAGCTGGTGGTCAGGTACCGTCTAGCGATTAATCGATTAGGCGGATTGAATTTTTTTTATAAAAAATTATAAATTTTTTGAAACTATATGCTCGATTTAGCCGATCTAGCCATTTTTTTCGATTTGGCCGATTTATTTCTGATTTGGCCGATTTCTATCTGTAACCGAGTTGTTCGATTTATGCCCGATTTTGACCCATTTTTTACTAAACCGATTAATAAGGCCGATTAGTTAAAATCGGGGCGGTTAACCCCGCCTAGCGATTCGCCTAGGCCAATTTTTGCAACAGAGAACAAAGATAGATATATTTTAAATGCATTTATAAAAGAGGAATGATACACACATAAAAAACATTTATAAAATGATGTGTCACTTTTTGATTGTACTTTGTGATAGTTTCTCTTTATTTTATCTGATTCAGCCACTCATTTTTTGACACGTCATTTTATTGCTGGTTTTGTAAATTTATTTTTGTGGGTGTATCTTTTTCCTTTACAAAATATATATTATAATCACTAGTGTATTTTATTACATGAAAATTAGTTTTTATATATAGATTCACAATATAGTTTTACTTAAATTTTTGAAGTATTCATCATCCTAACAATCTATTTATATATTCATACAAAAAGTATTATTACTCCTAAACTTTAAGATATATCTATATTCTTCTATAGGTTCAATTCCAAAGAAAAACAAAGAGTCACAAAAAAGATACCATGACAACTCCTCTTCTTCATTCTTGTAAACCATTGTCCAAAACATGGTTCAACCGTATCTTCACACTCACCTATGCCACCATCGTTTTCTTTCACCTCTTTCGCCACTGCCGTACCCTAATCTACACTCCAAGTGCAAGCTCTTTTGCTCTATTTATAGCTGATTTTGTATTAGCTTTCATGTGGTTAACTGCCCAATGTTTTCATTGGAATCCTATCGAACGCAAAACTTATCCCGAGAACCTTCCACAACTTGTGGAGGAAAGTGAGTATCCATCGCTAGATGTATTTATATGCACTGCTGATCCAGTTAAAGAGCCTCCAGTTGGAGTTGTGAACACGGCTTTGTCTGTGTTGGCGTATGAGTATCCAACGGATAAGCTTTCGGTATATATTTCGGACGATGGAGGGTCGAAACTGATGCTTTATGCGTTTATGGAGTGTGGTAAGTTTGCTAAGCACTGGATACCGTATTGCAAGAAGCATAATATTGTGGATAGGTCACCTGAAGTTTATTTTGGATGTCATACTGCTTGGTTTCCTGAGACAAATGAAATTAAGGTACCTGCTTAATTATTTACTATGATTTTTAGTTTGTGCTTATGGTAATTAGTTCATTGTTACGTAAGATCTTCAACTAATCACCAAGCCTTAGGTGTTAGATAATGGGTTATACGGAATTGTTTATTACTCCCCCTCCCAAAATTATTATCCCAAACAAAAAACAAACGGTTTAATAAAACATAATCATTATTGCATCATCTCTTTTACTTTTTTGTAAAATGTTATTTTTACCTTTATGCAACTAATTAAATCTTTTGAATGATGTTCGTAATTTTTAGTATCATTAGGTGCAATTTAGTAAACTTGGTACATTATTTCCAACTATATTTGAAAGGGGACAATAATTTTAAAACAACACAAAATGAAAAAAGGGACTATAAATTTAAAATGGAGGGAATAATAACTTCCAAATTTATATGTGGTATCCGTTCCAAAATTATTATCCGACATATAAAAGCACAAACACATATGAATTAAAAAATATGACGATTACCCGTGCGGCGATGTTGTAAAAAATCAGATCATTTGACAATTTTTTAATGCTTTTATATAGTTTTACAATAAATTTTTAAAAGTAATATTAAAAACTTGAACTTCTACTATATTTGGGTTGTAAACAAATTATTTTATAGATTAAAAAAAAAGAGAGTAGAGGTGACCAATATTATCTAGATCATCAATAAATAAATAATAATAATAATAATAAATAAATAAATAAAAAGGTGACCAATATTATCTAGATCATCGGAAATATGAATTATACAAGGTAAAAATAATATAAGTAAAGCTAAAATCTTTAGATAATCAAGAAAGACATTGACAAGAGTGCATGTGGCTTATCCCTCGGTTAGATATTCTCATTGTCTTTGTCTTATCTATAAGGCTACTCGTTATCGTCTTTAAATGCACCACCTCAATATTAACATCATATCACATTCAACGTACATCAAACTCACCACATTTTACTCGTTATGGTTATCACCAAACCCATCACCAAACTTAAAATATAAAAATACCTCATTTTATACAAATTTACCTCACAATATACCACCACACACTCACAAACTAATAAATAATAATAATAATAAACCCCTTAGGCTCATAATTTTGGACCTTTTGTGTTTTTTCTTTACCTTTATTCGATGGTCACCACAACAAAAATTGTGCAAAATTAACATCACCATGTGTGGTGGTGGTTCCCCTCTTTGGGTTTAGCCCATGGAATGTACCACCACCGAGTAGTGGAAGTGGTGGTTCCCCTCTTTGGGTTTAGCCTAAGGCAAGGAACTACGGTGGATGGTGTTTTTTTTATTTTTTATTTTTTATTATTATTTTTTTTTTTATATATTGTGGTGTATGTTTGTATAAGAGAGAACTGCAAAATACATCCATGTGGTTTACACATTTTGGCATCTTACATCCCTGTCAGAAACTTTTGGCAATATACATTCCCCGTTAGGCAAACGTTTGCCACAATACATCCCTCGTTAACAAGGATGACTAACGGTACAAATTTTTCCTCCGTTATCTCTTAACGAGACTGAAAATATTACACCGTTAGCTTTCGTTAGCCAAACATTTGCACCGTTAGTCCTTTTTATTAGGAAAAAATTAAAAAAAAATTAAAATAAAAAAAAGGAAAAAAATTTTAAAAATTACTTTTTTTTAAAGTTAATATTTTAAAAAAATCAAAAATTAAAAAAAAAAATATTTGCGAAAAAAAAAATTAATTTTTTTTATAAATAAGCATTTTTTAAAAGTATTAAAAAAAGGGAAAAAATTTAAAAAATTAATTTTTTTTAAAGTTAATATTTAAAAAAAATCAAAATTTTTTTAAAAAAATTAATATTTGCAAAAAAAATTATTTTTTTTTATAAAAACATTAATTTTTTTAAAATTAATTTTAAAAAAAAAATTAAATTTTTATAAAAAAAATTAAATTTTTTTAAAAAATACATATTTTTTTATAAAAATTAATTTTTAAAAAAATACGCATTTTAAAAAAATACGCATTTTAAAAAAAAATGAATTATTATTTCTAAAAAAAATTCGCAAATATATTTTTTTTTAATTTTGATTTTTTAAAAAATATTAATTTAAAAAAAATAATTTTTTAATTTTTTTTTCCTTTTTTTTTTAATCTTAACTTTTTTTTTTTTAATTTTAAATTTTTGTAATTTTTTTTTTCTAAAAAAGAGGACTAACGATGCAAATGTTTGGCTAACGAAGGCTAACGGTGTAATATTTTCAGTCTCGTTAAGAGATAACGGAGGAAAAATTTGCACCGTTAGTCCTCATTGTTAACGAGGGATGTATTGTGGCAAACGTTTGCCTAACGGGGGATGTATATTGCCAAAAGTTTCTGACAAGGATGTAAGATGCCAAAATGTGTAAACCACAGGGATGTATTTTGCAGTTCTCTCTTTGTATAAAGTGGATTATTTTATATTTTTGGTTTGATGGTGATCATAGTGAGTGAAAGTTGGTGGGTTTGGTAGTGTGTTGAATGGTAATATAACATTGATGTGAAGGTGATGAGTTTAATGATCATAGTATCCGGCCTAAGTATATAGTTCCGACCGAATATGGGATCTAGAGCACAACTGATGTACATCTAATCAGATTTATTGAGAATGTTTTTTTTTTTTTTTTTTTTTTTTTTTTTTTTTTTTTTTTAAGAAGCAAAAATTTATATGATAAAATCTATGATTTGAATTAATACCAGAGAAATGATCGGAGTGCCTAAATGTATGCCTAATTTTGTGCCTAAAATTGTGTGACAATTACTTATTGGTTAGTGAAGCCGTGGGTCCTTCATCTGCAACCAACAGAATGCTAACACCTAATTTTAGGCACAAAATTAGCCATATATTTAAGCACCCCAATCATTTCTCTTAATACCAAGGACAAAAAGAAAGTCTTTTAATTGATGAAAAGAAAGTCCTTTAATTGACGAAAAGAAAGTTGCATCCAATCTTTACCTTCCACTACAAACTACGCTAAACACGAACCATGGGACTTTCGAAGATCATCTGTCTTGATAATGAAATTATAGAAACCAACCCGCAAAAACTATCATTAAACTTTATTTTACTTGCAAAGGCTGTAAGAAAAGAACGTTAGTTTATCATATGATCTTTTGAAGAAAAATATCCTTTTCTCTACTTCACTCCGTTTCATCTTCAGAAGTATCAGATATACCTAACTCTGCATATTCAGATGCGGATTGGGCGGGTTTCCGTACTACTCGGAGATCGACTTCCGGTTATTGTGTATTTCTCGGCAACAACTTACTCTCATGGTTCTCTAAATGTCAACCGACGCTTTCTCGTTCTATTGCAGAGGCAGAGTATCGTGGTCGTGGTGTCTGAGACCTGTTGGTTGAGGAATCTACTACGTGAGTTGCATACCCCTTTGTCTTCCGCTACGCTTGTCTGCTGTGATAATGTCAATGCTGTATAGTTGTCTTCTAACCCGATTCAACATCAACGAACCCAACATATAGGGATTGATATTCACTTTGTTCGAGATTTTGTTGTTGCTCGTCAAGTTAGAGTACTTCATGTACCTTAAAGTCATCAGTATGTGGATATCTTCATCAAAGGCTTACCTTCAACCCTGTTTGAGGAGTTTCGTGCCGGTTTGAGTATCCTCCCGTTCAAACTACAGGGGAGTGTTAGTCATATGTTTGTATAGGCCCAACGTATTTTGTATGGGCTAAAGCCTGAGTGTCTCTAGTTAGGGTTTACTCTCTATATGTATTGTTCCAGTTATTGAATGAAACCACGAAACACTTTACTATCTTACAAATCATAGTTATGAGAAGACAAAGTAGCATGACCAACTTTATCTATAACCTCAATGAAGCTTTTCTCTTGAAAAATATCCGTTGAACCCTCCCCCTATCTGTACTGTTGCAACATTTCACTTTCCACCCTACGTGTTCCCTCTTTAGCTTAAAACTAGGGTCAACAAACGCTTCACCATGATTCGAGCTATTTGAACTCTTTTTTGAGTTTTAAACTTTCCTCAATGGATGGGAAATTTGAAAGTAATTCCTTATCCTGTGAAGAATGATTATCAACCGGGCCATTCTCTGTATTGACAAGGCACTCAACATAATGAACAATGTTATTCCTCAACACATCTTGATTCCTCTGCTGGACTGTGAAATTGATGTCTCTACCATTGTCCCAATCGTCTAATTTATCTGTTTCTTTCGCCGGAATTTTATTTAGAACTTTCGAGACACATAGGGTTCTTGAAGTCGAAATCTTTGTTGAACTTTCGAGAACAAGGGCTAGCGGCGCAGCTTGTTGCCTGTTTGACTTCAGCCACTATGTAAATTCTATTTTGATGAAATAAAGAATGATTCTTGTAAAATAAAATAAAAAAATCATGACAAAGCTTTTGTCAATTCTATTGAAACCTACCGTCAAATCTAACATGCATAACAACTCACCCCATTCACTTACAATTCTCTTGAAGTTTTCTCTAGTGAGGCTACCAAATAGACATCTCTTAATGTTAATGTTGATATATATAATACGGAGTACTTGATTAATCTAATATAGACTTTAATGGAATTTACATAGATGAAACTTTAACATAATGTTTAAAATAATATGTCCAAAATTAACTTATGTTGATGCTTTTTACCTTTGGATAACATATCATGTTATATTCAATACTTTAGTTAATTACTATTAAAAGAACAGTCACAACGACCGCAGCTAAGCATCATTTCGTTTCATTTACATCAAATCAAACTATTAAACTTAGAAGTTTAAAGATAATATGAAACATGATTAATTGCCTTTAAAATGAATAAAGTTATGAAACAGGATTGGCTTTATATACATGTGAATAATTAGAATATTCTGGCAGGTGATGTACGAAAACATGAAATCTAGGATTGAGACCGTGGTGCAGTGTGGTGATGTCTCTTTGGATGAAATTATGGAATCAGACTTCCGGAATGCTTTCAAAAAATGGACCCCTGATTTCACGCGTCGACAACATCCGACTGTGATTGAGGTTCCTCTTGTTTTGTAGAGCAACCACTAAGAGATACTAATTTGTTTATTTCAGAATAACTTATGTAAACTTGTGCTTGTTTATGTAAAATACAGATTTTGTTAGACAATTGGGTCGACAAAGATGTCGATGGTGTTATCATGCCAAATCTCATCTACATCTCTCGAGAGAAAAGCAACGACAAACCACATAATTTTAAAGCCGGGGCACTTAACGTCATGGTATGATCTTTTTTGTATAATACATCTTTATGCAAATAAAGCTTTACCACTATATCATGTCACAAAAAACAATTTGATTTTTCATTTAGTGATTACTAATGCTTTTCTGCATTCCAGATTCGAGCATCTGGCTTGATGACAAATGGACAAATAGTCCTAGTCTTAGATTGTGACATGTATTCCAACGATCCAGAAACACCACTTCGAGCATTATGTTATTTTATGGATCCTAACGCAGATCCGAAGCTTGCATTTGTTCAATTTCCTCAAAGATTCAGTTGCATCAATAAGAATGACATTTATGCTTCTGAGTTCTATCCAGAGACACAAATTTTAAGTCTTGGCATGGATGGCTTGTTAGGCGCTCTATTTATGGGCACGGGCGGCTTCTTCAAACGACATGTTATTGGTGACGGACCTTCATTTAGTGTCAATACATTTAGCAATGGGATTCACTCAAAATCGATAACGAGTAGAGATGTGCTAGTTTCAGCACATGGAGCAGCAAGCTGCAACTACGAGGATAACACCAATTGGGGTCGGCAGGTTTGCATTTTTAACTCCTGGACGCAATAACAATTTACAACAGACTTGATAAAAAAAATTGTGATGTGTAATCATAATTTAGTATTTGCATGAAAATTAGCAGTTGATGTACACCCTTTTGAGTTTTGATTTACTCCAGCCAGTTGACATCTATAAGCGGCAACAATATTAGTTATAGCGACTCATTTTTTGTGTTCTGTCTCTGGAAGTTCTTTTCTAAAACTCATGGTATGTATTGCAGATTGGATTTCGATATGGAACCTTGACAGAGGACGCATACACAAGTTTTCAACTTCATTGTGAAGGATGGAAGTCTGTTCTTTGCAATCCAAAACGAGCTGCATTTCTTGGTGGTTCTCCATCGAACTTAAATGACATGCTTACTCAAATTAAACGATGGTACATGGGGTTCCTTGAATTATTCTTTAACAAATATTGCCCATTGACGTATGGTGTTAGGTCCATGAATCCCCTTCAGGCTTTATGTTACACACATTATACTCTTCGTTCATTTTGGTCGATCCCAGTCATTGTCTACGCATTCTTGCCTCAAGTTTCGCTCATAAACTCTTTTAGTGTATTCCCAAAGGTAAGAATTCGACTTTTATAATCATACGATCCCATGAAAATAGTGTACTGAGATCAACTTCACGTTCATAACATAAACTTCTGAACATTCCAGGTTTCTGAGGATGGATTTTTGTTGCACGCACTTCTCTTTCTTGGAGCTTATGGAAAAGATTTTCTTGATTTTGTAGTGTTCGGTGGAAGGACAACGCAAAGGTGGTGGAGTCACCAAAGAATGTGGTTAATGTGGGGGCTTTCGAGCTACTCATTTGCTTTGCTCGAGTGGTCACTTAAATCCCTTGGCTTATCCACATCCGGGTTCAATGTTACAAGCAAAGTGGTCGATGAGGAACAAAATAGATTATATGAACACGGGGTGTTTGAATTTGGAGTTGAATCTGTCTTGTTTTATCCAATCTCAATAGCATCGTTGATCAACTTATTGTCGTTTGTAAAAGGAGTAGTGATCGATGTTATATTGAATGGGAGATTGGAAGAGTTGTTTGTTCAGATATTTATATCTGGATTTGTAGTTGTGAATAGTTGGCCGATATATGAAGGCATGATATTAAGGAAGGACAGAGGGAAGATGCCGTTGAAGATTAGCATAGCATCATTAGCGACTGCAATAGCGATTTATGTGGCATCAGATTTCTTTGGTTTCTCGAAAGGCAGACGAAGCTGAATGGTGATAGAACAGTTGGTAAGTTGATTAGAGGAATGAAAAAACTAGTGGTATTAAACCCTAATGATACCAATCTATCATAAGAGCACTTGTATTCTGAATTACCAAACTTTCTTTTGCAGCATATCTGGTATTCTGGGATGAATGAAGATGTATCTTTCTTTAAAACCCGGCTTATGATTTTTATTAGACTGCATAATCTAATTGAAAAAGGCCTACTAGCAAGTCACTAGAGGAATCGAATAATTACTGAGTCAAGGATGGAGTACAAGAAGGGAAATTATTTACACATCACACGTATAAATGACTTGAGCTTATAACTCGGGACATTCAATTTATATACCGTTAGTCCAAATAACCTTTTGTTAATATAACTATTCTTATTGTAATCCAAATCAAACTTTTATCGGTCCTCGGCTTCTTCTTATTAAAGGCAACTGCATTTTGATAACGCCGCAAAACCAATATGTAATGTCATTTAAACCGTAACACCTAAATAAGATGTTGCATATGTTGTTTAAGTTATCGGATACAACTACCTACGGATAGCATGTAATATAAGTCCATACTGCTACCAATATCATTGTCCGCCATTTGGTGATTTCCATACCTGAATCTTTAGCAGCTTTATGTTCCATGAAGAAATGGCTTTCAGATTCCAGATCAATATCACACCCGAGCAATGTATAAAGAGAAGGTTGATTCCGGTTGCATCACAAATCTTTCACCATAAACTCATAAAGAGTTTGGAATCATCTAATAAACAGACAATGTGTCTATTAGATAAAAATTTCTTCCAGCTGTTCTTAGTTCTTGTATCTGGTCTATGTCAAGGCTTCTGACGGTCGCTTGTGGTGGCTGGTATTTTTTTAGATTTTAACCTCATGTTATACGATGTTGTCTGTTTTGGATTAATTTAATGAATTAGTCAAAGAGTTAAGACAAATATATCAACATCTGATTAGAAAATTTTAACACGGAATGGGCCAGACTACGTAAGACAAATATTTATTAATGTCTTGAGATTGCAATGATTTAGGCATGAAGCTCCGAGCAAATTTATTTTATACGGAGTAATATATTTCTTATGTCAGCAATAATTTTTTTTATAGCAACAATGCAAATCTCAATTACCAAATGCTAGCAAGAAGTCGTATTATAATTAGAAAAAGTAGTCGAGTTATCTAGCTAATATGTGGATCCAATCCAGTTTAACCATTCTGCAATATTTTCTAGAAAAAATTGATAATTTTGCTGTATGCAGTCGTGATTGGAGCGTCTAGGTTGGTTTATGCGATACATTCTAGAAAAAATTTATTTTCTATCGATGATGTGTTGTATGTAGTCGTGATTTCAGTTGCTAGGGTACGGTCTTTACGCCATTGATTTTACAACCTTTTTTTTTTTTTTTTTCCAAATTATATACATGTTGTCAACTTTTTAAAGAACTACTCCGTATTTGCTAATGGTAAGGCTTGAAGTTTGTTGATACTTCATAGCAATAGCCAAGACTAATAAAAACAGTACGAGGTACCCGACAGTTCTTCCAATAAGAAAGGGAGGGGGAGCTAGGCACCAGATGGAGCTAGGTATCACAGGAAGATAATTTTCTTATTGGTGCGTCTCATGAAATTCTTGCTATCATGTATGCAAACTAAGTGTGTCACATCTAAGCCTCATGAAAATCGAAAGAGGTTGGAAATCACTTGTAGAATAGAAATGACTCAAATGTGGCTAATTCGTACTGTGTCAAACATGCTCCAATAGGGAGTGTGCAATCACTCGTGCATGCACCATTGTTACCCTAGTACACTATGAGACCACCATCCGATCCTCTTCTTCCAGAAAACCAACACCATAATCTCTATGCGCATGTTATAAACAAATATCGTACAAGCCTATGTTGTACACTAACTTTTCGTTGCTATATTCTGGTTCATGTTTACGGTTATTTATTTACGGAATTATGGCAAGTATATTTTCCAATGATGGTGACCATACATCCATACGGGCTTGAAAGCCTTTAATTAACACCACTGGTACTAATCAACATGCATAGCTTGTTTGTTATACAAGTAGGTACCAGAGCAGACGTCTAGACTACTACTATCAGGTTTAATTAAGGCGTGTACTTCACTACTTTGTGTGTGTTACAAGAAACTATATAAGAAAATTATCTGCTATCCTAAAATACAATCACAAAAAGCATATAATACCTCCAACCAGGGTGATCCCCCCTTTTTTTTTTTAAAAAAAAAAAAAAAAAAAAAAAAAAGTACTGACCTCGACACATATATGCCTATAGTACTTATTGAGAGGCTCTCAGCTCGACACATATGTGCCTATAATATAAACATATCTAAGCATGCATTAAAGTCTCTCATTTATGAAGTTTCACGCCTTACAATATGTCTACAAAAAAGTATATCTACTAAGTTAATGTTTTAAACATTTCGTTATTAAAATAATACGATTGGTGATGATAATAAAAAATTAAAAATCCAAGTTATGTGTTAAAAAGTTTTTATATATACTTCGACCAAGAACACAATACGGCTATAGCCATACCACCCGAGTCTTATATAAGAAGTTCAAACGTCCCTATAGAACAAAGAACTACCATGCAGAACCATCTTCCTCCGCTTCACAGTCGGTTGGTCCTCCGTCGTGTGTGGCACAACCGCATATTTGCACTCATTTACACATGCACCATCGTAACCCTTATATACCATCAAATCACTCTCCTCTTCCTTGCAAGCAACATAACAGTCTCTTTGCTCTTGCTACTAGCGAACATCGTGCTAGCCTTTATGTGGTTCACACACCAAGCATTCCGAATGAACCCTGTTCAAAGGAAAACTTTCCCCAAAAATTTACCTAAGGATGAGACTAAATATCCGGCTATTGATGTGTTTATATGCACAGCGATCCTTACAAAGAACCACCAATGGTTGCAGTGAATACGGCTTTGTCCATCTTAGCTTACGATTACCCGACTGAGAAATTGTCGATTTATTTATCGGATGATGGAGGATCGAAGTTGACACTGTTTGCTTTCATTGAAGCTGCTAAGTTTGCAAAACACTGGTTACCGTATTGCAAGAAAAATGGTATTATGGACAGATGTCCAGAAGCCCATTTTAGCTCTAAATACACTTGCTTCTCTGATACCAATGAAATCAAGGTATTGTTTCTTTCACTAACCAAAACACTTACCGTTTTTACGTTGTAGTACTAAATATGTTTATTCTTCACTTATTCATGTTTATGTAATAAACTTGCATCATATCATATCATTTTATTATAATTCATTTCCTTAAACCATAGAGTATAGAGTCTACTAAATCATATTGAGAAATGATTTCACATATCAATTATTTATTGAGACACGCCTATTTTTCATGTAGTAGACAGTTATATCATATTTTTATTTTGCTTTATCAGTTTATATCAGAGGGGTCTCGGAAAGGTGTGCAATATATGACGTTCCATAAGGCTTCCGCTTAAAAGGGGCAATACTTTTATTAGTTTTGCATATAAATACGTATAATATTAAACATATATAAGTCATATAATTCATGTTTATATGCAAATTCTCTTTAATTAGTTTGTAAGTATAATAGGGTCTATTTGTTGTTATTGCATAGGGCCACCGAAAATCAAAATCATGAGACGGCCCTGGTTATATAATAGTGTGTGCGTCCAATCAGTATTCTCAAATCATATTTTAGCAAAGTGTTCAATTGATTGTGTATATTATACAGAAAAAAAAAATGCTAAGTACACGTAATTACGTTCATAATCATTCTTACTAATAGAGACATTTTTATATTAATACAATATATTTATGAAATGTTGACGTTTGAAAAAAAAAAAAAAAAAAAAAAAAAAAATCCAAATATTTATTTGGATGGCACTTGGAAGAATTTTAAGTAAAACTTGGCGCCCCGACCCTTGTCAAATATGTGCATACCTTTTACCTTTTGTAAAGACGTTTTTCTTGAAGTAATTATTGGACTTTCGAGTAATAGTATGACTGTCTATATAATATCTTTCTAATACCTCATTCTTGTAGAATTAGGCATTGTTGTTGTTTTCATCGTTGTTTGTAAAGACGTAAATGAAGAACTAAATACTTTTAGAATGACTCAAACCTAAGTATTTGAGTCGAGTTATTCTACAAACCAAACATTCCTCACATACCAAGTGACTCATCCCCACCATTCATCTAAAAAGGAAATCAATTGTTGAGATTAAAAGCATTTTATTATTTCACCAATTTTTTATAATTTAAATATCTCTTAAACCATTAATCGTTAAGCGAAAATAATTACACCATCGCGACGGGCATTTAATTATCTTTCTATAGACGGGCACTTTGATATACTTTCGAAAAGAAAAAAAAATCATTTTTTTCACTTTTTTTTTTCGTGGCCGGAAAAAAAAATCATATATGATATTACATATAATATGATATTACATATCATATATGATATGTAATATCATATATGATATTATGTAATATCATATATGATATTATATGTAATATCATATATGATTTTTTCGGTCACGAAAAAAAAAACGTGAAAAAAAACGAAAAAAAAAATATGTCAAAAATATATCAATTAGCCTATCTATAGAAAGATAATTAAATGCTCGTCGTAACGGTATATTTTTTTTCGCTTAACGATTAACGGTTTGAAAGATATTAATATTTGAAAAAAAAGGATGAAAGTGGGTTTTTTAAATTGTTGGGATTAATCTCACCCATTAGATCAAATAAAGATGGAGGGAAAATGGAGGGTGGAGATTAGTCCCTTGGTATGTAAAAAAAGTTTGATTCTCAAATGATCTTTACTCTAAGTATTTATAGAGTACAATAGCGAAACTTTAATAGACTCAAATCCCAAAAAAAATAAAAATAAATAAAGAGTACATAGTCCAAAACTCTTTTTGAAACATGTACACAATTCTCTTTTACTGGTATTAATTTTGTTGTATTCTACATAAAAACATGTTTCAGTTAATATACGAGACAATGAAAGCCAAAGTTGAAGAAGTCGTCACCAGCGGAAATGTTTATCCTGATGAGAAGTGGGCCCACGTATTCAACCTTTGGGACGCTAAATTCATACGTGCTGATCACCCCTCGGTTATCCAGGTCCATTTTTATCCTGCACCATCACTTAATATCCGATACTAAAACCTATACTAACAATAATACTCGATGTTGATAAAGGTTAAAGATGTGAATAATAAAGCAAAAGTTATTTGACTGTGCTCTCGTCATTAAACTTTTGTTGGCCGACGTTTTCGATAGTCTTTTTGGTCACAATGAGAGTTTAGCGATCATAAAACTACTAAGGTTGAGAGACCTAATCGATAAAATGATGAAATTACTAAATTGAAAAGTTAATTAATACAACTTTTGAGATTAAACCACCACATGTTTAAAGTACGTATGTTGATTTATACTGTTATTAACCTAGAGTTTATTATGTTTATTACAACTATACAGGTGTTATTAGATGGTACCATGGACGATGATGTTCTAGGTCATGCCATGCCAAATCTTGTTTATGTTTCACGGGAGAAATGCAAGGACATACCTCATCATTTTAAGGGTGGTGCTCTTAATGTTTTGGTAACATACTTTAACTATTTACACTAGTTTTAAATGAAAAAGATTACGTTAATATAAAGTGCCTTATAGATTACTTCTTGTTACAGCTTCGCATGTCTAGAGTCATGACAAATGCACCGATAATCCTAGTTGTAGATTGTGATATGTACTCAAATGACCCAAAAACACCATTAGAAGCATTGTGCTACTTCTTGGACCCTTCACGAGATTCCAATAACATAGCCTACGTTCAGTATCCTCAATTATTTCATGGGATCAGCCAAGACGATTTATATGGTGCAGAGTTTAAGTTTATATTCCAAATCAACATGGCTGGGTTCGATGGTTTAGCGGGGCCTTCTCATGTTGGCACTGGTTGCTTTTTCAAAAGGTGGGCCTTTTATGGTAGCCCATCATCCCATACTTTTGAAGAAAGCCGAAGTCAATCAATTCAGTCTAATGAAGTGTTGACCCAAGCCCATGAGGTAGCTAGCAGCAATTTTGAGACCAGAACAAAATGGGGTAGTGAGGTAAATAGTTGTGGTAATGATACCGTAAGTTTTATTGATTTTTGCTACCTTATTTTGGTTATTATCTGTTTAGTTGGGCTATCGATATGGATCACTGGTAGAGGACTTTTACACGGGGTATCGTCTTCAATGCCTAGGATGGAGGTCCATTTTTGTTCTTCCGAAGACGCCAGCATTTTTAGGAAACGCGCCCATGAACCTTTATGACTTGCTCAATCAAACGCAAAGATGGTCCATAGGTGTTTTAGATATGGTCTTTTCTAAATACAACCCATTCACCCATGGGTTTAAGCTCTTACCCTTGTTGCAAAACCTATGTTATGTCCATTATGCAGTGTGGCCTATTTGGTGCATCCCAATTATCACCTATTCCTTTTTGCCTCAACTAGCCCTTATCCACTCTTTTCCAATCTTCCCCAAGGTATTATAACCACTTTACTACACGAGAATTATGACATCCAGTTTTTCATACATATGGTTTAATTTGTTTCATTATACAGGTTTCAAATCTTTCGTTTTTGTTGTACGCCTTTACTTTCATCGGAGCCTATATTCAGGATTTTCTGGAGTTCAAACTAGGTGGAGGAACAACAAGAGGGTGGTTCAATAACCAAAGAGTATGGATTATGCGTGGTCTATCAAGCTATCCATTTGGAATGATTGAGTATACTCTCACAAAGTTAAACATATCTTCTTCGACGTTCATTGTGACAAGCAAAGTGTTCGACAAGGAAGCAAGTAAGAGATATGACCAAGGAATGATGGAATTTGGAGTTGAATCGCCCTTTTTTTACCCTATAGTTGTTGCCGCTTTGGTCAATCTGTTTGCATTTATGTACGGGATTGTGCAAATTATCACCTATGGAGGATTAGAAGATTTGTTCGTGCAACTCTTTTTGTCAGGTTTTGGGGTAGCAAACAGTTGGCCTATTTACGAAGCCTTGTTCATAAGGAGTGACGGTGGCAAAATGCCATTAAAGATCACAATAAGATCAATTGCACTTGCTATTATACTTTATCTTGCTTCCCCTGTGGTCTTTTAGATTATTAAAAGTCTATGAACGCAGCGCAGTAGCTGACAATTGCATCAAATAGTGATTGAATGGATGGAATATCTGGTTCTATGTAATTGCTAATTTCAAGTTAAACAAAAATAGAACATCAAAATTATCCATATTTGCCTATATTATTCTACACACGCAGACTATTTGTTCGTATGTTGAAAGTGAATAATCTGATCGATCATCTCATCATCCATCATCGATGTTGTCTCGACTACTTCCTAAGACTCGGATTTTGTGAAATATGTAAACAGATAAGCTACATGAGTTGTTGGTCTTACCCGTTTTTATTTTTCTTCTTGATGTTATATGCTACCCAGTCAAATGTGCAACTTTTTCATGTATCGGCTTATTCCAGATTATCTAAGAAACATATGAATTAGAATTTTGTATCGTATGTAAACTAGTTCGTATCAATGCTAAAACTGGACAACTACATGTTGGCAAAATGGCTAGTTAAGTGGCTGTTTAAAATAAACAACTATATCAAATGACCAAAATAATACATTTACATAAATGCGTCTTAAAATTTGTTCCTACTAAAAGAATTCATTGGTCTTTACTAATACATTGAAAAGCATGTCATAAGTCCAAAAGTTGTCGCTAAAAATAAAAGAATAAGCAGGTTTCAGAGTGAAAGTACGTTGCTAATAAATACGCTTAACTCTATAGAATATCTAGTTTAGTCTCTTATTCAAAAGAGAGATATTTGTGAGCCTTCCCAGTAAGAGGGAATAAGTGAGTGGAATAAAAGAAAAAGAAACACCCATTTAGCTCGACCAGCGGTAAAATTCAACTGTATTTAGCTTGACTAGTTAAATTATTATTGTAAAGTTTGTTTAATTATGAATGAGGAATAAATTGCGGTCGCCATTGTGGTCAACATTAATAAATTGTTGTTAGGTATAGTATTAGAGAGAAAAATTGATATGATGCTAATGTGACAGAGGGTCACAACAATACTTATGGTCACCATTAGCATGGACTTAAAATTTGAATGAACAGCAAATACAATATTTGAGGGTCACAACAATACTTATGGTCACCATTAGCATGGACCTAAAATTTGAATGAACAGCGAATACAATATTTGAAAGTTAAAGTTAGGTGAAATGGACAAGGAATGGGAGTGTGTCGACAATGAAGGACAAATTATATTCAAAAGTGTTGGCAACATGAGAGCCTTGGATCATGCACGGCACAAGATTCAACCTTTGATTGATTTATTTATTTTTAATTTTTTTTTCTTAATGGCCAAATTTGATTTATTTTAACTTTTCAAATATAGGCAAAATTTATGAGCGATGTGGCGGCGGATAAAATGTAACTAAAATTCCAAAAACTAGTGTTAGATGAGTTTACGTTTGTAGATTGCGAGTATTTTAATTTGAAATAATTTTAAGTAATAATAACTATTGCATATAAGTATACTAGGCAACCAACGCGAATTTGAGGCAATATAAAGGTTGTAGAAGGTAATAAAATGAAGGTAAGAGGACGCAGTGCTTTGTCAATGCTTGTAGTCGAAAAGTATGTAGCTAATGACACGTAACTCAACTTATAATTGGTCGGGGCAACCTTACCAACCAAAAAACAAAAGGTATTGATTTAAGAAAGAGAAATGATAGATCCACAAAAAGACGTCACAAAATGAATTGTCAGGGTGTGATTGATGTATTTTGATATAGTTTCTCTCTCTTCTATTTGATTAAGCTAATCACACCTTGACAACTTATTTTGAGTCTAGCATTCATCTTAAGAAAACATATGATATCAAATTTTAAACCTACCTTTTATAAATGGGATTAATTTGCACATCAAATTCTTTGATAAAAATACCATTTTGTACAAGCTGTATAGCACATCGTACAACACTATAATGCATAGAGTGTGATGAAAGAATAAAAAAAATGGTGTGTAAGTCAACTCCTTTATAAATATATAATTACAAAATACATATTAGAATCATTATTTATTACCACGAATCCTTAAATTATTACACAATTTTTATAAATTATTGATGGATCATAAATGCATATTTACAAAATATATATTCTAATCACTATCTTATAATGTAACCATTAATACTTAATAGATTAAAGATAGATTTTAAATGCATATTTATAAAAGAGGAATGATACACTCATAAAAAACATCCATAATATGAGGTGTCACTCTTTGATTGATGTAATTTGTAAAAGTTTTTCTTTATTTTCTTTGATTTAAAAACTCACTCTTTGTAGTTGTTTTTGTGGATTTATTTTGGGCAAATGACATTTAAATATATTTAAGTTGACACTTTTTATTGTTGTGTGTAGCCAACTTTTTTTTTTTGCTATTGTAACACAAACCTTTTGAATTTCGTTTATTGTGTGTATTTTGTGACCATTTTACATTTACTTTTTTCAAAATTTGAGGGGTAAAATGGTCATTTTACATGAAAAAACGATCATAAAATACACACAATAGACGAAATTCAAAAGGATTGTGTTACAATAGCAAAAAAAAAAAATTGGCTACACACAACAACAAAAAGTGTCAATTTGAATGTATTTAAATGTCATTTGCCCATTTATTTTTATGCGTGTAGACCATGTAACATTTTCCTTTACAAAATACATATTATAATTACTAGTGTATTTTATTACATGAAAATCAATTTTTATATATAGATTCACAATATAGCTTTACTTAAAATTTTGAAGTATTCATCATCCTAACAATCTATTTATTTAGTCATACAAAAAGTATTATTACTCCTAAACTTTAAGATATATCTATATTCCATAGGTTCAATTCCAAAGGAAAACAAAGTCACAAAAAAGATACCATGACAACTCCTCTTCATTCTTGTAAACCATTGTCCAAAACATGGTTCAACCGTATCTTCACACTCACCTATGCCACCATCGTTTTCTTTCACCTCTTTCGCCACTGCCGTACCCTAATCTACACTCCAAGTGCAAGCTCTTTTGCTCTATTTATAGCAGATTTTGTATTAGCTTTCTTGTGGTTAACTGCCCAATGTTTTCATTGGAATCCTATCGAACGCAAAACTTATCCCGAGAACCTTCCACAACTTGTGGAGGAAAGTGAGTATCCATCGCTAGATGTATTTATATGCACTGCTGATCCAATTAAAGAGCCTCCAGTTGGAGTTGTGAACACGGCTTTGTCTGTGTTGGCGTATGAGTATCCAACGGATAAGCTTTCGGTGTATATTTCGGACGATGGAGGGTCAAAACTGACGCTTTATGCGTTCATGGAGTGTGCTAAGTTTGCTAAGCACTGGATACCGTATTGCAAGAAGCATAATATTGTGGATAGGTCACCGGAAGTTTATTTTGGATGTGATACTGCTTGGTTTTCTGAGACAGATGAAATTAAGGTACCTGCTTAATTATTTACTATGGTTCTTAGTTTCTGTTTATGGTAATAGTTCATTTTCACATAAGTTCTTCAACCCATCATTAAGCCATTGTTTAGTGTATTCTAGGTATGGTTTCTTAATCGTCTAGAAACAATAAGAGATCAATAGTCCGAGAGCCTCGGCTCACTCCATTTAGTGCCTCATTAGGCTAGAAAAGTTATCCGGAGCTATTCATTGTGTGGTGGACAATTGCTGGTGCCTAAAAGCACCTGGGTCAAAGTGTCCTCGTCAATATACACTTTCTTTTTTTTTTTCTTTTCCTTTTTCTTTTTTGATAACCCACGGATTAACTTTCAAATATATATGTTGGGTGGGTTCCAAAATTATTATCCAATAGATAAATACACAAAACACACAATTTAAAAAACTCAATGATTACCCGCGCATCGATTATAGTGTATAGTAAGGTTAATTTGTGTGTGCAATATTTGTGTATATATATGATTGTAGAGCAAGTGAGATAGAAGAAAGTTGATAATTTAAATTGTAATTAAGTATTTAAATATGTAAGAAATTGTGTTGATTTTTATAGGTAGTGTATTTTAGTCTAACAAAATTAATTATTTTTTTAAGTTTTTAAATTTATATCTAATATAGTTGTGTTGATTAAAGCTTTTATTTATGTAAAAGGCAGATCATTTGATAATTATTTAATGTTTCTATTTATTTTTACAATAGTTTTTTAAAAGGGCAATTGCATAAATACCTACTAAAATTTGTATATTTGCATATATACTCAAACATGGTTAACTTGCAATTTACATCATGCATTGAAAACTTATATTTTAGAGAAATATGCAAGTATTAGAATTTTAATGGGTATATATGCGATTCTCTCTTTTTTAAAAGCAATATGAAAAACTTAAACAACTTTGACTAATATTTTGGTAGTAAACAAATTATTTTATGTGATGGGTTAGTACACTCTCAAAACTGATTGAAATACCCTTTAATTTTTTTATTATTATTTTTTTTTATAAAACTGCAAAACTGAAAGTATTTAATTGAAAATATAAAGTTTGACAAGTTAATATAATGGGTAAAACTGCCGAAAACCATAAAAGACTGCTTTGTCTTGTTAATATAGTGGGTAAAATTGCTAAAAAAAAAAGTGCGAAACATAAAATATAAAGCTATACAAATAAATAAAAATAATAAAAGACAAAATATACAAAATGAAAAAAATATTAAAAATTGTTTTGCCCTAAAAGTAAAATAAGTAAACACGAAAGTGGTTGAGGTAAAGGAAGGTAGAAATAGTAGTACCTTTATTTTATGTATAAGAAAATGTAAAGGTGAATAATATTATTTATACCATTAGAATATGAATTATAGACGGTAAAAATAATATCCTTATAAGTAAAGCTAAAATCATTAGATTATCATGAAAGACATTGACAAGCGTGCATGTGGCTTATATCCTTAGGATAGATAATCTCCTTGTCTTTGTCTTATATGTAAGTATAGTTCCGACCTGAAGTGAGACATGCCGTGGTGGGGTGGGTAGCATGATTAAGCTTCACGCTTTAAGAGTTATGATGAATTCATAATATTTTTTTTTAAGGTGTGACTTAAAGTGATACAAAACATAAAAATATTTATAAATTTATATATTTATATCATATTTCATATATATCGAGTTTAGAAAAGTGTTATATATAAGGAATAAAGTCAAAAAACTATCACTGCACGTAATCATCTTCATTTTTTTAAAAAAAAAACCTTCTTTAGTGGAATTGAATCCAAAAAAGGCGGCACGCCTCATGCCTTTTCACGCTTTATCTCACGCCACGCCTAGTGCTGACGCCTTGATCTATTTTGAATCATGGAGGTCACGCATCACGTTTTAGTGACGCCATGACACGCCTTTTTGAACCCTGCTATATTCAGATCAAGAGCATAACTGATGAACATCTCATAAGATTTAATGTTAATGTTTTTTTCTTTTTAATCTAGTGAAATTACAAATAGAAAGTCATGTAAATCTTAATCTAGTGAAATTACAAAAAATTATATTAGAAAATGGAAGAAAATAAATCTTAATCTAGTGAAATTACAAAAACAAAGTCATGTAACCGATGAAAAGAAAGCCATATCCGATCTTTCCCTTCCACTACAAACTACAAGCCTCGCTAAACACGAACCATGGGACTTTAGAAGATCATCCATCATGATAATGAAATTATTGAAACCAACCCGCAAAAACTATCATTAAACTTTATTTTACTTGAAAAGGCTATAAAAAAAAGAATGTTTATTAGATGATCTTTTGAAGAAAAGCATCTTTTTTTATACTTCACTTCGATTCATCTTCAGAAGTATCGGATATACCTAACTCTGCAAAAATGAGTTTGGATCTTGAATATTTACTTCAAGAGAGTCATAATCTTCTTTGTTACTATCAATTTTTTCCTTCTTCTTTTTACCCTTCTATAATTTCGATTTCTTGATTGAGCATGGGTACATCTTCCTTTGTATCCTAATAAATTTTTACCAATTTGATTTTTTTTCTTTTCTTTCTCCTTTCTTTTTCCTATAAATCTTTTTCTTTAATTATACCTTCACACATATTACAGTCAAATTCGTCATCATCATGGTTATGAGAAGACAAAATAGCATGACCAACTATATGCGACTGATGCAACATTTCACTTTCCACACTACTTGTTCCTTTTTTATCTTAGTCAACAAAGGCCGCACCATGATTGAAGCTTTTTGAACTCTTTTTAATTTTAAACTTTCCTCAATGGATGGGAAATTTGAAAGTAATTCCTTATCATGTGAAGAACTATTATCAACCGGGCCATTTCTCTATATTGACAAATGACAACGCACTCAATACAATGAACAATGTCATTCATCAACACATCTTGATTCCTCTGCTGGACTGTAAAATTGATGCCTCTATCCGTCTAATTTATATGTTTCTTTCACCCGCATTTTGTTTAGAAATTTCGAGACACATAGGGTTCTTGAGGTCGAAATCTTTGTTAAAGATGACAAAAGCTTTGTCAATTCTCTTGAAACCTACCGTCAAATCTGACATGCATAACAACTCACCCATTCACTCACAATTCTCTTGAAGTTTTCTCTCGTCCAGGCTGCCAAATAGACATCTCTTAATGTTAATGTATGTTAATGTTGATATATATATAGAATACTTGATTAATCTAATTTTTGATTTTAATGGAATTTACATAAATGAAACTTTAACATAAGAGTTAAAATAATATGTCTAAAATTAAGTTATGTTGATGCTTTTTACCTTTTAGATTAAACTTGAACTAGTAGATACTTTTCTTTGGATAACATAGTTATCATGTTATATTCAATACGTTAATTAATAAAAGAATAGTCTCAAAGACCGCAACTAAGCATTATTTCGTTTCATTTACATCAAATCAAGTATGTAAAAACTATTAAACTTAGAAATTTAAAGATAATATGAAACATGATTAATTGCCTTTCAAATAAATAAAGTTATGAAACAGTATTGGCTTTATATACATGTGAATTATTAGAATATTGTGGCAGGTGATGTACGAAAACGTGAAATCAAGGATTGAGACCGTGGTGCAGAGTGGTGATGTCTCTTTGGATGAAATTATGGAATCAGACTTCCAGAATGCTTTCAAAAAATGGACCCCTGATTTCACGCGTCGACAACATCCGACTGTGATTGAGGTTCCTCTTGTTTTGTAGAACAACCACTAAGAAATACTAATTCATTTGTTTTAGAATAACTTATCTAAACTTGTACTTGTTTATGTAAAATACAGATTTTGTTAGACAATTGTGTCGACAAAGATGTCGATGGTGTTGTCATGCCAAATCTCATCTACATCTCTCGAGAGAAAAGCAACGACAAACCACATAACTTTAAGGCCGGGGCACTTAACGTCATGGTATGATCTTTTTCATATAATACATCTCTATGCAAATAAAGCTTTACCACTATATCATGTCACAAAAACTAATTTGAGTTTCCATTTAGTGATTACTAATGCTTTTTTGCATTGCAGATTCGAGCATCTGGCTTGATGACCAATGGACAGATAGTCCTAGTCTTAGATTGTGACATGTATTCAAACGATCCAGAAGCACCACTTCGAGCATTATGTTATTTTATGGATCCTAACGCAGATCCAAAGCTTGCATTTGTTCAATTTCCTCAAAGATTCAGTTGCGTCAATAAGAATGACATTTATGCTTCCGAGTTCTTGCCAGAGACACAAATTTTGAGTCTTGGCATGGATGGCTTGTTAGGCGTTCAGTTTATGGGCACTGGCGGCTTTTTCAAACGACATGTTATTGGTGACGTACCTTCATTTGGTGTTAATAAATTCAGCAATGGAGTCCACTCAAAGCCAATAACGAGTAGAGATGTGCTAGTTTCAGCACATGAAGCAGCAAGCTGCAACTACGAGGATAACACCAATTGGGGTCAGCAGGTTTGCTTCTTTATCTCATGGCCACGATAACAATTTACGAGAAAAAAACACTATTAGAAACATTCGTAGTTACAAAAGTTATTTTTGTATATATATATATATATATATATATATATATATATATATATATATATATATATATATATATTATCAAACACTGAAACACAGCAGAACTTAACCCAAAAAAAAAAAAAAAATTGTGATGCGTAATCATAGTTCAGTATTTGCAAGAAAAATTGCAGTTGATGTTTTAATACCCTAATAGGGTGGCATGAGATGCACGTCCCTTTGAATAACTCCATTTGACATCTATTAGCGGCAACAATATTAGTTGTAGCGACTCACTTTTTGTGTTCTGTCTCCAGAAGTTCTTTTCTAAAACTCATGGTATGTATTGCAGACTGGATTTCGATATGGAACCTTGACAGAGGACACATACACAGGTTTTCGACTTCATTGTGAAGGATGGAAGTCTGTTATTTGCAATCCAAAACGAGCTGCATTTCTTGGTGGTTCACCATCGAACTTAAATGATATGCTTACTCAAATTAAACGATGGTACTTGGGGTACCTTGAAATATTCTTTAACAAATATTGCCCATTGACGTATGGTGTTAGGTCCATGAATCCCCTTCATGCTTTATGCTACACACATTATACTCTTCGTTCATTTTGGTCGATCCCCGTCATTGTCTACGCATTCTTGCCTCAAGTTTCGCTCATAAACTCTTTTAGCGTGTTCCCAAAGGTAAGAATTCGACTTTTATAATCATACAATCCCATGAAATTAGCGTACTGAGATCAACTTCACGTTCATAACATAAACTTTTGATTATTCCAGGTTTCTGAGGATGGATTTTTGTTGCACGCACTTCTATTTCTCGGAGCTTATGGAAAAGATTTTCTTGATTTTGTAGTGTTTGGTGGAAGGACAACGCAAAGGTGGTGGAGTCACCAAAGAATGTGGTTAATGTGGGGGCTCTCGAGCTACCCAATTGCTTTGCTCGAGTGGTCACTTAAATCCCTTGGCTTATCCACATCCGGGTTCAATGTTACAAGCAAAGTGGTCGTTGAGGAACAAAATAGATTATACGAACAGGGGGTGTTTGAATTTGGAGTTGAATCTGTTTTGTTTTTTCCAATCTGTGTAGCGTCGTTGATCAACTTATTGTCGTTTGTAAAAGGAGTAGGGATCGATGTTATATTGAATGGGAGATTGGAAGAGTTGTTTGTTCAGATATTTATATCTGGATTTGTAGTTGTGAATAGTTGGCCGATATATGAAGGCATGATATTAAGGAAGGACAGAGGGAAGATGCCGTTGAAGATTAGCATAGCATCATTAGCGACTGCAATAGCGATTTATGTGGCATCAGATTTCTTTGGTTTCTCGAAAGGCAGACGAAGCTGAATGGTGATAGAACAGTTGGAAAGTTGATTAGAGGAATGAAAAAATTAGAGGTAATTCAACCCTAATGATACCAATCTATCATAAGAGCACTTGTATTCTTACCAAACTTTCTTTTGCAGTATATTTGGCATTCTGGGATGAAGTTGTTTCTTTTTTAAAAACCTGGCTTATGATTTTATTAGACTGCATAATCTAATTGAAAAAGGCTTACTAGCAAGTCACTAGAGGAATCGAATAATTACCGAGTCAAGGATGGAGTACAAGAAGGGAATTTATTTACACATCACACGTCTAAGTGACTTGAGCTTATAATTCGGGACATTCAATTTATATGCCGTTAGTCCAACTAACCTTTTGTTAATATGTCTATTCCTATTGGAATCCAAATCAAACTTTTATCGGTCCTCGGCTTCTTCCTATTGAAGGCAACTGCATTTCGATAACGCCCCAAAACCAATATGTAACGTCGTTTGAACCGTAACACCTATGTTGTTTAAGTTATCGGATACAGCTAGCTACGGATAGCATGTAATATAAGTCCATACTGCTACCAATATCATTGTCCGCCATTTAGTGATTTCCATTCTTGAGTCTTTAGCAGCTTTACGTTTCATGAAGAAACGGCTTTCAGATTCCAGATCATTATCACACCCGAGCAATGTATAAAGAGAAGGTTGATTCCTGTTGCATCACAATTCTTTCACCATAAACTCATAAAGAGTTTGGAATCATCTAATAAAAAGACAATGTGTCTATTAGATAAAAATTCTTCCAGCTGTTCTTAGTTCTTAAATTTGTATCTGGTCTATGTCAAGGCTTCTGACGGTCGCTTGTGGTGGCTGGGTTTTTTTTTTTTTTTTTTTTTTTTTTTTTTTTTTATATTTATAATTTTAACCTCATGTTATACGATGTTGTCTGTTTTTGATTAATTTAATGAATTAGTCAAAGAGTTAAGACAATTATATCAACATCTTGATTAGAAAATTTTAACACGGAAAGGGCCAGACTACGTAAGACAAATATATATTAATGTCTTGAGATTGCAATGATATAGGCATGAAGCACCGAGCAAATTTATTCTATACGGAGTAATATATTTCTTATGTCAGCAATAATTTTTTTTAATAGCAACAATGCAAATCTCATTTGCCAAATGCTAGCAAGAAGTTATTATAATTAGAAAAAGTAATCGAGTTATCTAGCTATATGATAATTTTTTTTATAGCAACAATCCAATCCAGTTTAACCATTCTGCAATATTTTCTAGAAAAAACTGATAATTTTGCTGTATGCAGTTGTGATTGGAGCGTCTAGGTTGGTTTATGGCAGGGGCGGAGGCAGCTTATGAGTAGTGGGGGGACATGCCCCCAACAAAGCTATTCTAGACACACAATATCATAAAGAAAAATGGTTCAAATTTGTAGAGAAAAGATTGAGTGCCCTCCCCACAAATTTCTGAGTGCCCTCAATATTTGCTGAACACTCTTCTTCTGGTTTGTAATCGGAAGTCATGGTGAAAAATGGGTTCCTAATTAATTGGGAAGTGTGAATATGGGATAGTTGGTAAAAGTGAACTGGACTATTAGGTACTCTAATTGATTTAGTTATTTAAACAATATGCATAGATACTAGCTAAAATTTAATACTGAGTTTGGAGAAATAATTTTAAATTAATATCAGATAGTAGTAATCAAATTTCATGTATGTCTAAATAGCATTATATTAAGTATTAACTCATTGTGGAGCAATACTTTTTAAACTTATGTTGTGTTTAGTATGTTAGTGCATAACGTAAATGAAAATGAGTAGAAGACTTCGTATGAGTTTTTTCAACTTTTTAATCTAAAATTTCGATATAATAATCACACTACTTCTGATATAAATATTTACAGAATTGCTAGCGCGTTAATACAATGTGTGCCACGTTAATGTATGTTTTAAATTTCATTTAGCGTTCGACATATAATACGACCTAAATCACGTTGTTAGATATAATGATTGATGGCATGAATGGGCTTCGTTTATAGAAACGACGTGCAGTTTCAGTTACATCGGGATAAATTTTGGCATGCTTTTAACCAAACCCGACCCGACCCGACCCGACCGATTTTAAGTTACGCTAAAAGAATTTTTTTCATACATGTTTGCTCAATGCCCCCCGTGATTAGATTTTCTAGCTCCGCCACTGGTTTATGCCATACATTCCAGAAAAATTTATTTGAATCGATGATGTGTTGTATGTACTCGTGATTTCAGTGGCTAGGGTACGGTGGCTACGCCATTGATTTTACAACTTTTTTTTCAATTTATATACATGTTGTCAACTTTTGAAAGTACTACTCCGTATTTGCTAATGGTAACGCTTGGAGTTTGTTGATACTTCATATAGCCTAGACTAATAAAAACAGTACGAGGGACGCGACAGTTCTTCCAATAAACAAGGGAGGGGGAGCTAGGTATCACAGGAAGATAATTTTCTTAATGGTGCGTCTCATGAAATTCTTGCTATCATGTATGCAAACTAAGTGTGTCACATCTAAGCCTCATGAAAATCGAAAGAGGTTGGAAATAACTTGTAGAATAGAAATGACTCAAATGTGGCTAATTAGTTCTGTGTCAAACATGCTCCAATAGGGAGTGTGCAATTACTCGTGCATAGAGGTGGCCAAATGCCGGTTCCAAAAAAAACCGGACCGGTTCCAATCCGGACCGGTTCGGCAGTCAAAGTCAAAGGACCGGATCCGGTTCCAATCCGATCCGGTTCCTTTCGGATCCAGGGTCCAAAAACCGGGACCGGTCTACCCGGTTCCAAAATCCGGTCGGACCGGTTCCAAAGAACCGGTGCTCTTTTTCTTCACAGTGGGCATACCAAATTTTCGATTCCGTTTTTTTTTTTTTTTTTTTTTTTTTTTTTTCTGTTCGCGTTTTCCACACAATAAACTTAATAAACTTCGACTTTTATTAAAAAAACTAATAAACGTCACACTTAAAGTACTTGAAACACAAATTTAATATATTTCGACTATTTATTCTTATTCGGTTTCATCTTCATTTTCAAATTCAACTTGAACGGCGGCCCTTGCGGCGCTTGTAGCTTCATCGTAAGCAATTTCTTCTTCGTTAAGATTGATTACATAACCTTCTTGCACCTCGACCTCTTGTAATTGTTTTTAGTAGTCCATCGGTTCTTCAAGTATTGAAACGTCTTGTATACGTTCATTCCCATCCAAATAATCCTTCAAGCAAATACACATCTCCAAAGATAAATGTGTAAGTTTTGTTCTTCTTACCGACAATACCTTTCCACTAGTAGAAAAAGCGGATTCCGAAGCAACGGTTGAAGCTTGTACGCTTAGTAAATCCCTTTGTTTCCACCAATTCAAAACATCAAATTTCTTGAACTCTTCGGGTGTGATAGTGTTTAACCAATCGGTTCCCGTATATCTCCCATATTCGTTGCTCGTTAAATTGTCACTCCTAGCCCGTTTACGGCTTTCTTGTCTTAAATTTGAAAATAAGTCCAAATCCGGATCCACGGTTGAAGACGAAGCCCACATACTTGGCACCGAACTCGTTCCCACATTTGTTGCACCATATTTCTCAAAATAAACATCATATAAACGTTTGAAATTATTTCTAAACGATGCTTGTGCATTTTTAATATAAAAAGGGTCTATTTGGTTCAAATCCAAGTCTTCACCAATCATTTTGATAAGATATTCCACCCCGCTAATGTTATAACATGGGTTTATTGCGGCGGCGCAAGTAATTACCGGTGGAATTTCTTGAAAATATTTTTTAAGCTTTTCTTTCATTGGTACAACCATATTAGCAAAAAATGGACAATCATATTCGTATGCTCCTAATTTTCTACACATCACATAAAGTTGGTTGAGGACCGAATGACTCGTGGGATAATAAACACCCGATAACATAGTTGTTGCGGTTTTAAAAACTTTGAGTAAATCGGTTATTTTTTTGAATAAGACTCCAATTTTCAACCAAAAATGGTACCATATTTTCCCCACGCCTTTGTCTAGCACAAAGCTCATCATGAAAATGTTGTAACGTGTTTTTTTGACGTAAAGCACTAACAAACATGTCATATGTCGAATTTCATCTTGTAAGAACGTCCCAATTTGGTGATAAAAAAATGGAATTCGATTCATGACACAGTTTTATATAATCCAAATATCTTGTCAAATGATATTGAAAAATATCTTGTAACATTTTTCTAAAAGATTCTCTTAAATTAAACATTTGTTGGGTTGCTAGTCCGCTTTGCACAACCAAGTTAATGATGTGTGCAGCACATCGACTATGATAAAAAAATGCCATCAACAATCGGTCGGTATCTTAGTTTTAGTAATCCTACCGAATTTGTATTATTAGAAGTGTTATCGAATGATATTGAAAAAACATTTTCTTCCAATTTAAACACTTTCATAGCATATCTCAACATTATACTTAAATTTTCACCCGTGTGCGGATTTGGAAATATTTCAAAACCAATAGTACGTTTCATCATTTGCCAAGTATCGGGGTCAATCCAATGTGCGGTAACACACAAGTACGAACCCGGCAAACCATGACCCGCCGACCAAACATCGGTTGTTAAGTTTACACTAGTTTTTAAAGCATCAAAACCAAGTATTAATTCCTTTTTAACCTTTGCCCAAGATTTAATACAATCACGTTTAAGAGTTTGACGACTTACATGAGTGTAGCGTGGTTGAAGCCTTTTTTGAATCAACCTCGTTAATCAAGGGTTGTCGAAGTGGTTGAACGGCAAACCCTCTTGAATCACAAAGTGAGCTAAATCTTGACGAAGTGCCCTCTCTTCATATACAAAAATACTCCCATCTCGTCCCATAACACTTTGATCCGATGACCCAACGCCTTTTGTTGCTTTACAATGGTGATTCGTGTGCTTCTTCAACGTAGAATTCCCCGATGAAGACATATAAGTGTTACAAGCTTTACAACGAGCCTTTGTTGAACCATCCGAATACTTAACCATTTCGAAATGACACCAAATCTCTTGGTTTCAGGATGTTGGTTCAACCCCAACTTCCAAAGGTTGGTTTGTAGAACTTTGAGCATGAGAAGCGGTATTGTTTGATGATGTTGGTTGAGATTGAGAAGCTTGGTTTCTTCTAGACATTTTTGATCAAGTTTGTGAGCAATTTTTGAGTGTCTTTCTTGAATTTGATTATTGTGATTCAACCAAAATCATCAATGGTATTTATAGGAATGTTTAGGAGGTTAAAATGGGACAAACTAGGGACAAATTCGTTGGGAAAATCAGAAAAAACGGTCATATGACCGTTGTGACTCTGCTTAGCTGCATACTGTGAACAAAACCCAGAAAAAGAGAAATATATACGTTGGAACCGGTTCCCAGGAACCGGATCGTGAACCGGTAATGGATTATCCGGTTCCAAACCGGTGCGAGTACCAAAAATCTAGAACCGGACACGAATCGCCGGATAATATTGGAACGGGACCGGATCTTGCCGGAACCGGTGTTGACCGGATTCAGTTCCGGATAATTATCCGGTTTCGGTTCCGGAACCGGTTCGCTTGGCCACCTCTACTCGTGCATGCAGCATTGTTACCCTAATACACTATGAGACTACCATCCGATCCTCTTCTTCCAGAAAACCAACACCACAATCTCTATTCGCGTGTTATAAACAAACATCGTACAAGCCTATGTGGTTCACTAACTTTTCGTTGCTATATACTGGTTCGTGTTTAGTTATTTATTTACAGAATTTTGGCATGCATATTTTACCAATGATGGTGACCAAACATCCATACGGGCTTGAAAGCCTTTAATTAACTCCACCGGTACTAAGCAACATGCATAGCTTGTTACGTTATACAAGTAGGTACCGGACCAGACGTCTAGACTACTGCTATCAGATTTAATTAAGGCGTGTACTTCACTACTTTGTGTGTGTTACAAGAAATTATCTGCTATCCTAAAATACAATTACAAAAACCATATAATACCTCCAACCAGTGTGATCCTCTTTTACCAAAAAAAAGAAAGTACCACAACTATAATTATGTATTTTTTTTGTACATATATATAATAAAACTTAAATTAATGCTGACCTCGACACATATATATGCCTATAGTACTTATTGAAAGGCTCTCAGCTCGACACATATGTGCCTATAATATAAACATATCTAAGCATGCATTAAAGTCTTTCTCTCATTTATGAAGTTTCACTACTTACAGTATGTCTAAAAAAAAAGTATATCTACTAAGTTGATGTTTAATTTAAAATTTTCGTTATTAAAATAATACGTGGTGATGATAATAAAAAATTAAAAATCCAAGTTATGTGTTAAAAGTTTATATATATACTTCGATCAAGAACCCAAAACGGCTATAGCCATACCACCCGACTCTTATATGAGAAGTTCGAACGTCCCCAGAGAACAAAGAACCACCATGCACTTGCAGAACCATCTTCCTCCGCTTCACAGTCGATTGGTCCTCCGTCGTGTGTGGCCCAACCGCATATTTGCACTCATTTACACATGCACCATCGTAACCCTTATATACCATCAAACCACTCTCCTCTTCCATGCAAGCAACATAACAGTCTCTTTGCTCATGCTACTAGCGAACATCGTGCTAGCCTTTATGTGGTTCACTCATCAAGCCTTCCGAATGAACCCTGTTCAAAGGAAAACTTTCCCCGAAAATTTACCTAAGGATGAGACTAAATTTCCGGCTATTGATGTGTTTATATGCACAGCTGATCCTTACAAAGAACCACCAATGGTTGCAGTGAATACGGCTTTGTCCATCTTGGCTTACGATTACCCGACTGAGAAGTTGTCGGTTTATCTATCGGATGATGGAGGATCTAAGTTGACACTGTTTGCTTTCATTGAAGCTGCTAAGTTTGCAAAACACTGGTTACCGTATTGCAAGAAAAATAGTATTATGGACAGATGTCCTGAAGCCCATTTTAGCTCTAAATACACTTGCTTCTCTGATACCAATGAAATCAAGGTATTGTTTCTTTCACTAACCAAAACACTTACCGTTTTTACGTTGTAGTACTAAATATGTTTATTCTTCACTTATTCATGTTTATGTAATAAACTTGCATCATATCATATCATTTTATTATAATTCATTTCCTTAAACCATAGAGTATAGAGTCTACTAAATCATATTGAGAAATGATTTCACATATCAATTATTTATTGAGACACGCCTATTTTTCATATAGTAGACAGTTGTATCATATTTTTATTTTGCTTTATCAGTTTATATCAGAGGGGTCTCGGAAGAGTGTGCATTATATGACGTTGCATAAGGCCTCCGCTTAAAAGGGGCAATACTTTTATTAGTTTTGCATATAAATACGTATAATATTAAACATATATAAGTTATATAATTCATGTTTATATGCAAATTCTCTTTAATTAGTTTGTAAGTATAATAGGGTCTCTTTGTTGTTATTGCATAAAGCCACCGAAAATCAAAATCATGAGACGGCCCTGGTTATATAATAGTGTGTGCGTCCAATCAGTATTCTCAAATCATATTTTAGCAAAGTGTTCAATTGATTGTGTATATTATACAGAAAAAAAAATGCTAAGTACACGTAATTACGTTCATAATCATTCTTACTAATAGAGACATTTTTATATTAATACAATATATTTATGAAATGTTGACCGTTTGAATTAAAAAAAAAAAAAAAAAAAAAAAAAAAAAAAAAGATTCCAAATATTTATTTGGATGGCACTTGGAAGAATTTTAAGTAAAACTTGGCGCCCCGGCCCTTGTCAAATATGTGCATACCTTTTATCTTTTGTAAAGACGTTTTTCTTGAAGCAATCATTGGACTTTCGAGTAATAATATGACTGTCTATATAATATCTTTCTAATACCTCATTCTTGTAGAATTAGGCATTGTTGTTGTTTTCATCGTTGTTTGTAAAGACGTAAATGAAGAACTAAATACTTTTAGAATGACTCAAACCTTAAGTATTTATAGAGTACAATAGCGAAACTTTAATAGACTCAAATCCCAAAAAAAATAAAATAAATAAAGAGTACATAGTCCAAAACTCTTTTTGAAACATATACACAATTCTCTTTTACTGGTATTAATTTTGTCGTATTCTACATAAAAACATGTTTCAGTTAATATACGAGACAATGAAAGCCAAAGTTGAGGAAGTCGTCACCAGCGGAAATGTTTATCCTGATGAGAAGTGGGCCCACGTATTCAACCTTTGGGACGCTAAATTCATACGTGCTGATCACCCCTCGGTTATCCAGGTCCATTTTTATCCTGCACCATCACTTAATATCCGATACTAAAACCTATACTAACAATAATACTCGATGTTGATAAAGGTTAAAGATGTGAATAATAAAGCAAAATTGTATGATTTAACTGGCAAAAGTTATTTGACTGTGCTCTCGTCATTAAACTTTTGTTGGCCGACGTTTTCGATAGTCTTTTTGGTCACAATGAGAGTTTAGCGATCATAAAACTACTAAGGTTGAGAGACCTAATCGATAAAATGATGAAATAACTAAATTGAAAAGTTAATACAACTTTTGAGATTAAACCACCACATGTTTAAAGTACGTATGTTGATTTATACTGTTATTAACCTAGAGTTTATTATGTTTATTACAACTATACAGGTGTTATTAGATGGTACCATAGACGATGATGTTCTAGGTCATGCCATGCCAAATCTTGTTTATGTTTCACGGGAGAAATGCAAGGACATACCTCATCATTTTAAGGGTGGTGCTCTTAATGTTTTGGTAACATACTTTAACTATTTACACTAGTTTTAGATGAAAAAGATTACGTTAATATAAAGTGCCTTATAGATTACTTCTTGTTACAGCTTCGCATGTCTAGAGTCATGACAAATGCACCGATAATCCTAGTTGTAGATTGTGATATGTACTCAAATGACCCAAAAACACCATTAGAAGCATTGTGCTACTTCTTGGACCCTTCACGAGATTCCAATAACATAGCCTACGTTCAGTATCCTCAATTATTTCATGGGATCAGCCAAGACGATTTATATGGTGCAGAGTTTAAGTTTATATTCCAAATCAACATGGCTGGGTTCGATGGTTTAGCGGGGCCTTCTCATGTTGGCACTGGTTGCTTTTTCAAAAGGTGGGCCTTTTATGGTAGCCCATCATCCCATACTTTTGAAGAAAGCCGAAGTCAATCAATTCAGTCTAATGAAGTGTTGACCCAAGCCCATGAGGTAGCTAGCAGCAATTTTGAGACCAGAACAAAATGGGGTAGTGAGGTAAATAGTTGTGTTAATGATACCGTAAGTTTTATTGATTTTTGCTACCTTATTTTGGTTATTATCTGTGTAGTTGGGCTATCGATATGGATCATTGGTAGAGGACTTTTACACGGGGTATCGTCTTCAATGCCTAGGATGGAGGTCCATTTTTGTTCTTCCGAAGACGCCAGCATTTTTAGGAAACGCACCCATGAACCTTTATGACTTGCTCAATCAAACGCAAAGATGGTCCATAGGTGTTTTAGATATGGTCTTTTCTAAATACAACCCATTCACCCATGGGTTTAAGCTCTTACCCTTGTTGCAAAACCTATGTTATGTCCATTATGCAGTGTGGCCTATTTGGTGCATCCCAATTATCACCTATTCCTTTTTGCCTCAACTAGCCCTTATCCACTCTTTTCCAATCTTCCCCAAGGTATTATAACCACTTTACTACACGAGAATTATGACATCCAGTTTTTCATACATATGGTTTAATTTGTTTCATTATACAGGTTTCAAATCTTTCATTTTTGTTGTACGCCTTTACTTTCATCGGAGCCTATATTCAGGATTTTCTGGAGTTCAAACTAGGTGGAGGAACAACAAGAGGGTGGTTCAATAACCAAAGAGTATGGATTATGCGTGGTCTATCAAGCTATCCATTTGGAATGATTGAGTATACTCTCACAAAGTTAAACATATCTTCTTCGACGTTCATTGTGACAAGCAAAGTGTTCGACAAGGAAGCAAGTAAGAGATATGACCAAGGAATGATGGAATTTGGAGTTGAATCGCCCTTTTTTTACCCTATAGTTGTTGCCGCTTTGGTCAATCTGTTTGCATTTATGTACGGGATTGTGCAAATTATCACCTATGGAGGATTAGAAGATTTGTTCGTGCAACTCTTTTTGTCAGGTTTTGGGGTAGCAAACAGTTGGCCTATTTACGAAGCCTTGTTCATAAGGAGTGACGGTGGCAAAATGCCATTAAAGATCACAATAAGATCAATTGCACTTGCTATTATACTTTATCTTGCTTCCCCTGTGGTCTTTTAGATTATTAAAAGTCTGAACGCAGTGCAGTAGCTGATTTCTATGTAATTGCTAATTTCAAGTTTTACAAAAATAGAACATCAAAATTATCCACCTATTTGCCTATGTTATTCTACACAGGCAGACTATTTGTTCGTATGTTGAAAGTGAATAATCTGATCGATCATCTCACCATCCATCATCGATGTTGTCTCGACTACTTCCTAAGACTCGGATTTTGTGAAATATGTAAACAGATAAGCTACATGATGAATTGTTGGTCTTACCAGTTTTTGTTTACCCAGTTAAATGTGTAACTTTCTCATGTATCGGCTCATTCCAGATTATCTAAGAAACTTATTAATTAGAATTTCGTATCGTATATAAACTAGTTCGTATCAATGTTGAAACTCGACAACTACATGTCTACATGGGGTGGCAAAATGGCTAGTTAAGTGGCTGGTTAAAATAAACAACTACAGTACATCAAATGACTCAAGTAATACATTCACATCAAAAATGTCATTTGGTAATGGGAATAATTCATCCTCTTAAAATTTGTTCCTACTAAATGAATTCATTGGTCTTTAATACTAGTAATACATAGAAAAACATGTCATAAGTCCAAAAGTTGTCGCTAAAATAAAAGAAAGTGACACTAGAAGCTACGTATAAATGTGTCGTTAAAAGCTTATACTTGTTTCTCTTACACATGAAAAAGGTATAACCAAAGATGGTGTCAGTATAGACATTTATTTTGGCACAAAAGAGTGCGTGTATATATTTTGGCTACCGTGAAACAATTCTCTAATGAAAATTTGTCAAAAACAAGTAGTAACAGTAATTTTGCACTTGCACCTTTTTGTAAGTGTAAAACCTCAGACTGGTGACACTTTCTTTTGTTCGTCAATATCAACTTTTAGTTTTTGTTATCTCATCAAACCCCCTTATAATAAAAACTCCATGCTTCTATAAATGAGAACATTATGGAAAGGGATTAAGATAGAGTGATTTTACATGTTTTAGATCAAAATTTGAAGGTTATAGGTTTAAACTTTTGGTCCGCGTAAGAACTTGTGAAGAAAACGTGAATCCACTGTCGCTAAAATTCTGATAATGACGTGGATTGCATGGATTCCGTGGATTGGTATTTTTTAAGCAATCTTTGTTGCGGCAGGTAAATCAATGTTTTTTACTTACAAGTTTTTACGCTGATCAAAATTAAAGTCCAATTTCGTAGACCCTGCCAAATTGGTCGTATTCACGCGAAGCCCCTCTATCAATTTAGTCTCTCTACGTATGTTATAAAAACAAAATCAGCCCAGTGTTAAATTACATAGGGCCCAAATTTATAATTGTGTGGCTTCATTTTGCTGGTTGGTCTAATCTAATGGGAAGGAATTATTTGTGTTTTGGTTCTATTATATGGTGTCAATTGTTGTAGCTTTCTTTCGCTCGACTGGAAAAAATTTGTCGGGGGCTATCTTGGAAGTAAGTTTTAGATAACGTGTTGTATTTTACTTGGTGTGGTTTTCTATAGGCTAATACAATGAATCACGATTCATAAAATAAGAATCTTATAATTCTTTTTCCAGTGTTAATAGGTATATTAATTTGATATTTCTCTTATAAAATGTTAATAACTTAAGGTGTTAAAATCTTCTATTATATTTTCATTTCATCAAATATCGTAATTAAAGGACAGAAAGCAAGGGTTTGTCAAATGGTATCAACTTATTATCGGTAACAAACTACAAGAGAATTTTCTTTAGTGACACAAAGATAAAGGTTCAAAATAAGGGTCTGGGTGTTAGTCAGGTTGGTCGGGTTCAGGTCAAGTTGGGTTGAGGCTAAAAATATCATACCGAACCTGATCTTATTTAGATCTCGGGTTAGTTGGGTCAATTCAGGTCGGATCCATTCGAGTTCTGGTCAACCCAAATATGAGAGAAACGATAAAACATTGCCTAGTTCTATAAATTTTCATAGATAAATTATAAGAAATTTCAAGAAAAAAGATTAAAAAATCCTTATTCATTCAATTGGGACGATCCGAACCCGAGTTAGGCAAACATATTTAACCTAAAACCCGACCCTGTTTAGCATTCTGGTTATTATTGACAGAGTAGCCCGACCCGAATATGCTTATTCGGGTTTGAGTTCGGATACTTCAAGAGGTATGAGTAAATGTTTTTTCTGTAAATATATTTGTGACCTGTGATTACTTATCGTTTTCATGAAAATTGTGACACTTCTAGTGTGTCACTAAACTTCAATCTGACGCTTTTTTATGAGAGATTACATGTCTTTTGCTGAAATTTTGTAGCTAATGTATGAGAACATGAAAAGCAAAGTGGAGCAACATATTTACCATTTGGGATAATCAATTTAAACATTCTGATCATGCTATAGTGATCCAGGTCTATCTTATATTAACTTTAAGGGATATATATATATATATATATATATATATATATATATATATATATATATATATATATATATATATATATATATATATATAGTGAGGATCACCTGCGGATTTTGGATTTTAGTGCGAATGTACAGGCAGATCTGGACTGTCCATCCAGATCTGATCTAGATCTAATCACACACATGTTATTACCGCGGTACCAATTGACCATGGAAATGATTTTTTTAATTTTTTTCCTTTTGAGTGCTCCTTACTATTGCTGTCTTCTTTCATTTTTTTTTTCAGATTTTTCTGAGCACTTTTTTGTTTTTGTGATTATGAATCCTACCACGATATTAACAATATTATGAGTTCTACTGTGATATTAACGATATTTATTTAAAAAGTTACTTTGATATTTGTAAAAAAACTTAATATCACTGTTTTTTTATTACGATATTAAGATAAGTTACTGTCATATTAAGAAAATTAACTTTGATATTAAGAAAGCATGATAATTATGGTGATATTAACGATATTATGATACGGTGATATTTATAAAACGTTTATATTATAAAACCAACCGTGATACTAAGTTTTTTTTAATGTAAAAATGAATCGTGATATTAAAAAACACTTGATAGTTACGGTGATATTAACAATTTTTATTAAGAAAAAGTTTTTATGATATTAAAAAAATTATTGTGATACTAAATTTATTATTAAAAAAAAAGTTTATGTGATATCAAAATCTAATTTTGACTTTTTTACAAAAGTCAAAATCAGACGCTAATATCACAATACCTTTAATGATGAAAACGATTTTTTTTTTTGAAATTTTTTTAAGCGATTCTTAATTATTTGTAGTCCTCTTTATTTTTTTTTAATTTTTTCAGATTTTTTTGAATTTTTTTCAGAAAAAAAGGCTAATATGATAGTAACGATTTTAAAAAAAGACTGGATATTTAAGATATTGTCACTCCGCCTTTTTCAGATGGTTGACTAGATGGAGAGCTGAGATTCGTCCGTACCATCCGCACTAAAAGACAAAAACATACCTGATCCTCACCCTATATATATATATATATATAGTGTAACTTTCAAACGAGAACCATTTTAACTGCGAGAACTGAGAGAACCACCAAAAACATACATGCACGCCTTCAATAATTGTATTTTTGCACATATGTTTTAAAAACAACACATATGTTTAAAGAAAAACATAGTTGTTCTAAAGAATTTGATAAGAAATTGAAAATACAAAATTTTTCTTTGAAGGTGTGCATGTATGTTCTTATAAGACGTGCAACGACAATATTGCGGCCGTGGGTAAGGTTTTTGTGAAAAAAGATGATGAGTTCATAATGATATTGAAGAACATAGGTGGATGCTTACGATTATTGATGATTTGCATGTACTTTTATTTTATTTTAAAAGGCGTGCATGCATGTTTTTGGTGATTCTCTCGGTTCTCACAGATAAAATGGTTCTCGTAAGAAAGTCCCCTATATATATATATATATATATATATATATATATATATATATATATATATATATATATATATATATATATATATATATATATATATATATATATATATATATATATATATATATATAGGGTATGAATCCAAGAAGAAGTAAATTAAAATAAGAAGTGGTAAGAAGTGACCAAAATCACGCATTTGAGATGCAACGACTTGCATTAGATGCATTTCTATTCATATATATGCAACATCTTGAGTTTCGAAAGTTAATTTGATGTACAGATGGTGCAAATTGATTTTCATGATTTTAGCACATGCAGAGGAACAAAAAATAAGAGAAATCAGTAAATGCATCTAATATATTTTTTTGGGTAAAGGGTAATCCACCCGGTAAAATATATTACTCCAAAAAAACGTTTAACTACAATGGAATGTGGCTGAGGTACCACATTAACCACAAGCAATTGCTTGACACAATCACTAAATCATTTATGACACGCCATAAATGACAACTAGCTACAACAAACAAGACCACCAACCTAAAACCAGCATAAAATAAGATACATCAGAAATTTTATGCAAAAAATATAAAACCACCTAGTTAAAACAAAAATCTTGAATTCCAGCAGCCTTTAATTGTGCAGGAGAGAGGCCAAAATCATCATAATTATAATTGTTACCGTCACCCGTATCCGCTTTCCATTGCTTATAAAGACTCTGCTCCTTACCTCCACTTCCAGAATATAACGTCCCAATGTGATCATCAAAAACTTCATCATCATCGCTGTCAGAAACTACCACATTGCCAACCTTAGAGAAAGGGTTACCCATCTTATTAGAAGAATCAACCTTTTTAAGAGGTTTACCATCATCATCCACAAGTTTAACCTTCCCTTCAATAATTAGCTTTTCAATCTTGCTAATTTTCTCAACAATAGGAGTAGTACTTTCATTTCCACCCTTAGAAGAACTAGCAACTACATCAGCCACTTTAGTGTCCTTCGTACTACCAACCTCAGCCCCACCCTTAGGAGGAACCGTTGTTCGACAAGAAATACCATTATCATCAGTATCAGCCATAGCTAGAGCATCAAATGGGTTCGATGTAGCAATAATATTTTCACTCGTACTTACCTCATTAGTGACTTTCTCCTTTGTAGCAACCGGCTTCTTTGGGACAGGCCTCCAAAATTTTAGTTTAGGCTTATTAAGCTGAATACCCCAATAGGTCGAGAAGGAGCAACCACATTTTCCCCTTACTCTTATGATTCACTACCCCAGTGAAACCATCATCCGTCTTTTCCAAAGTAGCCGAAGCTTCAAAAGCCTTTGCAGCTACAATATTATTACTACGAACAACCTCCTTAACACGATTTGGGCATTCAATCAAAGCATGTCCAAAATTTTTACATTCACCACAATGAGGAGGTTTCCATTCATATTCGATATTAATAATTTCAGTAGTAAAACCATTACCTTCTTCATATGGAATTGCCATTGTAACCTGGCTTTTTAGTTCTGAATCCACGCTTAATTCAACTAAAGCACGGGCAAAACTAATACGTCCCCATGAATCGACACACATAGAACTTGTAAAAGAATCAAGCATAATAGGTTTCTCTACTTGTATAGCAATCAAGCTCAAACCATCCTCTGAATAAGCAAGCAATGGAACATTATGCATTTTGATCCAAACCGGAACCTTATTTACCTCGTTCCTATTAAGGGATAAAGTAGGAGTCCATTTGTTAAGAATAATAGGTGAGTTACGAATTAACCATGGACCTCGTTCCAAGACATGATCCACACCCTCCTTGGTAGCAAACTTAAAAAGATACACACCATCACCATTTTTCATTACCTTTTGCAAGCCAAAATTTTCCCATGTATTAGTGACATATTTTTGAACTAAGGGGAAAGCTATGGTCTTACCAAGGAAGTAACCAACAAGCGTGTTATCATACCGACTTAAAACCTTTTTCATAGCAGCCATAGGAAGCATTGTATCATGATTATCCACACGATCCTCATTGATTAATGCTCTAAAGTTCACAATTTGGACATTACGAGTAGCATTAGCGACATTAGCAAAAGATGAGTTCGTCACCTTTGGAGAAGTAGAAGCATCTGTATTACGCACGAATGTGTCATGGGCACTCGTGTCCACAAGTGTAACCAAGTTAACATCACCATCATCATCTGTCCAATCAGTAATAATAGGCCCCTCATTAGCAACAACAGCACTTGTATCAACATCCATAGTAACCACCGTATTCAATCTAGTTTGATCGGCCAAATTAGAAGAGGAACTCACATTTGTACCACTTTTACCCGATGTATTCAATCTTTTAGACGCACTATAGTTGTTCAGAAATCCTTTTTCCATCTCTCTAAACCTACAAACACAATCAGTAACACAATGAAACTCACGAACAATACCCAGCAACCATGAAACTACCAATTAATGAAATAAAACCCTAATCGCAAGATTAGGGTTCTAAACGTTTAGAACACAAAAGGCTAACCTGCTCCCATACTAAAGATATTATTAGGATAAGGGTATGAATAAAGTCTCGAGTTCAGTTTTGCGTTAAGCACCAATAATCAAGATCAACGCAACCCTTAATCAGAAACTGATGAACAATGCGTTTAAATATGATGAAATCGATCCTTATATTAAATGCATCTAATATACGTATATGCATCAGATTAAAAGCTAGAAAACACACTATAGTGCGCTGTAATGCATCTAAGATTATAGGGATGCATCTAATTTAGGTCGGTGCATCTCGGATTTGTAGTTATAGTTCTTCTTATTCCTTCTTATTTTAAGTAATATTCTTATTTGATCCTAACTATATATATATATATATATATATATATATATATATATATATATATATATATATATATATATATATATATATATATATATATATATATATATATATATATATAGGGGAACTTTCTTACGAGAACCATTTTATCTGCGAGAACTGAGAGAACCACCAAAAACATGCATGCACGCCTTTTAAAATAAAATAAAAATACATGCAAATCATCAATAATCGTAAGCATCCACCTATGTTCTTCAATATCATTATGAACTCATCATCTTTTTTCACAAAAACCTTTCACATGGCCACAATATTGTCGTTGCATGTCTTATAAGAATATACATGCACACCTTCAAAGAAAAATTTTGTATTTTCAATTTCTTATCAAATTCTTTAGAACAACTATGTTTTTTTAAAACATATGTGTTGTTTTTAAAACATATGCGGAAAAATACAATTATTGAAGGCGTGCATGTATGTTTTTGGTGGTTCTCTCAGTTCTCGCAGTTAAAATGGTTCTCGTTTGAAAGTTACACTATATAAAAAAAAGTAAAGTAACTCCCAATACCGTCTTCCACGGGTTATGGGTCCCAATACCGTCTTCCACGGTGTATGGGGGAGGTTGAGATGTAGACAGCCTTACCCCTACCCAAGGTAGAGAGGCTACTTCCGGTTCTACCTATGGTAGAAAAGGACCTCCATCCTTTTATAGGGAGTGAGGATCGAACCCTTGACCTCTAGGTTGAGAGGCAAGGGGTTTTCCAACTGATCCAACCCCACTTGTTGAAAGTTACAATATATATATATATATATATATATATATATATATATATATATATATATATATATATATATATATATATATATATATATATGGCTGATTATTTATCTTTGTATATTTATAATTGTTAGTCTGGCCACCTAACATTCTGAAAATGTAAACGAAGTAAGTAAACAAGTTTTACTAGATGGCACCATATGAAGATGTGCTAGGTCATGTGATGCTAAAAAAAACTTATCTATGTCTCACGCGAGAAGCATGAAGCCACAACTCACAAATATAAGGCTGGTGCACTTAATGTTTTGGTAAGATAAGAGAGGAGGGTTGCTTTAGCTATTTGAATTTCAAAAAATTGATAAGCTCACTTAAACTTACAACAAATAATGACATCTTAAATGTGAGCTAGCTTATCGAGTTTTTCAAATTCAAGCAAAGCTCAGAAAATACACTAATTGATACGACCCGGTTAGGGGTTGTATCAGGATAGGGCACCACTTCAAGCATGTGCTGGATCCGTCAGAAAATAGAAGAAAAGAACTAGAGATTTGTTTATCTTTAACTTTGATTGATTATAATAAAGGATTACAACTGTATATATAAGTGTAAAACCCTAAGACCTAAAAAGGACATGGGCTCGGGCCCAGACGTACCATTCCTCACTCCTTCAAAACAACCTTGCCCTCAAGGTGTTGTCTTAATAACTGACTTTCCTAAATAAATATGAAAACATTCCTAAACAAAGACACGTAAATAAAGATAGATTATGTGACATAATTTTTATGTCATACGTTTGGACTTCTTGAGTCATTTGGGAGTCCATCCTCCTGCAACATTTATGTAATCCGGGATCCCATAATCTTCTTTGAATTGCAGCCTTCGCCTTTTTCTTCTTTCGTATTCCTTTACCTTGGACATAACACAACATCATGCTTCCGTCTTCCGCTAAGCATGCCATAACACTCTCCACTCCTTCAAAAATCACATTGCCCTCAAGGTGATACGAAGAATGACACAACCTCGCAAATCTATTCAACTCATCCTTAAGTGTTGATATCACTCTATTCAACTAATCCTCGCCAATCTTAAGCACTTCGCCACCACCCACAACCTCTTCAACTCCAATATACTCATCAGCATTCAATGACTATTCAGCCTTAGGTGAAGCAAATTCACCCTCTAATGGTAGAATGACATCTATTTTCTTTTCAACGATGTGCTCTTTCTCTTCCTTTGCAATTGTTTCAAAACGACCCTCGGTGATACAAGCTTTGAAGAAGTCTTCTCCCAAAGTTAAAGGATTGGACCTAAAAAATTCCCAAATATCTAGGCTCGCGAAGCGTGTTTTCGCCGCATGGGTCAATCAAAAAGCTTCTATAATAGTTTTGGGATTTGACCGTAAGAGTAAACATTGTAGATCCAGTTTAAGTCCGGAGATATAAAATGATGTAAGTAAAGATTCAGAGATCCCTGTTACTCTATTTGCAAGTACCACAAACTCACTCTCATATTCGGCCACCATACGCATTTGCAAGAGCTTAGAGAGTGCGTATTTCGCGTCCTGATCGTTGCCGCCTGATGCCATGAATAATACTCAAGCGATTAATAACTTAAAAAAAAATCCTGATGAACAGTACTGGAGGAACAGTAATTTTTGATGAACAGTACCCGCGAAGAACAGTACCGAATGAACAGTATTTTTGATGAACAGTAACGTCCTATGAATAGTAGCGATCGATGAACAGTGATTTTTTTTAATTGGAACCCTAATCGGAAGCCCTCTCAACGAGAGCTCTCAATGAAAGCACCAATTGATACGACCCGGTTAGGGGTTGTATCAGGATAGGGTACCACTTCAAGCGTGTGCTGGCTCCTTCAGAAAATAGAAGAAAAGAACTAGAGATTTGTTTATCTTTAACTTTGATTGATTATAATAAAGGATTACAAGTGTATTTATAAGAGTAAAACCCTAATACCTAAATAGGACATGGGCTCGGGCCCAGGCGTATCAACCCCCTCCCCCTTAATAATTGCTTAGGGAATTTAAGTTACTTAACTCAAAAAATATTGTCCATTTCTTTTGTGTGTTTCAGCTTCGTGTTTCAGAGATGATGACAAATGCACCAATAATATTAACAGTAGATTGTGATATGAACTTAAATGACCCAAGAACTCCATTAGAAGCAATTTGTTACTTTTTGGACTCTTCAATCGATCACAACATAGCTTACCTACAATATCCTCAATCATTTCACGAGATCAACCAGGACGATATATATTGTGCTGCGTTTAAATTCATATTCGAATTTAACATGACAGGGATTGATGGTTTGGCATGGCCTTCTCATGCCGGCACTAGATGTTTTTTCAGAAGACGAGCCTTATATGGTTGTCCATCAATCACATACTTCTGAACAAAGAAGAAGCTAGTCAATCATGTGCACTGAAGCGTTGGCCTAAGCCTATGAGGTAGCCAGGTGCAACTTTGAGGCTGGAACAAAATGGGGTATTGAAGTAAGTACTACATAGTTGGTGTTATTTATTTTGTAAATTGTTAGTTGTTACTTATTTTATGTCAGCTAATTTAGGTTAATGTGTCGTAATTGGGCTATCACTATGGATCTAATGAGGTGAAAAATAAACCGTTTTTAGGGGGGTCATTTTAGCCCGGATTCCAATTTATTTGATCAAATATTGCCGTAAATCGTTCCTTTTGTCATTTTAGGTACTTTTGGAGTGAAATCTGGAAAAGGAAGCATTTTGGACGTTTTTGGAGCTAACAGTGAAGAAAACGACAAAGTCTTAATGTTCCTTGCTAGGAACAATACCTGACGGCATCAAGAGTTTCCAAGTGACGGCGTTACGAGTAATACAAGAAGTGGAAGTGGATAAAGTCCGTGACGGTCCAGAGAGTTTTGTACTAAGGACATGACAGCATCACCATAGGCCGTCATGGTCCAAATGTTAGTGACGGCCCAGAGCAACTTTATACATGACGGCGTCAGAATTTGTTTCTTGACGCCGTCACCCTGTAAAATCTATATATAGTTTTGCAATTTTCATTCATTAGTGTGCAACTTTTAGGGTGCAACTTTGGAGAAAAACCCTAGTCCGATTTTCACAGTTTTTTCAAGGGTTTTTACTCTTTGAAACTTCTTATGTTCAATTGAGATAAGTACTCTTTCAATTCAATCAATATATCTATGTGTTGCTTGAATATATCTTACACTTGTCTTCAATTTAACATGTTTGGCTAGATCTCTTGTGTGTGTTGCTTAGATGTAGTGAAACCTAGATGTTAATTATAGGTTGATTGTTTGTTTATAATTATTACGGGTGATTGTATTTGATGTTAGGCTTAAGAAAACTGGCAGACTTCTATTGGTAACATCCTTGAACGTCTTAAGAAACATGATCAGAGGTGTACTATGATTTTTGGTTGTATTTAATGCGTAGGAGAATTCTAATGATCCCATGTTAGGAGCTTCTAACGGCTCGAGATAGGAGTGAAACAGGATCCTATAGAGTTAGGGAATATTGTACACGGCCCTACAACTAGTATTAAGGAATACAACCCGTCATCCATGCAATTGTAACAAGCTATCAACCTGTAAAAGATATCTAGGGAGTAATGAAACCTAAGTAAACACAACTTTCCCTATCATTGTTTACACCACATTAGTATAATTAGCTTTATTTTCGTTTTTGTTATTTTATTTTGATTGCATCTTTAGTTATTGGGTTAGTTGCCTAGCAACTAATTCCGCCCACTCTTCCAAAACAGAGATTTTTAATTGCTTTTATAAAATCTAAAAATACAAAAAGAATCAACCCTCACATCTAGACCTAGTTTTTAGGCTTTCTAATCCTAGCGACACTATTCCTGAGTTGAACGATTAATCCCCCGGTACTTGTCACTATACTATACTTCAACGATCAGGTACACTGCCTGGTGGGGGTTGTAAGCTTCTCGAGATCCCTCGAGAGGTAAAGCCTGGTGCGATTCCCACGTATCAAGTTTTTGGCGTGATTCGTGTGAAAACCAATTATATATAATATATAGTATGGTATCGAAGTGATCCGCGTAAAATACGGATCACCCGAGTCGTTTCCCAACGAAGGCGAATGGAATCGAGAATATCGATCCGTGAAATCGTGAATTGAAAAGTGAGAAAGTAAAAATAGCAATCAAATAGTTCAAGTAATAACAAACAAGTATGAAATATGCAAAGATTACAAGCTAATTATGCACCAAAGTGAAAAACGCAAAAACGGAAATGCAACCGCAAAATTTAAAACGTAACTTATATCGAAAAATGATCCTACGAACTTGAAAATATTTTCTGAAAATCTTAAACTAATAAAAAGAATTTTAAGAAAAAGAAAAATATTTTTTTGACTTTTTATTTATTTTCTATGAATTAAAATTGATTTTTGGAATTAAAATTGAATTAAAAATAAGGAAAAATAGAAAAATAAATTGGAAAAATGAAAATTAAATTCTAAAAATTCTAAAATATTATAAAAGAATTTCTAAAAATATTTTTGTATTTTTCACAACTTTTTTTGATTTTTTTTTGGTAATTAAAAATGATTTAAAAATTGAATAAAGTCAAAAAAAAAATAGTAAAAGGGTTTAGAAAAATCTGGAAAAATTCCAGAAATTCTAAAATAATAAAAAGAACTTAAAATAAAAATTTGAAGTAAAAATGAAAAGTAGAAGTGCTTATTTAGTAGTAACAGCTTATTACAAGTGCTTAATAATAAGCACTTTTAAGCAAATCTTGATGAAACTTGAAACACAAACTAAAAATGATGCACTAAACTTAGATGTGACAGAATATAACCAGAAGTAAGCTCAGATTCCACAGATTACAATAATCTACTTAATAAGCAAAGAAATAAGCTCACAAATATCAGCAGAATAAGCTCAAGCATTCACAGAAGCACAACTATTATACAAAATACTAAATCCACTCAAAAACAGCTCAAATCAAGATTCAAATCACAAAATCAGTCACCAATTTAGAACAACAGCCCAAATCTCAATAGCAGTTCACTGCTTCCAATCAGTCAACTTCACAAGCTCAGAAATCAGCTATAACAAGTTCTAATTTCCAAAATTAATGGGGTAAATTCAAGACTAAGCAACAGAGAATGAGTATTAAGCAAATATAAATCTTAACTCTACTGTTTGCTACTCAAGAATTCAACCATATCAGCAACTTATAGACACAAAATCTGATGAACAATTAGACTAAAATTATGCTTCTATAAGTTTGACTTTAATCAATTTTATCAACTGATTTCTAATACTAATATGAAATATTAAACTACAATTATTCTAAATTACTCAAACTCTAACTATTATGCACCTATGATTTCAATATCACTAACTGTCTACAATTATTCAAGCAGTTATTGAAAATAAAAACTAGATTTGACTTTTTATCCACTACATCCACTGTTTTTATGCTAGTTCTTTATTATACTAAACTATTGTATCTATTCAATGAATTCAAAACTCCAAAGCAACAGCAGTAAGTATACCAATTCTCTAATCCAAACACTACCTAATATAGAATCTGATTCACTAATAGACAAAGTAAACAAGAGTAGTACCAATTCAATCCTCAAGATCAGTAAACTCTAATGATTACTAAGCTGAGATGAACAAGTAATTCAGGTTTCAATGAAACAGTATCCAACTTATCAATTAACTTTCAAATCCATATTGTGACAGAACAAAAATTATGCATAGATCCAAACAATTCAAATCCAAATTCGATGATAGATGATCAACAACTTCTAAATAGATGCAACTAACTACCAGTACTCAACAGATTAAACAATTCGACAATGATACTCAATGTAACAGTGATTCAATCCCAATCCAATTCTAAATCAGATCCACAAAATGATGCACCAATGATTTCAAAATGTTAAAGCAACTCAGTCCTTATCCAAAAGTAACTCAGATTTACAATTTCTAGATCTCAGATTAATTCAACTGACAGATTACTCAATCCAACTCAGATCCACAAACTGATGTGCAATGAAACAAATTAAACTCAATCTCAGCTATGAATCTCAATGGAACGGTAACACATATGCAATACTCATCAAACTCAGATCCACATATATTGACAGATAAAATGAATGGAACAGTAAACAACTAAAACACAAATATGAACAATAAAAATGATCTAATATTCAAACAAACTCTATTATCAACTACAGAAACAACTATATTAATAACAAATTCCAATCAAACAATACAACTACTAATTATAACAGATCTGATATATAAACTTGAGAGGAAATTTAACTAGAACAAAACTTACAAATTCATTCCTCCTCAGCACAAATTGAGGTGGATTCACTATGCTTGCCTATCTTTAAAGATAGGCATGTCCATTCCTTTTGGACAATGCTTATCCACCATATACCTCAGCTTCACTTATTCACCATTCATGATTCAGTTTGACTCATGACTCAAATCATTCTACTAAAAGCTATTAAGCTCAAATATAATGTATAAAAAATAAAAATAAGCTCTATTGAAAGCTTTACTAATATCTATTATAATATTTTTATTTTTTATCTTATTTTTCTGATTTTATTATTATTATTTTTATTTTGTAATATGAATATAAAAACTGAAAGAGAGTAATAGATTGAGATAAGTCTTAACTAAATGAAACAAATAATAAGCTGTTATGAACAGAAAATAAGCTGAGATAAGAACAAATTAAGCTAAAATTTATTTAAAATAACTAGAAATTTTATTAAAACTCTTATGTAAATTACAATGGCTAAACTAAAATACAATCTAAAGTAAATTTGACAGCATAACACTACACTAAAAATTACATGAAAATAAGCTGAAATACTACCCTATTTATAGATGAGGTGAAGGGGATGGGTCTGATTGCCAAGCTGGCGATCCTCACACCTCTTTGTGCTTCTTTCTTTCATCTAATAGCCCTTTGATCAATTGTGTGCTTCTTTAATCTAATAGCAGCCCTTGGATCATAAATTGTGATGTGGCTTGACTAATTAGAATCTGCCATTGTGACACCTTGGCAATCCTCAGGTGTCCTTTCTCTGTCCTTGTCAGCCATGTGTGTCAGAAGGATCTAAAAACGGAATCCAATGAAACCTGATGAGGTGGTGTAACCAATTACCAACTGCCACTTGTCCAATCATACACTACCCTCACTTTGACATACTTCTGTGCACGTGACTTAGCTTCTAGAAGCTCCAATCATTGGAATTTATTACTTAACCACTGTGGGGATGGGTAATTTTAGAAAAGTAATTTCTAGGGTTCATGGAGTGTTTGGGGGATTTCTGGGTTTGGGGGAAAATGGGAGAAATGGTGTGTTTGTTTTATTAATAATTTGAACATGTTGACCATTGACCGTTTGACCAAATGGTGTAGTTGTGGACCGGGTATGATGTGGTATTTGGGCTTTAGTGGTTTAGTGGGCTTTGGGCTATTTATTGGATTACTATATTTCAGTTTTGATATTGAAAGAAGCAAGGACCAAAAGTGTAATAAATGAAACTTTAAGGGCTAGTTTTGTCACTTTTGTAAAAATGTAATCCAAGGATTATTTCTGCCAATTCTGAATAGATGAAGGATTGATATTGACTTTTGAATACCAGCATTGACTTTTTGACCGTATTCCACTCTCGTGCCCGTTTTTCCGGTTTTCGTGTGATTTTTTGTCTTTTTGTGATTAATCCGTACCTGCATAGAAACACGTGTTTTCTTGGCATTTGTTAGCTCAAATAGTCATTTTGGGTCGGTATTTGGCCATAAAATGGTGAGTGAATAAGCACTCACCAAAATCCCCTAGACTAAGGTATTGTCGTGTCCTCACGCAATGTGATCAATTCACGCTTTTGGGATAAATAATTTCAAAACTCTTCCTACTAACTTTGAAAAGTAGCAAGGAGGTTCGAAAGAAGTAATGAAATCATTTATTCCTGAAAAACGCTCTGTTTTCCAAAATTTTTCTTTTATTCCTTTATTCCACTTACAATTCCTATTTTTGGACTTTTCATACTTCATTTCTTGTGACGGTTTGTTAAACTTTCATTATCTTACAATAACTATTAGGGTCAACGAGTAGAAACACTTCTATTTAAGAAGTGTCCGTACGGATAAAAATCGTCATCCTTGATTTTTCACAAATCCCCAAACTAAGCGTACAAACGAGATCACAACTTATCTACAAATTAGATGCTAACACTACTCATAACAGTTACTTGTGGAAACTCCTTACTCCCATTCCTAGGTTTTGTATCTAAATATTTTATTTTGTTGAGAAATGAATTGCTTCATATTTTCTCGTTTCAATAATTTTTAGTCCGATAGTGATACCTAAGTTAAAACGATAAGTGGTTATTAATTTTCTCTTAAGAACCACTGCAATAGAAATTCGGTCCACATCAAGGAATTTTGGTACATACAATATCATAAGTATAAGTTGCGGAGTACTACACGTGCACTTCATGTGTCCAATTCAGAATCATACACATGCACCTCACGCGCCAACAACTTATTTTACATTCAAGCTCTTATTCAACATAACTTTCAACTTTCACTTTTTCATTTTTCACTTTTTTCATTTTTTTCATACTTTTCACTTTTTTCTTTTTTTCTTAACTTTTCTCATAACATCAATGGAAGCTTATCGGGTAGCTCCAAAACCACATAGATAATCAACTTTTGACTTTTGATTTTTTCACTTTTGCTCATATTTTTGATGTTCCTTGATATGTACCCAACTTTTAAAGCAAAAATTCTCTTAAGAAAACAAAGAACTAAATATTATTCAAACCGAAATACCACTAATTAACCTAGAACATCTATTATATATTGGTGACGTTTCTGATGGGAGTAAAAAGCCACAAGTACCTCTCATGAGCTCTAAAGAGAACCACTACTCCACGTTTAGCGTCTAACTTCTAAATAAACTCTATCATTTCTCGCTCTTCGCAATTTAAGATTCCAAATAATGAAACCCGCGAATACTTAGCCGATAATCAGCCACGCATATATAAAGTTAGTTACGGAAACTTGCAAATTCTAGAAGAAGAATTCGCGTTTTCTAGCTCCTTATGTAAAAGACTAGCGAAAGCTTTTAAGTTGCACATGTATAAAGTCAAGTACGGAAACTTGCAGATTCTTAAGAAAGAATTCGCATTTTATAGCTCCTAGTGTACAAGACTAGCACAAGCTTATGTGATTATCATTGGTTAAGGGAACAAGTTAGGGCTCAACACGCCCGGTCAAGTCAAAATATTCATTCCTACTCTCGCCAGCAAGAAAGTCAACAAGGTGTCAAAATACTTATTCAAACTTTATTATATTTTTGCACAACTTTTTCTCTTTTTTTTTTGTGCTTTTTCATGACCTTTTTAATTCATTTTTCTCAAAATTTTTGAAATTTTTGATTTTTCAATTTTTTTATTTTTGGTGGAAAAACGGAGTTGCAAGAGTGCACAACATGTGAAAAATGCAAGGTTAAAATCGAATCGAAGATTCACCCTCCCCCAGACTAGAACGAAACATTGTCCTCAATATTTTACGGGTTAAGGTAAACCTAACAAAATTCTAGGCCGTTTATTAATTATGCCAAAGAAAACGTTAGTCGATAAGATTTATGGATATAGGATTTCCAAGTAGTACCGATGAATGAAACTCGAGCGGAGAGAAAATAACGAGCACGAGAGTCATCATAAATCGCGGACAATCCTAACAAACATAAACAACCATGGAACACAAGAGTAGAAGAGACACCCCCTCCTCACGTTATTTGTTAGAAAATAGAAAATAAGAAGATAAAATTGGATAAGCATGGGTTGCCACCCACGAAGCGCTTGTTTTTGATAACCGAGTCACATGAGTGTGACTCGATCCCCGAATTCAATTGTCCTTGGGGAAAGTCTGGAGATCCGGGACTACCATAGTTGGTACATCCCCGGCAGCGGCGCCAAAAATTTGATTCGTGTAAAAACCAATTTTATAATATATAGTATAGTATCGAAGTGATCCGCGTAAAATACGGATCACCCGAGTCGTTTCCCAACGAAGGCGAATGGAATCGAGAATATCGATCCGTGAAATCGTGAATTGAAAAGTGAGAAAGTGAAAATAGCAATCAAATAGTTCAAGTAATAACAAACAAGTATGAAATATGCAAAGATTACAAGCTAATTATGCATCAAAGTGAAAAACGCAAAAACGGAAATGCAACCGCAAAATTTAAAACGTAACTTATATCGAAAAATGATCCTACGAACTTGAAAATATTTTCTAAAAATCTTAAACTAATAAAAAGAATTTTAAGAAAAAGAAAAATATTTTTTTTCACTTTTTATTTATTTTCTATGAATTAAAATTGATTTTTGGAATTAAAATTGAATTAAAAATAAGGAAAAATAGAAAAATAAATTGGAAAAATGAAAATTAAATTCTAAAAATTCTAAAATATTATAAAAGAATTTCTAAAAATATTTTTGTATTTTTCACAACTTTTTCTGATTTTTTTTTTTGATTTTTGGTAATTAAAAATGATTTAAAAATTGAATAAAGTCAAAAAAATAAAAAATAGTAAAAGGGTTTAGAAAAATCTGGAAAAATTCCAGAAATTCTAAAATAATAAAAAGAACTTAAAATAAAAATTTGAAGTAAAAATGAAAAGTAGAAGTGCTTATTTAGTAGTAACAGCTTATTACAAGTGCTTAATAATATGCACTTGTAAGCAAATCTTGATAAAACTTGAAACACAAACTAAAAATGATGCACTAAACTTAGATGTGACAGAATATAACCAGAAGTAAGCTCAGATTCCACAGATTACAATAAACTACTCAATAAGCAAAGAAATAAGCTCACAAATATCAGCAGAATAAGCTCAAGCATTCACAGAAGCACAACTATTATACAAAATACTAAATCCACTCAAAAACAGCTCAAATCAAGATTCAAATCACAAAATCAGTCACCAATTTAGAACAACAGCCCAAATCTCAATAGCAGTTCACTGCTTCCAATCAGTCAACTTCACAAGCTCAGAAATCAGCTATAACAAGCTCTAATTTCCAAAATTAATGGGGTAAATTCAAGACTAAGCAACAGAGAATGAGTATTAAGCAAATATAAATCTTAACTCTACTGTTTGCTACTCAAGAATTCAACCATATCAGCAACTTATAGACACAAAATCTGATGAACAATTAGACTAAAATTATGCTTCTATAAGTTTGACTTTAATCAATTTTATCAACTGATTTCTAATACTAATATGAAATATTAAACTACAATTATTCTAAATTACTCTAACTCTAACTATATTTCAATATCACTAACTGTCTACAATTATTCAAACAGTTATTGAAAATTAAAACTAGATTTGACTTTTTATCCACTACATCCACTGTTTTTATGCTAGTTCTTTATTATACTAAACTATTGTATCTATTCAATGAATTCAAAACTCCAAAGCAACAGCAGTAAGTATACCAATTCTCTAATCCAAACACTACCTAATATAGAATCTGATTCACTAATAGACAAAGTAAACAAGAGAAGTACCAATTCAATCCTCAAGATCAGTAAACTCTAATGATTACTAAGCTGAGATGAACAAGTAATTCAGGTTTCAATGAAACAGTATCCAACTTATCAATTAACTTTCAAATCCATATTGTGAGAGAACAAAAATTATGCACAGATCCAAACAATTCAAATCCAAATTCGATGATAGATGATCAACAACTTCTAAATAGATGCAACTAACTACCAGTACTCAACAGATTAAACAATTCGACAACGATACTCAATGTAACAGTGATTCAATCCCAATCCAATTCTAAATCAGATCCACAAAATGATGCACCAATGATTTCAAAATGTTAAAGCAACTCTGTCCTTATCCAAAAGTAACTCAGATTTACAATTTCTAGATCTCAGATTAATTCAACTGACAGATTACTCAATCCAACTCAGATCCACAAACTGATGTGCAATGAAACAAATTAAACTCAATCTCAGCTATGAATCTCAATGGAACAGTAACACATATGCAATACTCATCAAACTCAGATCCACATATATTGACAGATAAAATGAATGGAAATGTAAACAACTAAAACACAAATCTAAACAATAAAAATGATCTAATATTCAAACAAACTCTATTATCAACTACAGAAACAACTATATTAATAACAAATTCCAATCAAACAATACAACTACTAATTATAACAGATCTGATATATAAACTTGAGAGGAAATTGTTAGAAATAAAAGTGACGATCATTATTGTATCAACGAGTCTTGTAATAATGTTGTAATAGTCTTGTAGTTTAGTTAAGGGTAAACGGGCTTGGTTTAATCTAACATTGTATTAGTTTATGTCTAGTCCATTACATAAGCCCAAGCCCGGCCCATCTCTTTATCCTAACTATATAAACCTCCAAATGCTACCATTTGGAGGTGGTGCTTCTATGTTATTTTCTCTCATTGTATTCTTCTCTCCACATCTAATATATCTTTCTTTCTCTCTCTAGAAGTTGCCATCTTTCTTATCTCTTCATATCTCTATTTATCTATCTTATAATCTTTATATTATGTGTGAAATGATATAAGTTTTGGGATCTAACAAGTGGTATCAAGAGCCATAAGATGATTTAGAAGTGTTGTTTTTCTTAAAAAATCGTGTCTTTGAAATTTTTTTTACACTTTCAGTGTCGGTTTTACTTATTAAAAGATTATTTTCTACGTATTTTGTGATCAATTAGTGCTTATTTTCGTCAGATAGTGCTTATTTTCGTCAGATAAAATGCTTATTCTGTTTTTATAGTGTTTTTTTTTTATATTATTTTGTCAAAACTGTTTTTGTCCTCTTGTCTTATTTCCGTCCAAACAGTTTCAATACTTTAACATATTTTGAGTAAACAGTTATTCTTGTCAACAACAGTCCAAATTCATCTTTTAGTCCAAAGAGTTTCTTTTGCTTATTTATATTATTTTGAGGTCTGATAACTGGTCAAAAAGCTGTCGGAAAAGGCTAGTCGGAAAAAGACGTCGGAAAAGTGGTCGGAAAAGTCAAAAACTCAGTCTACGCTTCAACTTATGCAAAAAACCCTCTTCCTACGCACAACAGTGATTTTTACGCATAAGATTCAAGAAAAACCCTTTTCCTACGCGAAACTCGTCATCCTACGCATAACTTCTAGCTTGGAAAGTTAGTAAGTTCATTTACGCAAAAGTCTTACGCGTATAACCAAGCTTTACGCTTAAGATTTTACACAAAAGATCTCTATGCTTAACATCTACGCAAAAGAGTTTACGCACAACTTCTACACATAAAAAAAAAAAAAAAAAAAAAAAAAAAAAAAAAAAAAAAAAAAAAATCACGTCAATATATAACCACTGCTCTCTTTTTATCTTACATTTACAACAATCAACTCTCAACAAAACCTATATCAAAAAAAAAAAAAAAAAAAAAAAAAAAAAAAAACATAGATCTCAGTTAAGTCTCTTAATTATACGGTTCGTTGTTCAATTAAACCACAAGAGATTTTTCATCATAGATCTTGTTGAAGCATAACTTCTTGTGTAATATTCGACACCTAAAAGAAAGAACAAAACCTAAAAAGGTTCCATCCCCTCTCCTTGTTCGGTTCAAAAGATAACAAAAAAAAAAAAAAAAAAAAAAAAAAAAAAAAAAAAAAAAAAAAAGTACACCTACCCGTAACCTATATCACGCATCTTCAAGCTATCGTGACCTTGTTGTGTTTGTGTGGTTCGAACAAACCAAACAGAGTGATTTAAGTGGTGTTTCATGTGCTTCGGATTACAAAGATTAAAGGGGTTTATCACTTTGTGTTCGGATTTATTTGTGAATCAAAGGGACAAAATTTTTTAGATCTAAGTTTGTTGCGTCTGGTAGGTGGTGATAAGAGGTGTGACTGCGTTGTTTTTTTGAGATATATTAGGGTAGATAGAAGTGAGTGATTAACAGGTATTATACTATTATATAACATCTTTTTAGGGTTATAATAGGAGTTAAGTGTTGGGCTGCGTCAAGTTATACAACAATTTGGGCTTATCAGATTTTTAGTGAACTTGGGCTGCGTAGATTTGGGCAAAAGAATTGCAAGAAATATTGTTGTAGTAAAATTTTGGGCTGCGTGGGTTTTTTGTGCAGAGGGTGGCGAAATTGTTTCTTTTGTTTCGTTAAAAACAATTAGTATTTCGGGTGTAAGTAGTATTTTGGTGTTCCATTCTTGAGATAATTTTGGACTAAAGTTTTTAGTTAAGCTTCGATAATCCGTGATTGAGAATTATTTTTGGATTGAATTTTCCGGGTTCATTGAATATAACTACCGTGCTAGTTATTGGATACCTTGATTCAAAACAATAATCACTTCTTTATCGTCTACAAGATCCGTATTCATTTCACACATTCAAAATGTCTTTTCTCACAAATTTCTTTTCATCAATTGATATGTCACAACTCACCATTTCAGGTCATTTCCCGAACTTTGAAAAAACACTATTCATCAAATACTATTCATCAAAACACTATTAATCAGTTTACTATTCATCATTTTTTGTGTCAGTTTGACATTCCAAGAAGCATTCAGAAATTTTACTATTCATTGAACACTATTCATTGCCGGAAAAGATTTCATCATTCACGTGCATTATTCATTTGATCGTAAATTTAGTTTACGGGTATTTAAATTTGCGTAACCGTATTGGTTCAGGTGCGAATTCATGCATTATCAGTAAAGACATTTCATACGGACTAGAGATAGTCTGCATATCATCAGTAGGTCATTTACATGTTATACCACTCTTAGGATTTTAAAATTTATATATTTGATACATTTAACGTTTTCCTTATAATTATTTATAAATAAACGTTAACACTTGGTTTATAAACACGACGAATATATCTAAATATTCCCACAATGGTCCCGACATATTTTTATATCCATTATAACATCATAAAAGTTATTACATTCATTTACCCAATATTTTGGAATTTTACGTTTTCCAGTTCAGCGTTTTACGCGAATTACGCGTTTTTAACCCGCGTTTCCAGTTTTAACAACGTTCAAGCAACCCGATGGAACTTACCATTCATTTTTATTTTATTATGGATTATTTTGACAAGTTTAGTCATTCTTTCAAATTTCATATTTTTACGATGCCCGAATTTACGTTTTGCGGTTTAAAACTTTACGTTTTGCGATTAACGGAACCAAAACCGACTCCGTGAACTAGATTACCAAGCTTCCCACACACATTTAACTAACATGTGCAGCCCCCCCCCCCCCCCCCCCCCTCATTAGTCTTCACATTGACCATATAATTACAAGTATGCCATTGAAATTAGATAATATTTACCAAAAACCTCCAAAACATAACACATATATAATTTTTGGATCAAAAAGTGCTCATTTCTCTTCTCCATCACAAAACCCACGACCCAAATCAATACTCCATGATCAAGTGATGATTTTCCAAAGTACAAAGCATCAAAGTTGTTCATTTCATCATCCTAATCAAGAATCATAACCCAAAAACACAAGTAATCCAAGGTTTCTAATCATCTCACCACCTATTATTTCCAAGTGAGTATTCAAAATTATTTTCATGTTTTCATCTAATTAACATATGTATCTTATGGTATTCATGCTTAATTTCATGCACAAGCTAGCTATACCACTTTATTTTTGTAGACTTTTTGATCATACAAACCCTAGATTGTGATTTAGGTGCTCCCTTGTTAAATTCACTTGATTACTAGTCATTAGGAACCCATGGCACCCTAAGAAGGTGTATGGTAAGATTAGTATAGTTTTGTGAAGTTTTCAAGAGTTTTGGTTGATGTAGAAACTAGTTTTGAACCTTGGAAATGGATTTGTAACAAGTATACAAGCCTACTGTCCCATTTTTGTAAATCCAGGAAAATCAATAAACATAAAGTAAACTTTGGCAAATTTTTTAGAAAATACTTTCAAAAACAAATCCGTAGGCGAAAGAACAGATTAAAAAGAGTTTATAACGAAGAAGTTATGATTTTTGCAAGTTTATTGACGAAAACTATTTTCCGGAAAAATACATGCTGTTGGACGTTTTTCGTCGGACAAAAAGAGGCTTTAGACTTAACCCGGAGGAGTCAAGCTTTCCAAAATATATTACTACATACTAAGACGTAACCGTGGATATAAAGAACAAGTAAAACGGGCTTATAACGACAAAGATATTCACGTTTCAATATCGGCAAAAATCCTCTATAATTGGCAGATTTTAGAAATAATAATAACACTACGTACTAAATTCTAGATTTTCTAGAAATATTAACCAAGTACCCAAATTCATAACTAATGAAGTATTAGTGATTACAAGTATATTTTTATCACTACAAGGCGTTATTTCAAGGATTTCAACACTAACATGGAAACATACGATATATATATATATATATATATATATATATATATATATATATATATATATATATATATATATATATATATATATATATATATATATATATATATATATATATATATAAGTATATATATTGCAACTAGCTTTATTTTTCTAATAGCCATATTTTTCCTAAGTCTTGGAAAATGTATATTTTTTATAACAACAAGTGTATTTCAAAGAGTAGAGTGGTATAGGAACATGTGCATGGACATTTATAACATCTTTTGGTGATCTAAAGTAGATCGTTCATCATTCACATTAGGTTGCGGCTAGTGTGCGCGCCTTGTTTTTCAGCTCATTACATGTTCATGGTTGTTCATTTCACATCATCACAGTATCATCAGCTAGAGGTGAGTTTTCATAGCCCCGTTTTCAATTCAACATTTTGATTTCAAATCCCACGGGGGAATACATTGCATCAATCATTTTAGTACGAGCCCAAGTACCAAAACATATGTACATTGCTTAAGTTACCTTACCATTCAGTTAAAGTCCCATGTTATTATCATGGACCGTTAATGTGCCGGTAAGCGAGAGTGAGTGGATAGATCTATCGAGGGTGACGCCTCCATTCGCGGTAGTGATTACCAACCGTAAGCGGATGCATTTCATGTCTTTTACAGTTACGAGTGTTCTGGTACAATTTTCATGAGATTTTTATCTTGTACTTTTACTTGTGGTGGCCGTACATCATTACATTTTACAAACCTATGGAATTCACCAACATTCGTGTTGACGTTTTAGCAATGTATTTCAGGTTATTAAGGTAGCTCATGTGACATGCATTTGGACCTTCATGGAGTCGCGGAGTCGACGCGTCTCATCATTATTTCATGCACTTATGTAAACGTTTGATCTAGTATGACTTGTTTTTCATAAACATGCAACACATTTTGGGGACCTCATTTTGTAAACTCTGAATTATTTCAATGATCAAACGAAGTATTTTCCAAACGATACTTTAGGTCGTTCAATGTAACTGCTGTGGTGCTATGACAGACACCCCCAGGTATTTCATTCCACTGCAAGTCAGGTAAATTGGAGGTGTGACATGATATGGATCCTCTTGTTCAATTTTTTGCTCCATATCCTAAAACTGAGAAGTCAGTGACTGAGACTGAGGAAACATTGACTGAGACTGAGAAGTCGTTGACTAATAATGAACAAGACGTTGATGAAAATGAGCTACCAGATTACGTAAAATATCTTGACCTGAGATTTCCTTTCACACTCGTTGAGCATATGAAACGACCACCTTTGACTGTAAAGGCACAAAATGGTGAAGAATCATGTGAACATAAGTCAGAAGAACCTGAACGTACACTGGCAAATGAACATGATATTGGGCATCAACATAGATATGCTACGAGTACACAGACAGGGATTCAGATAAGGGAATATGTTGGAGATCCGATGGATCAGTTTGAGAGTCAGAATGTGGTCAATTATAATGGGAATGATTGTTGTTTCGTGACTTCGATTCAGAAACCTACATCAGCAACTCACAGCAGTGATATTGGTATTAATTACAATGTCAATGCTATGACGAAGGTAGAAAAGATCCAATACTTGTTGATGCTAGCCAATAAAGAAGAATCGGGAATACCGTTAACTGCTGAGGAACATGAGTTTAGAGCTACAACAAGAATTAATGACAATTCAGCAGATCTTAATGAAACCTACAACTTTATGGTAAATCAGCAGGCAACAACATCAAGCAGTGATTCTGATCTTCCTCCTACTTATGATTCAGATCCATTCCATGAGGTACCAAATTATGGTAATGATGCTAATCCGTTTGCTCATGAGAAGCTACATTATGTGCCACCTGAACCTAATTATGATACATATGTGGGGGAACAAGTTAATAGCAATGTTAACTATGAAACTCCATACATGGATCCTAATGGAGTTCAAGTTGCACAAAATGGTGCTAATGATGAGGAAACACGTGCTTTGTTTGAATCATTATTGAATAATTGTCGTATTCAAATTGAGAATGTGAAAAAGGTCAATCGCGATGTTAAGGCCGCGAATGTTAAATTGACCGCTGAGCTTGAGAGTTACAAGGAAAACGTTAAAGCTTTTGAGTTTCATAACAAAAGATTGTCTAAATTAGAAACTGGTTATCAAAATTCCGTTTCAAGAGAAAAACAATTGCAACTCAAGTTTGATACACTTGATGTTAATTCTTTCAAGAAGATAAAATCTTTAAACGCGAAAATTTCTGATTTGCAAAACCAACTTTCTAAACAAAAATCAGCTTATACCAATCTTGAAAAAGAAATGGATGAGTTGAAAAAGGACTTTGCAAAAAAAGAAGACAAACTTTTGGAAGAAATCGTAGAGTCAGAACACATGATTGCACATTTAGAAGAATTAGTGGTTAAGTCGGGTAAGTCAAGTCAAACAATGAATATGATTGCTAATCAAACTAATCCGATTTACCACACAAAACATAAAATGGCTCTAGGGAACAAAACTCCTTGTAATCTCAAGAAAGCTCAGCAAGAACAGAATGTTTTGTATAATGGTAATGTGATTTACACCAAACATGATCCTCCCGTCGTTCGGGATTCTGTGGAAACGATGGAACTTGTCGAAGAGAGCATTACTAAAATGAAACAAAAGGATTTGAAACCCATTGATTACAACAAATTGAACAAACTTTCGGGAATTACTTTTGTTTCACAAACAGAACCATCTGTGTTTTCCATAAAACGACCATTCGCAAAATTCTTTTCTAAAAAGACAGTCGTTTCCAAATCTCTTTCAAAAATGGAACAAATGTCTTCTAACAACACTTTTAATACAAGTGAGGCTAGAGACATTCTCGATGATGTTAAAAAGAGAATTAAAGAACTTCAAAATATTGTTGAATCTAAAACTACTATCAGTATTAACAACTGGCATTCTAGTTTTCATATCGAACAGAAAAAGGTGTTTGAAAACGAAATTACTATCCCACTGAATAACATCAGTGCGAGGGTAATCCATTTTGAAAATGATTTCTTAAAAGAAACGGTCGACTTTGTCAAGGACCACAAATCCCTGGTAAACGAAGCTAATGAAACTCGTGAAAACATGAATGTTTTGGAAAGGTTAAATGATTCACTCTTCGAAGCCGTCATGACTACTGATATAATGTCCATCATTTTACAAACATATTCGGTTGAGGACGATGAAAGACTGAGAGCTGAGACATCTGAAATTGTTTCAAAATATGAAAATGCTCTTGTAAAAGTTGAAAAAGAAAAATGTCATTTTTTAAACAACTTGATCGAAAATCAGAGGAATGCAAGTATGACAAATTGTCGTATGAGCATGCCTACAAGGACATGAAAGAGCAAAATGATCTTTTGAGAGCTCAGCTAGAAAGTATTAAAGGGAAGGGTGTGGATACTAAGTTTGCAAAACCATCGACTTCGGAGAAACCAAATGTTTCAAAAACAATTGAAAAACCAAAAATGTCAATTTCACGGTTTGCTCCAAAAGTCGATGCGAAAAAGGATTTGTCAAAACCAGTCACTCCACAACCCTTGCCCAAGCAAAAGGGTAATTGAAAAGATTGTTGATAAACAAAAATTGGTTATTGAAAGAAACACAAATGTGAGTGCACCTAGCATTTCTAGGAATAGAACACCAAATGTGGCCACAAAAACTGTAAAGGAATCTGTCGGTTCTAATGACATGGCCCACAATCACCATCTAGAAGAAGCTAGGAAAAGGGCACAACTTCGAAAAGACGGAATTTTAGGCGCAAAACCTAGTGTGATGAATTCTACAAGATTCCAAAGCACTGCTAGTAGTAGTAAACCATTACCTAGGAACAATCTACAAAACACTAGGGAGTGGCTTGCATCTAAGAGTAGTTGCGCAAAAGAGAATGTTAGGCACGTAGATCAAAACACCATGAATCCAAAGTCTTCTTCGAATAAAAATCAATCGCCAAATGACTGTAGTGACAACGTTAAGGTTGCAGTTTTAAACAAGAATGTTGAATTTATCTGTCCTACATGTCAAAAATGTGTTTTTTCAGCTAATCATGATGCATGTGTTGCACAATATATCAAGAATGAAAATGCACGTGCTAAGGTACAATCCACTAAGAAACCGAATAGAAACAAACCCGTTGATGAGAAGCAAAAGTCTAAGAAACCAAATAGGTGGATCTCTACAGGACGTAGTTTTTCTCAAAATGAGACTTCTGCTGCATCTGAAAAGAAAACAACTCCTAGATCTTGCCTTAGGTGGACTCCCACGGGAAAAGTTTTTAACACAGTTGGTCTTAGATGGATTCCCACAGGGAAGATTTTCGATGCTTACACCAAGACAAATAATAGTGAAAATCATCAGGATAAGGAAGTAGAAATCACTACAACCGTTGATAGTGAACACCCTCAATGTGAGGAAACATGTACTTCTAACACTGTTATTTGTGAGAATTCTTCTTCTGTGGATGCATGTACTTGTGAAAGTGTTGAGGGCTCATACACCCAATGTGGTAAAGAAGAACTTTACGCCAACATCGCATGTGGAAATCCTTTTCTAATTCCACTCGTAACTCCACTTTTACTTGTCAAACCTTAATTTTTCTTTCTTTCTTCAAATATTTTCTTTGTAAATATTCTTTTTTGAAAAAGCAAAATATAAAATTTGAAAAACCATCAAAAACAAAATACAAAAATATAAAATTTTCAAAAATCCAAAAACAATATAAAACCAAAAATCCAAAAATATTCTTCTCACGACATGTTTCTTGTATAATCGATATTCTGTACGTATCTAGAAATGTCATTCAACAATGATACGGACATGTACAGATGCTTGAGCGAGAGTTCTTTATAATGTTTTTCCAAAACATGTCGTTTCTCAAAAAGTTTCTTCACAATGGCTTTCGTATACTTCAGTACGAAACCCGGACTTAAATTATGACTTCTTAGTATTTCAGCTAAGAACTCGTTCTTCATCGAATGGAAATTGCTTAACCAAAACAAGGTTTTAAATATCTTTCGAGCACTTATCTAAAAAAAACAAAAAATCTCTTTCATCATGAGCACCACATTTTCAAGATTTTTCAAATAGACTTTCAAAATCTATCAAAATCGGTGCTCATCATCAAAATGACTTGTGTACACCTTACAGTGCACAACTCAAGTTTTCAAAGAAAGGAAAGTGCTACGCAAAAATGATTTTCATCAACAAAGTGCACTTATCCTAAAATTGGACATTGTTGTACGCCTCAGTGCGACATTCCTATTCAAACAAAGAGAAGTCTTTGTTTTTCCAAAAAACCTTGATGCAAAATTCATCAAATCTGAAACTTCTTTCTCTTTCAGAATTTTGCTTCAAGAAGACTCTTTCCCTCTAAACTTTAAAAGTTTAACATTTCTCAAAAACATATGCAAGTTTTGAGGGGGAGTATTTCATAAAAAAATGTTCCGATTTCATGCAAAAATAGAATCTGTCTATCTCTCCAAATGCTTTTTCTTAATCAGTTGATATAAAAAATATCACGAAATGCTATTTTTGAGGGGGAGAAGACATGATTAAAATGTGATCTAAAAGTGATTAAAGATTGTGACTGAATCTCTAAAGAGCTCGACTCAGAAAGTACCAATGAATTGACAAAGCTTTAAATGTCAGTAATCGAAAAGACTTGTCCTGGACGGGTAATAATTTCAAGCTAGTCTAACTAGTGATGTAAGCGTGTCTCGAATAGGACTTGTCTGAGTAGAATGTACCGTATCGAGAGACTTTCTTTGGACTTGACCAGGACGGGTAATAACTTCAAGCTAGTCTAACTAGGATGTAAGCGTGTCTCGAATCGGTCATGTTCACTGAAAGTGGATCAATTCAAAAAGTGCAAACTCCTTCCACAAGTGCTAATTTCTTAAATATCCATGAGCACATGTGAAGGGGGAGTCCTTCAAAAGAAATGCAAAACTCTCAAAGTGTCAACAAAATGTGTTTTATTATCATAAACACTTTGAGAGATTTTCAAAAAAGGTTTTATGGCTTGTGATCAATTACAGGATAGTCATGGTGATATAAGGTGACTAAGGTTAGGAAAAACCGTCCTATGATCCGCCAAAGCCGAAGGGATCTACCCAAGAACAAATCCAATAGATTAGAATTAGAAGTCCTTAGGTATGATTGAAAAAAGGAGAAAATGAGAAAGGAGAAAGAAGGGGTTGAAGAATTAAAAAGAAAAGTTATGAAAAATGGTGAAAAGAAATAGCCCTCCATATGTTCAACCTTAGGGCAGACAACGGGTACAATTCGTATGCTACTGGTTGTTACTAAGGTGCCACCGGTATTGAAGATAAAGACGTCATGGACCCAGTGACGCACTGCACTAAACCTTCTTAACCACTCAAGTTCTCTTAAAAGAGCTTGTTTCATTCTGATGAGTGTCTAAATACTCATCATTTTATACCAATCTGAACTGCCAAAACATCCAAAAACACTCAAATATGCATCAAAATACTGTAAATATCTTAAAAGTGTGTTTTATATGTTTCAAATGCAAAATATGCAAAAACAGATGAAAAACGTACAAAGTTTGCATAATTGGCAGTTTCAGTCCCTCAAGTTTCAATAATTGGCAAAACTAGTCCCTGGTTATTCTAAAAACATGAAAATGTCACCAAAGGTCCTTTTTAATCATAAAGTTACATATTTAGTCCTTTGGTGCAAAGTTTCATAAAATTACAAGTTTAGTCCCTGTACTTTGGAAATTGACATAAATGGTCCCTGGGATGTTAAAAACTTTGAGAAATTCAATTTTGGTCCTTGTACTAATAATCTTTTGCAGGAATGGTCCTTGGGTGATAAGTTTGGTGAAATTACATAATCAATCCCTGAAGTTTGGGAATTGATAGAAAAGGTCCCCGGGTGGTTTAAAATAGAAAAATTACATTTAAGGTCCTTTGGTTTATCATACTTGGCAAATATAGTCCTAATGAATACTATGGGAAAGTTCCAAATCCAGCCCCTCAATATTTACCAATTTACAAAAGTGGTCCGTGTGTAATTCCTAAAAACCAAACGGACTCTTTATTATTATTACCCAAATAAACCAATCCAATACACAAAACCAAGCCCAACCCTTTTGATTTTGGCCCAAATCCATAACCAGTCCACACCCTTTATTAAATAAAACGGGGTCAACCGTTTGGTCAAACCCACAAACAAAACCACCCAGTCACCCTTCCCTCCCAATACCACCACCGCTGCTACCAATACCACCCACCACCTGGCCTTCCACCTCAACCCCCAGCTGTCCTACCCTCTCCCCTTGTCCTCCACGCCTCACCAAACCCATTTAATGCCCGTAAGACCCTCCACGTTACCCTGTGGAGACTTTGGCGCCAAGAAACAATTTAAACGGCCAAGATGATTTTGACCATATCAAGGGCTCAGAAATGGTGGGAAATGACCCAGTGGGTCCCACAAACCCTGGAAGTGTCTACAAAAGGGAAAAGAAGCCAGAAGGAAGATATAATTAGATTAGATTAGTGTAGCTTAGTGTCGAATAGTTTAATTTAGCATCTCAGTGTAATCTTAAAGCTTTTAAACATTCAATTAAGTTGTCTCAGTGTATCTTTAATCTTTGTCAATCATCAATTTCTAATTTCAGTTGGATTCTCAGTTTTTGCAATTTGTTCTTATTTCAAAATTCTCAAATAGTCAATTGTGGTTTCTAGTTGTTATTCTTGGTTCTCTCAGCTCACATAAGCTTTGACAAAGCTCTTGTAAGCCATTAGTTACCCTAAAAGTCAGTTTAGAATAGAAAAGCCAAAATACCAAAAATATTCAAGAAAATCAAAAATAAATAAAAAAAATAGTGTTAGTGATGATGAAAAGCATGGAGCATGATTGGATTATGGATTGATTCTGGTTTAGTACCTTTTGGGAGGTGTTAGGTTGATTCTCAGTTCATGGTTCATAGTCTTCATATAAAATCCACCTTGTAAGCATTTTTAATAATTTTAGCATTTTATTGTTCTTGTACTTTATTTACTTTGATCTTTGTGTTTTCATATTTAAATAGTATTGTTAAGTTGTAATATTAATTAAAATCAGTGTTGTGTTCATTGGATTAAGCTTGTGCTAAAAATTGAAATCTCACTGTGGAAAACTCATTCTTGACAAACTTGTGTTTTCTGCTTGTGTTGTGATTAATTCAGGCTAATTTGATCTTATTTAATCATATTATAGTTGTTGGAATTAGTTTCATTGAATGAAACTGTGTTAAGCTTTGAAAATCTCAATAATAATCTGTTAAAAGGGTGTTTGGCATTGCTGATTACTCTGTGTTCTTGGTATTTTCTTGCTGTGTTTGGAGTATATTTAGACTACATTAGTATAGGTTTAGTTATTTAAGTCATTAGTTTGGTCATTTATACACTAGAAAGTCAAAATCACTTCCAAAAGCTTGTAACTGTCCAACTGTTTGGACTTTTGATTTCATACCTCACCATATCAATACATAAATAGGTATTGTAGCTTAATTTAGTTAAGTTATAGCTTAATATAACTTATGTGGTCAGTAGGAATCACTAGAATCTCACAATAGTCAAACTAGTTAAGTTTTGCTAAAAAGTCAATGTGCACATCTCAGATTTTCTCAAAACTTCAAGGAATTTTGTAGAATTATGTATTAGGTTCTAGGACTTGAAACTTGTTGTAGTAATAGTTTACCAGCTCATTTTTAAGTTCTCATAATCATCTGATTTTTAGAAATTTTCTGCTGGGTCCCACTCACTCTCAAACTCACTTGCAGGGCAAGGGTGTGCCCTGCACATCAGCAGACTCACCCATCACCACCACTTTGGTGGTGATTTGTGACCACCTCAGTGGGCCCCACACTTCAAACTTAGTTCCATAGAACCCCCTCCTACCAGGGAACAATAGTTGACCAATAGTATGACCTGAATCACAGTGGACCCCACTTAGTTTTACCCTTGAACTCTGTCCCCATTCTGTGTTGAATTTAGTTTTTGGAATTGCTTATTTGTGCTTATCAGCTTATCTACTGAGCTTATTTGGCTAAATTTAGCTTTGACAAGTCCAACAAACTTATTAGACCAGATTCATCCATAGTGGGTCGCACATAAGCTCATTTGAGCTTATTTCCATATTCAGTCAACCAAAGTCAACTGTGGTAGCATTAAGCTTCCACAGTGCTTAATTTTAGCTTATAAAATAATTGGTTTTACAAAAGTTGTTTATTTTTAAGTATAATTTAGTTTTGTAAAAGAAAAATCAAGAAAAAACAATATAAAAATAAGTGATAGTTTCTATTTAATTTAATTTAATTTTAATTTTCATTTTTAGATTTTTATTAAGTAAGTTGTATTTTTATATTTTTATTAATTTCCTTTAATATTAAAGTATTTTTAATAATTTTCTCAGATTTTTATTTTGTAATTTAGTATTTATTAGAATTAAAAATAGTTTTATTAATAATTAATCAATAAATAAATTTTAAATAGCATAATTAAGTTTTATAAGGCAAGACCTAGTTTTTATATTTTTTCTAGCTTTTATATGTTATAAAATAGTTTTATAAATTTTTTCATAATTTTCTAAGTCATTTTAGTATTATTTGTAATTCAAAATAGTTTAATTATTATAATTAATATAAATAGTTTTTAATTAATAGAAAATTCATAAAAAGACAAAAATATTTATTTTTATTTTTTATACTTTCTTCAAGTTCATTTTAAGTTTTTGAAATTATTTTTACAAGTTTTTAGTTTAATTTGTAGTATTTATAATTTTTAGTTTGATATAAATTAAGTTTTAATTAAATAATTAAATAGTTTTTAATTAAATAATTAATAATAAATAATAAAATAATCTAAAAAATAGTTTTATTTTTAATTTAATTTTATATTAAGTTTAAGTTTATAGAATTTTCATTTTTAACCCTTATAGTTTATTTTTCCTTAAAACTCACTTTTTTCTCAGTACGCAGTCGCGTCTGATTTTAATTTGTTGTACGTTTATACGTTTTAGATACCTAGGTTTCACGTAATCGTTCTAATAGTTTATAAAAGTTATTTTGTTTTATAAAACCCTAGTGTAATCACACACACACACTTATTCATATCCCTGTTCACATTCACTCGATCACAGATTCGTTTTTAATACCATCACAACCTCGTTGGGACATTACGACCCGGGGAAACACTGTATTCCACGGAAGCATTTGCCTCGGCTGTTTGACTATTACGGTTGACCATTCACAAGTGGTTGACTAATAATTATCTGACCGTTTGAGGCGAATCACATTCTCACGGGGAACCGGTGTAATCTATCGATCTGTCTCTTAGAGATGATTGATATTGAAACAGGAGACCTCTCCCTAATCTCCGCATAGGAAACCAAATGTGCACTTATCGAGTCTAGAGCCCCGAGATTCATCAAAAGATCTCATAGGAACACATGATATTTCTACACTGGTTGTTCATCATTAAGGACGCCAGATGTAAACTTTAGAGTCCTACGCAGATCTTAGCAATCTGCCAGAACATTTATGAGAGGATTCACTTTTGTGATTCTCAATGATTGAATGGAAATTCCTGCCAGGGTCAACATCAAAAAGCCCTGACAGCAGGTCACTTCAGTAATTCTTTATGGGTTACGCTTAGTGTTCGCGGTGGTTTCAAACGGTCTACTGTCGTGGAGTGATCCCAATCGACTCACCCAGTCATTGAGCTACTAAGTAGGTCTTGTAAGCTCTCTCGAGAGTATCTGACATGGGAACGACCTTGGTAAGGGTTAGAAGGAGTCTTCACACTATGTTGTTGACGATCTCTAATTCTTATCTGTAAGTATCGGATGTTTTATTGCTAACTGTTTATATGCAGGGACACATCATCTCTATGGCGACGGATTCCACATGCTCATACATGCATCTCGAAGTCAAAGGAAAATTCTCACAAAGATCAAAGCAAAGCAAGGTTCAAAGAAAGATTCTACGCAATGTGAATGAATCTACAGAAGTAAAGTGACAAAGATCTGTGTAAAAGAACGGGAACTAAAAATGCATGTATCACAAAGACTAAAGACGTATGAGCATGTTGGAATGGCGAACAACCACCACAGACACAGAAGTGACAAAAGGCAGATGACACCACATCACAATAGAACAAAGACGAAGAAAATTCAGTCATCAAAGACCACAAAGCATGAAGGAACAAAGACTAAAGACTATTCTACAAAGACTCAAAGTTCAAGACAACAAGCTTCAAAGTTCAAAGATCAAGATCACAAAGAGAGATCTCAATGATCACCCTTAGGGGGAGATTGTTAGCAATAGAAGTGTTGATCATCAATGGAATCTAAGGGAGATCTCAATGGTCGCCCCTTAGGGGGAGATTGTTAGAAATAGAAGTGACGATCATTATTGTATCAACGAGTCTTGTAATAATGTTGTAATAGTCTTGTAGTTTAGTTAAGGGTAAACGGGCTTGGTTTAATCTAACATTGTATTAGTTTATGTCTAGTCCATTACATAAGCCCAAGCCCGGCCCATCTCTTTATCCTAACTATATAAACCTCCAAATGCTACCATTTGGAGGTGGTGCTTCTATGTTATTTTCTCTCATTGTATTCTTCTCTCCTAATCTAATATATCTTTCTTTCTCTCTCTAGAAGTTGCCATCTTTCTTATCTCTTCATATCTCTATTTATCTATCTTATAATCTTTATATTATGTGTAAAATGATATAAGTTTTGGGATCCAACAGAAATTTAACTAGAACAAAACTTACAAATTCATTCCTCCTCAGCACAAATTGAGGAGGATTCACTATGCTTGCCTATCTTTAAAGATAGGCATGTCCATCCCTTTTTGACAATGCTTATCCACCATATACCTCAGCTTCACTTATTCACCATTCATGATTCAGTTTGACTCATGACTCAAATCATTCTACTAAAAGCTATTAAGCTCAAATAGAATGTATAAAAAACAAAAATAAGCTCTGTTGAAAGCTTTACTAATATCTATGATAATATTTTTATTTTTTATATTATTTTTCTGATTTTATTATTATTTTTTTATTTTGTAATATGAATATAAAAACTGAAAGAGAGTAATAGATTGAGATAAGTCTTAACTAAATGAAACAAATAATAAGCTGATATGAAACAGAAAATAAGCTGAGATAAGAACAAATTAAGCTGAAATTTATTTAAAATAACTAGAAATTTTATTAAAACTCTTATGAAAATTACAATGGCTAAACTAAAATACAATCTAAAGTAAATTTGACAGCATAACACTACACTAAAAATTACACGAAAATAAGCTGAAATACTACCCTATTTATAGATGAGGTGAAGGGGTTGGGTCTGATTGCCAAGCTGGCGATCCTCACACCTCTTTGTGCTTCTTTCTTTCATCTAATAGCCCTTTGATCAATTGTGTGCTTCTTTAATCTAATAGCAGCCCTTGGATCATAAATTGTGATGTGGCTTGACCAATTAGAATCTGCCATTGTGACACCTTGGAAATCCTCAGGTGTCCTTTCTCTGTCCTTGTCAGCCATGTGTGTCAGAAGGATCTAAAAACGGAATCCAATGAAACCTGATGAGGTGATGTAACCAATTACCAACTGTCATTTGTCCAATCATACACTACCCTCACTTTGACATACTTCTGTGCACGTGACTTAGCTTCTAGAAGCTCCAATCATTGGAATTTATTACTTAATCACTGTGGGGATGGGTAATTTTAGAAAAGTAATTTCTAGGGTTCATGGAGTGTTTGGGGGATTTCTGGGTTTGGGGGAAAATGGGAGAAACAGTGTGTTTGTTTTATTAATAATTTGAACATGTTGACCATTGACCGTTTGACCAAATGGTTTAGTTGTGGACCGGGTATGATGTGGTATTTGGGCTTTAGTGGTTTAGTGGGCTTTGGGCTATTTATTGGATTACTATATTTCAGTTTTGATATTGAAAGAAGCAAGGACCAAAATTGTACTAAATGAAACTTTACGGGCTAGTTTTGTCACTTTTGTAAAAATGTAATCCAAGGATTATTTCTGCCAATTCTGAATAGATGAAGGATTGATATTAACTTTTGAATACCAGCATTGACTTTTTGACCGTCTTCCACTCTCGTGCCCGTTTTTTTGGTTTTCGTGTGATTTTTCATCTTTTTGTGATTAATCCGTACCTGCATAGAAACATGTGTTTTCTTGGCATTTGTTAGCTCAAATAGTCATTTTGGGTCGGTATTTGGCCATAAAATGGTGAGTGAATAAGCACTCACCATGGCGCCGCTGCCGGGGAATAGTCATTGTCTAGGTTAGTATTTCTTTTTATCAGGTCTACTTGCTAGATTCCTTTCTAGTAAGATTTTATTTTTATTTTTAGGTTTTCTTTAGTCTATCTCATTTCTTTGTGTCTTTGTTCGTATTAGGTTGGTCTTTATGGATTTAGAGAATCGCCGTTTAGAAGTTAGCAAGAGGCTTATAGCGCGTAAAAGAAGAAAGAGAGAACTTTACACATTTAAGGAATTTATTAAGCCCCTCAAAATGAAAATTGAGTTTACAAACTTTTTCTCCAACCCCTGATGAATTGAGTTACTACATATTTCTTTTACAACACCCCTGCCCCTCATAATATAGAAAGATACCATGGATTAGGAGGCATAACTATAAGAACATAAAAATTCCTTGCATGATTGGGTATATGTCTAAAGAGCATACATACATTAACTAAAAAGCAACCATGAATATTATGTCTAGGGTCTACTACAATTGGATAATGAATGAAAGGTTTAGCCCTAGAAAAGACCCCTACAACCCTAATAGACTATGTAATTTCGTCAGGAGAGTTAAAGGGGTACACATCTTTATAGGAAATTTTACTTATCAATGCGACTTTGTAATCCTAGAAGATGTTAGAGGCATTATATATCCACACTTAGGAGAAATGGTCCTAGGGCAACCTTTTGTTGAGATGACTAATATGTATTGTGATCATGGGAAGGGAATAGTTCAGTTTACTGATGGGATAGAAAAGATTACTTTTATGATGCTTCACATGAGGGAAGAATTAAAGGGCATCAAGAATTTACAAGTTGATGAGATTCGACCTTATGAGGTTAAGGACGACGGAATTGATGATGATGTTTATTATAAGAGGAGGCGAACATAATATTCAGGTTGCATGAATCTAGGCCCTGAGTACAAGCGTGATGAGAATTGGGTTAGATGCTTTGAGTCAGCACAAAAGTGGGAAAGGAAAACGTAATTGCCCATGACCTTGAGTCTAGCTACAAGACTCGTAAAATAAAGAAAAGCGCTTCTTTGGAGGCAACCCATGTTTTGTGTGATTTTTATTTGTTTGTTTGTTATTTGTTTCCGTATGCATGCTTTATTTTTATTGTTGGTAGATCATGTTTCAAACTAAAATTGTAAAATGCTTTATTTTGTCGTTTAACTTCGTCTTAACTTCATATAAAGGTATTTTGCAAAAGCTAAGTGTAAGGGGAAACCTCAAATTTGTTTTTAAGAACGAAATTGATCTTGATTCGCCACAATAATAAATGAACATGTGTATTAGTACTTGTTAGAGTCAAATGCTTGTATCGAGTCATAATGATGTTTTGCAGGATTTTCCAGGAAGTAGGACATAAGTTTTTCCAGAAATTTTCCGGAAACTTAACATAAAGATTTCTACAGGTCACTTCTGACGGCGTCAAGAATAAACTCCTGATGGCGTCATGTGTAAAATTCTGGAAATTTTGCGAGTTTTGTTTTTCTAACGGAGTCTTAAAGTTTTTATTAATTCTTTAGTTTTATAAACTCCAGGAAATCTGCAAACATTCATTCCACAAGCATTATATCTTACATTATTTTCTAGGACTTGTTAGTATATATAGATTGCCGCCGATTTACGCAGGGTTGCATTGTTTGTTTTCTCAGGTTTAACAGGTTATGTATGACAAGAAGATGATTTATTTTTCTGGAAGAGAAGCTTTGAATATTCATTTTCTTGGAGGAAGATCTAACCTTGTTATCACACTATCCACACCGAACGAATCAGGAGAGTATTTGATTTCATTCTTTTACCTATTTCACTTTTACATTCTTTAATTGAACATTGGGGACAATGTTCATCCTAAGTGTAAACGGAGGGTAAATGATAATACCTTATAGGATACACTTGCACTTGAGTTTGTTTGTTTGATGGTAGGTGTGTAATAAAACTAAGAGAAATACTTGTTAGTGTAATTTTAGCGCCAAATTTAAAATTTTTTACAACATTTAGGAGTGAAACTTTAGCCTTAGCAAGCGTCTCATGGATAGGAGTTGTATGACTAGCACAAAACCGTACTATTCAGAAAAATTTCCACCCAAATATGTGAGGTTTGCCTTTAGATTTGACAGGAAAAGCATTCATTATTAGTGCTTATAAATGTACCGGTAGCATTTAGATTCTAGAACTTGCGTTAGTTGATGAGGCGAAAAATGAACCGTTTTTAGGGGGCCATTTAAGCCCGAAATAGAATTTATTTGATCAAATATTGCCCTAAATCTTTTCTGTGGAAAACTAGAATGGGGGGTTGAATAGTTTTGCGTCTTTTTCGTTTTAATAAAAGTTTACTTTCAAAGAATTGATGGTAATTTGTAAAAACCTTTGAAGCTAAAGTATAGATACAAATTAATTCACATATGTCACATAAATACTTCTTATTTAAAGTGTTGAATAGAAATTATAATTTCATATATCTCACTTAAATATAAGTTTGTATTTATATGTGTATATGTGTTTTAATGATTGGATATACTTTAATTTACTAATGTATAATTAATGTTTTGAATGGAACCTAGTTTGATTTTATGTGAAACCAATATATGCACAACACACAATAATAATAATGTACGAGAAGCAAGTAAGTAAACAAGTAAAGAATGAGAGATGGAAAGATCAAACCGAGAGACAAAGGATTTATAGTGGTTCGGCTACAAGGACACCTTCCTTGCCCTACTCCACTCCCCGAGCACCGAACTCGAGAGTTTTCTTCACTAAGTCAATAACCTCCCTTATGGCGGAGAAAACCGTACACACCAAATGCTTACACCAATTAACGACACAAAGCAAGATGTCGAGTCCTAATTGTAGCTAGAACCAATCTCACACCAAATAGCACACCACAACTTCTTCACACCTTTGACTTCTTCAATATGTCTTCACACCACGAGTATCTTCACACCTTCACAAAATTCTTCACGACTTCAATGTCTTGCAATCTTCACAACTTCAAAGCACCAATGTCTTCACAACTTCAAACCAATAATGTCTTTGCACCTTCAAGCCACTAGAGTCTTCACAACTTTAATCTACTAATGTCTTCAAATCTTCTCCACTTGAAAGCTTCACTTTCTTCACAACTAATCACTATTGCCACTCTCTCCTATCTTCACTAATATCCAACACTACTTCTTCACTTCAACTTCCACTACACACTTACAACAATTCTAGATTCTACAACTAAATCTAGCAAACTAATACATACACCTTATTCACCAAAGTATGAAAGATCAACAAGATGAAACAACCAAACAACTTAGATAGCAAGATGATATTAAGTTGTAATACTTCTAGTAGAAGTATTCTTCTCTTTGCACTTGAGTGTTGAGGCTTGAATCACTTTGAAACAAAGATCAAAGTATATAGGATCAAAGGATTTTTAGAAGATGGAGAGGGATGTTTAGATCAGAAAGTTTTTTGTGCAAAAAGGTGAGAAAAATATGTGGAATGATCCAATATTTGTAGGGCCAGAAAATATTATTCTGGAGCGTGTCGGTCCCCTTAATTAGTGGGCGGTCCCCTTAATGATTAAGGGGGCCGCCTAGTATAATTAAGGGGGCCGCCCTCCTGAACGTTGGATTTTCTTGTCCTTTTATGAGGGGAATTTTTCTGGATTAGATTTGCCATTTTTGGTTGAAAATTTGAATTCACAAATTTGTAATGAATAAAACATATTCTTTTAATTCCAAAAATGTTTTACAAAAGATATAAAATGTTTTGTAACATTTTATAATTATCTAGTGATTAACAAAATTGTTCCTTTGATCTTGTAATACATTAGACACTTTGTTTATTCATACCTTAAGTGATCTAATGGTAAAGATGAGTATTTATTACTAAATACTTGTTTATTTCATAATCTTTGGTTTGATGAGTTTTCGTTTTGTGATTATCAAAACATAGAGATATCGAAAGATATGAATAACGTTTTTAGTCATTTATTTATATCAACAATCTCCCCCTTTTTGATGATTACAAAACCTAAACTCATTAAATCCAAAAATTAACTTTTAGACAAGTATTTAGTGAGTTTATATTCACTTCTTCCCCTTTTTGTAAAATCAAAAAGGTTTAAGCCAAAAGGAACTAAGCTCCCCCTTTATGTATACTCCCCCTCGTTTGAGGGCACCAAAGGTTCGAGAATTGGAATTCTTGCAAGAAAAATATTAGAAGCACAAGCATAGGAAAAGCAAACACATATATCATAATACCAACAAGTAATAAGCATGGCAAAAGATAATAAGGAATACATATTAAGTCATTCATTGATAGAGAATGATTATGTCAACCCATAATCATTGTTACAAAAGCCATAACTATAGAATACTAAGACTAAGTATAGCATCCTATTTTGCTAACAAGGAGTGTCACCAAACTTTCTTGAATCCCAAAATGGTTGAAAGGTTTTATTTGAAAATGAGAAACATAAGCATATAAAATGCTTGGTGGTTTAGTGGAGATAAACTTTTGGTTGCATGGATGTTGGTCAGTTTGGAGATGTGGAACTTGTAGGTGGTGGGTTTGTTGATTGAGGGTTTTGATGTTGTTCAAGTGATGATGTTTGTTGAGATCTTGTAAGAAGATACTCAATCCAAGTGAAGTGCTCATTCAAGGAAATGGTTTATTGTTGAAGGAAGATGCAACAAGGGCAATTGTTGACATGCTTCTCAACTTGGTTGATGTTGTGTGGTGATGATGGTGAGTGATTCGTTGAAAATCAAGTTATATATAGTATAGTATTACTCAAGAGATCCGCAGATAAATACGGATAACCCGAGGTCGTAGTCCGTGTGAAGGTGTGAATGGAATTTCGAATTCCCGATTCGTGAAACGTGTCGTGAAAGTGGTAAAAAGTGATTTTGATGGGATTACACTAATAAAATAGTAAATAAAGCACAAATAATCAACTAAACACGAAATTCAAGTAAGGCAACTAGAAACGTAACGAAAAAAAATCGAAAACGTAAGCTAAAACGGAAAATAAACGTTAACGTACGAAATAAAACGCGACTTTTAAGCTACGCTACTCCTACGGACTTGGAAATAATTTAAATAAAAAAATGATAAAAGAAAATTTTGAGAAAAAGAAAAATATTTTTTTGACTTCTTGTTTCTTTTTTATGAATTAAAAACTAATTTTACTAATTAAAATTTAAAAGAAAATGAAAATAAGGTGAGAAAAATAAAAAATAAATTTTGAAAATTATAAAATAACTAAAAAGTAATTTTAAAACTAAAAACTAATTTTTTTTTTGCTTTTTATATAATTTTTGGGAATTAAAAACTATTAAATCTAATTAAAAATTCAAAATAAATTCAAAATAAATGAGAAAAATGCAAAATAAATTTCTAAAATTCTAGAATAAATGAAAATAAATTTCTAAAATATTTTTGGATTTTTCTTGGCTTTTTTTGATTTTTTTTGGACTTTTTGGTAATTAAAATGTAATTATAAATGATTAAAAATGAAAATTAAATAAGAAAAATAGCAAATCAACTCATAAAAATATGAAAATTTCAGAGAAAATCTAAATAATATTTTGAAACTAGGAAAAATATAAAAAATGAAAAATTAGCACTGGAAGTGCTTAATGGCCTAAAACTGCTTATTATTAGGCAAAACTTGACCAAACTGACCCAAACTTTTACTAAGTGATTTTTAGACTAAAATAAGCTCAGATAAACACAGATGAACTCAAAATGAACCCAGAAACACAGACAGTGATCAAATGAGGATTAATAAGCTCAAGAGGATAAGCAATAAGCAAAGCAGAATAAGCAATAGGCACAAATATCAACAGCAACAGATACTATAAGCACTATAAAGCTCAAATGAACAATCAACCTCAGAGTATAAGTCAGTGAACAAAATTGCAGCCCTCTAATATGAAATCAGACACTAGCTTGAATTACCCAACTTGATGAGGCAAATAAGCTGATCCAATAAGCTATTAAGATGAAACTTATGGGTGCAAATCAATCACTTACAATCTGAGAACACAAAAACTCCAACAAATCTGATTTAAAAGCTTAATTACTACTCTAAAAGTACCCTACAAATATCCTCAAAAACTGATGTGCAGGGGAGTACTTAGTTCAAGCAGTCAACTTCCAACACCTTTTTAGATAAGACAATAAGATCCAAACCAAAGTTTTCCTTTTAAAATGAATTTACTGACTGCTATGCTACTTAAATCACTAATCCAAACTTATTTCCAAATAATATTGAATCCTACAGATCCCTACCAATTTCTAACCAAAACCTGATGAACCTTGTTTTGACTTTTTGAAATATGCATACAACTTTGACTATTATGAATTTAATCCTGTTATAATTTATTATCTAAGTTGTGATTACCTATTATGCAACTAATTAAAGCTATATAATACTAAAATGCAACTATTGGTGATATTATGCAATTGAATCTATACCAACTGTTATGCAGAAATTGATGAACAATGATGATTGGCTTTTATATGATATTTCTAGCTAATATATGCTTGATTTAACTACTATGCAACCTATGTGATAAACCTAGACCAAACACAACCTCTGCAATTCAATCTATACTGGCAAACTACTATAATCCAAACACCCCTATACCATCTGTCACAACCTAAATCTACCTCAGATCCAATAAATAGCAATCCAAAACTTAATATCAGAGCTCAATATGATTCAATGATACTAGCAACACACAAAAACACAGATATCAACCATGAACTTTCAGGCAAAACACAGATCTAAGATTTATGACAGAAGATGATGATGAAACAGTAGTATACCACACAGATCATGAAATTAGGAGTATAATGCTAAACAAACTATAATTCAAACTGAATAAGATGTAACTACTATTGAATAACAGGAATAAGCAACAATCAAATAGACTAATACTACTCTTAATTAAGAAGAACTGAAAATGAATGAGACTTACAAACGCAACTCCCCCTCAGTATGAAAAGAGGGGGTTAACTAAGCTTGCCTGTCTTTATGACAGGCCAAGTGACACCTCTTGACTGCCTTATACCCAAATAAGCTCAGCTTATTAATAATAAGCTCCACAGTTGACTAGTGTTTGACCTTTTTGTGAATTTGAGATTTGAGAATTTTGGTGCCAAAATAAGTAGTACAGAAGCTATAAGAGGCTAAAAGGAAACTTATGAAACAAATATAAAGCTTATTGAAGCTTTTGTAAATAAGTACTTGACCTTTTTCCAATCTCGTGCTCGTTTTTGTCAGTTTTGCTTCGTTTTCGTTCATTTTTCACATATCTGTACCTGCACATACACAAGTACAAAAACATACATTCTCTTGGCGTTTTTGGTTAGTTTTTGGTGTTATTTGGTCTGATTTAAGGTCTAAAAAGGATGTGTGAATAAGCACACATCAAGATCCCCCAGACTAAGGTATTGCCGTGCCCTCACGCAATGTCATCACCTCACGCTTAAGGGATAAATAATTTCAAAACCTCTCTTTACTGACGTTGTAAAGTAGCAATGATGTTCAAAAGAGATAGTAAAATCATTTATTCTCAAAAACGCTCCGTTTTTCGATTTTCATGAATAACAACTACAACTACTATTTTTGTATTTTTCTTATTTTTTTATAGGTGACGGTTTGCCTTGACTTTCATTATCAATTCTTATCTGTTGATAACTTTGAGGGTCAACGAGTAGAAACACTTCTCACAGAGAAGAGACTGTACGGATAAAAATCGTCATCCTTGATTTTTCACAAGCTCCCAAACTAAGCGTAAAATCGAGATCATTGTTTATCCAGAAGTTAGCTGCTAACACTGCCCACAAAAGTTACTTGTGTATTACCTCTTGTCCCCAGGTCCTAAGTTTTGTATCTCAAGATTTTAATTTGTGATAAATGAATTGCTTCATATTTTCTCATTTCGATATTTGTTAGTCTGATAAGAGCACAAAATTTGAACGCTAAGTAGTTTCCAAACTTTCCCTCGAAAACCCCTGCATACAGAAATCGGGTCCACATGAAGGTCTCTGATTTAACACGATTTGTTGAGGCCCCCTTTTTATTTACGACCGAGACATACCATGTTTGATACCCGAAACGGAAGCTTTTTATTAGGGAAACCCTCGGAGTCGAAGCTTGGCATTTTTGCATAATCATAAGCACTTTAATAATACTTTGGTCCTTAGTCCTTTATTCTTTTACAGTCAACGGTTTATGAGCCGCCAAGATGTAAGAGCTTTATTATGACTTTGGATTTCAATCCGCTGCTTTTTTTATAGCTTTGGATTTCTCTGCCTTTTTTTTGGCTTTGGACTATTATTATCGATATTCATAATCATATGCCAAACCCCGAGTCCTACGGCCTTTACTAAGATCACAACATCGGTTGCGAACCGGAAAGATGCAATAGTCTATTTCACCGTAACACTGGCAGTACCCCTATGTGTACCAAACCCCCATATGCAGAGATTTTGTTGGGAACGAGAAAAAACTAAGTATTTGCCCAAACCGTATACCCTTAATTAATCCTAGACATCTATTATATATTGGTGTGCAAGCTTGTGGGAACAAGGAGGCCACAAGTACCTCTCGTGAGTTTTTTAAATCCCAGTAATGCGATCCGTGTATAGCACGAAACTTCTAAATAAACTCTATCATTCCTCAATCTCCGCAAATTTAAAATCCCAAATAATGAGATCCGCGGATGCTTAGCCATAATCTTATGATTATATTGGTTAAGGGAGATGAGCTAGGGCTCAACACGCCCGGTCAGGTCGGAACATTTATTTCTACTCTCACCGGTAGGAAAGTCAAAACAAGGTGTCAAAACTTATTATTCATATATATATATATATATATATATATATATATATATATATATATATATATATATATATATATATATATATATATATATATATATATTCATTTTTTTTAATTATATAGCGGTGACAAAAATTAAAATTTTTGGTGGAAAACGGAGTTGCGTAAGTTAACAGCTCCGACGATGGTACAGGTCAAATCGAATCAAAGATTCACCCTCCCCCCCAGACTAAAGTGAAACATTGTCCTCAATGTTTTAAGGGTACAGGTAATCCTACGTAAAATCTAAGGCCGTTTATTAAGTATGCCAAGAGATAAACGTTAGTCGATAAGATTTTGGATATGGTGAATTTCCGAAAGAGCAGCGAAGGATGAGACTCGAGTGGAGAGAACGATAAACCACGAGCACGAGAGTCCTCAAACTTCGGGGAAATTCCTGAACATTCATAAACAACCACGAAAACACGAGTTTGGAAAGGGTCGCCCCCCTCACGTCACGTTATTAAAGAAAATAGAAAATAAAATAAAATAAATGAAAATGGATAAGCATGGGGTGCCTCCCACGAAGCGCTTGTTTTTGATTACCGAGTCACATGAGCTTGACCCGATCCCCGAATTTAATCGTCCTTGGGGAAAGTCTGGAGATCCGGGACAACCATGGGTGGTATGTCCCCTCCGAAATAATGCTTAATACGATGACCATTCACCTTAAAATTGGGACCATTAGTTTGAGCAAGCTCAACGGTTCCATAAGAAAATACTTGGGTAATGGTGAATGGTCCAGACCAACGGGTTTTTAACTTGCCCGAGAAAATCTTCAATCGAGAATTGAAAAGAAGGACTCGGTCACCAACATTGAAGACGCGATCTTTAATTTTAGCATCGTGAATCCTCTTTGTCTTTTCTTTGTAGATTAAAGAATTCTCATAGGCCTGATCACGAAGCTCGACTAATTCATTCAATTGAACTTTACGGTGATCACCCGCGGTTTGAAGGTCAAAATTAGCATGTTTCAAGGCCCAGTAGGCCTTGTGTTCAAGTTCAAAGGGCAAATGGCAGGCCTTCTCGTAAACCAGCTTGTATGGAGTGCACGCAATGGGTGTATTGTAAGCTGTACGGAAGGCCCAAAGTGCATCATCTAACTTATCGGCCCATGAAGCACGATGTTCACCTACGGTCCTTTCTAAAATACGTTTCAAGCCACGATTAGAGACCTCAACTTGACCACTCGTCTGTGGATGATATGCCGTAGAAAGATGATGTGTGACACCATATTTGAGCATAACTTTAGCGAATTGGTCGTTACAGAAATGGGTCCCACGATCGCTTATAATAGCACGAGGTGCACCAAATCGGGCGAAGAGACTTTTAAGAAATTTCACTACAACGCGGGCGTCATTGGTGGTTAGCGCCTTCGCTTCGACCCATTTAGACAAGTAGTCGACGGCCATGAGGATATATTTGTTACCACGAGAAGACGGGAATGGACCCATGAAATCGATACCCCAGACATCAAAAATTTCACAGACTTGGATGGCATTTTGAGGCATCTCGTCCTTCTGAGAAATTTTTCCTTGACGCTGGCAAGAATCACATGATTTAACCAACTCGTGAGCATCCCGGTAAATCGTCGGCCAGTAGAAGCCGGAATCAAAAACTTTCTTAGCGGTGAAGTTGGCACCATGATGTCCCCCCGTGGGTCCATTGTGGCATGCCATAAGAATTTCAGCGGCTTCTTTGCCGTGAACGTACCACCGGATCACTTGATCCGCACATATTTTAAACAAATAGGGGTCGTCCCAGAAATAATGCTTAACATCTTTGAAGAATTTCTTCTTTTGCTGGAACGTCATCCCTTTCCGGATAAAATTCCCCGCATGGTAATTCGCAAAGTCGGCGAACCATGGGGTACTAGAATCACAATGTGATAAACTCCCCAATGTCTCGAGCGGAAAAGCTTTGTTAATCTCCTTTTTCTCTAAAACACTTTGGTGGGGATTCTCTAAACGTGATAGGTGATCAGCAGCAAGGTTCTCAGCTCCCTTTTTATCTCGAATTTCAACATTGAATTCTTGAAGGAGTAGAACCCACCGCATCAAGCGTGGCTTAGCATCTTGCTTTGCCATAAGGTACTTAAGAGCCGAATGATCCGTATACACTATGCACTTCTTTAAAAGCAAATAAGGTCGAAACTTTTCAAAAGCGTAAATGACGGCTAACATTTCTTTCTCAGTAGTCGTATAATGGTATTGAGCGTCGGTCATTGTTTTACTGGCATAGTGTATCAGCTGAAAATGCTTAGACTTGCGTTGCCCCAGGACTGCACCAATGGCATAATCTCTAGCATCGCACATCAGCTTGAAGGGCAAATCCTAATCGGGGGCAACTAAGATGGGAGCCTCCGTTAACTTCTTTTTAAGAATATTAAATGCTTCGATGCATTCATTTGAGAAGATAAATGGAGCATCTTTTTCAAGCAAGTGGGTCAGAGGCCGGGCTATCTTAGAAAAGTCTTGAATGAAACGACGGTAAAAGCCGGCATGACCGAGAAAACTTCTAATTCCTTTTACGGTCGTGGGATGAGGTAATTTTGCAATAACGTCGACTTTAGCTCTATCGACCTCAATCCCGGATTTCGATATCTTGTGGTCGAGGACAATGCCCTCTTTGACCATGAAATGGCACTTCTCCCAATTTAAAACCAAGTTGGTGTCTTCACACCGTTTCAACATATTTTCTAAATGGGAGAGGCACGAAGTGAAAGAATCTCCGTAAACCGAGAAATCATCCATGAAAACTTCCATGGTTTTCTCGATCATGTCCGAAAATATAGACATCATACACCTTTGGAACGTGCCTGTAGCATTGCATAAGCCAAAAGGCATACGACGATAGGCAAACGTTCCATAAGGGCAAGTAAAGGTAGTCTTTTCCTGGTCCGGAGGGTCAATAGGTATTTGAAAATAGCCGGAAAATCCATCAAGAAAACAATAGAACTCATTTCCCGCTAGGCGTTCTAGCATTTGATCCATAAATGGAAGTGAGAAATGGTCCTTACGAGTCACATCATTCAATTTACGATAATAAATACAAACTCTCCATCCGGTAACAAGACGTGTCAGAATCAATTCATTATCTTCATTTGTAACGACGGTCATTCCACCTTTCTTCGGTACGCAGTGGACCGGGCTAACCCAAGAGCTATCCGAGATTGGATAAATCATTCCGGCATCGAGGAGTTTGATAACTTCCTTTTTGATAACCTCATGAATTTTCGGGTTAACCCGTCGTTGTTGCTGAACGGACGGCTTGTAATTGTCTTCAAGTAAGATCTTATGCATGCAAAAACGAGGATCAATACCCTTGATATCAGAAATTTGCCAAGCGATGGCACTCTTATGCTTCCTGAGCACATCTAAGAGACGTTTCATCTCCTCATCTTTAAGATCTTTAGAAATAATGACGGGAAGTTTGTCGGGTCCTTCCAAAAATGCGTATTCGAGATGAGGAGGTAAATCCTTGAGCTCGGGCTCCGGAGGATTCTCAGTAGACGGCTTAACTTCTTTAACGTCGGCCATTTTAAGGTCAAGCGGAGGGAGGGACGGGTTGGGATCTTCATTTAATAATTTCTCAATCAAAAGAACATCTCCTTCCGGGTCACAATCAGAATGATCAATTTCCGGAGAAATCGAATTATTAGCAAGAAAGGCCTCGATCTCTTCCAAGATGAAATCACTTCCCTCAAACGGAGTAAGGGAAGGGGAAGGATCGGAAATTATCGGTTCAGAAGAATGAGCGGGATTGCCACTTGAAGCATGTTCGGTAAAACCAAGTAACTCTTGAGTGTACTCCTCCGTAACTTTGTTGATAACGTCGACTCGGTTAACGGAATATTTGTCAGACTCGGAGGAGTACCTCGCGGTTTGATCCAAATTAAAAGTTACGGCTTCGGTACCAACGCGTAGGGTAATTTCTTCATCGAAAACATCAATTAAAGCACGGCCAGTCCTTAGGAAACCTCTCCCGAGAATGAGAGGCACCCGCGGATCAGCATCAAAATCAACAACGATAAAATCGGCCGGGAAATGGAATTTTCTCACATTAACGAAGACATCCTCGGCTATTCCCATTGGGCGGGAAGTAGTTCGGTCGGCAAGCTCGAGGGTCATGTAAGTCGGAGTTAATTCGGGTAAAGATAATTTCTTCCAAATGGATAACGGCATTAGGTTAATGCTAGCACCGAGATCGCCCAAGGCGAAGCATTGAACCATCCCAGGAAAATTACACGGAATGAGAAATCGTCCGGGGTCTTCAAGCTTTTCGGGAAGCTTTTTGAGGATAACCGCCAAGCAATTCTCATTCATCTGGGTTCGTGATATTTCAAACAATTTTTCTTTATTATTCAAAAGACCTTTTATCATTGAAGCAAATTTAGGCATCAAAAGTATAGCATCCGCGAGACTTATGTCAAAGTGTAATTCTTGAAAAATCTGATAAAACTTTTCCATCTGGTTTTTATCTTTCTCACGGTGCTTTTGTTCGTTTAAGCGTGACGGATAAGGCAAATTTGTTTTGACGGGAGTTTCTTTCTCAGTTTCGTTAACAACTTTATCTTTTCCTTTGGACGTTGGGACCACCGGAGGTTGGATGTTCTCGGTCCTTCCATTATTACTAGGAATTTCCGTATCCGTTGTCGCCTCGGTTTCACGGACGACTACCTTTGGAGACGAAGAAGAAGGGGTAGTCGGAGCCGTTGCTCCATCGATTATAACACCACTCCTGGTCGTGATCGCCTTAGCATCGCCCCTCGGGTTAGCGATCGTGTTGCTTGGAAGAGTACCCGAACCCGAGGGTCGATCATTTAAAGACTTCTTCAATTTGGACATTTGATTGATTAGCATTTCATTCATTTCCTCATGACTTTTCATAAACTGCTTAAGTAATTCATCCGAAGATGACTGATTTACAACTGGATTTTGAAAATTTTGACCACGATTGTTGTTATTGAAACCTTGATTCTGAAAATTCTGATTTCCATGATTATAATTCCCATGATTAACATTTTGAAAATTTCCATGAAAATTCCCTTGATTCGAGCCTTGATTATAATTTCCCCGATTTTGATTTTGAAAACCATGATTTTGATTTTGAAAACCATTGTTCATCCGATTTTGATTAGCATTGTGATTAAATTGATGATTTCAGTTTTGCACATTTTGATTAACTTGATTGACTTGATTCACTTGAATCGGTTGATTGAAACTGGGTGGTCCAACATAATGGTTCGAACGGTAGCTAAGAAGATTTTGGTCACCCTGTGGTTGGTATCCGTTACCGCCCATATTGTAGGTTCCCGAAGTAGCATACACATTCTCGTGAGTGAAGCCACCGGTAGCTGGGCACTCAAAATACAAATGAGGACCACCACAAGTCTCACAAACATTGTTGACCATATTGACTTGATGGTTTTTGACTTGATTTTGATTCTGAGATGTTTGGTCCATTCGTAAAACAGCAGTCGACAAATCATCGAGTTTCTTAGTAATTGCGGCTATTTCAGAATTAGACGTAGAAGAATTGTGAGCAACGGTTGTTCTTGACTCATTCCTCTCGGCAGAGGAATCCCAGTAATTGTAATGAGCAGTCATATTCTCAATAAGTTCGTAACAATCTTCAGGACGTCGTTTCATAAAAGTTCCACCCGCAGTTGCATTGATCGTGTCCCGATGTCGCAAAGTCAAACCATTGTAAAACGTATCGATTATCGTAACAAGAAGCATGTTATGGTTTGGACACCGATCAATAGCAAGCTTATAGCGTTCCCAAGCTTTGAATAAAGATTCGTCGGGAAGCTGACGGAAATTGCTAATATCGTTTCGAAGTTTCGTCACCATCGATGGTGGAAAATATTTCGCCAAGAACTTCGATACCATTTCTTCGAAGGTATGAATCGAGTTCTTGGGAAGACGATCAAACCAAGCGGTGGCATGATGTGTAAGAGAATAGGGGAAGAGAGAAAGACGAAGGGCGTCATCGGAGACCCCATGTTGTTTCATACTTTGGGTGACGGTTAAAAATTTGTCGAGATGCTTGTTGGCATCGTCACCCGGTAATCCGTGAAATTGGCATGAATTTTGGACTTGTTGAATCATGTGGTGCTTAAGTCCAAAATCCGTAGCCTCAATATTGAGAGGGGCAATCGGACCGCCTCTACCGTGCATTGTTGGTTGACACAGCTCTTCCATTGTTCGGAGATCGGGAGCTGGTGCATTTTGAACAACACCCACCGGAGGGTGTTGATTATTGTGGTTATTTTGTTCCATTTCCGTAATGTTTGGGAAACGAACTTTGTGTGTGTGACGTATCAAACTCTCGGGGTTCGATAATGGAGAAATAAGACGTTTAGAAGATGAACGGGTGTTCATACACCACAAAAACTCAAATTTTGAAAAATAAAAGAAAAATCAAATTTGAAAAGGAAAATCTTTTTGTATTTTTGTTTTTATAAAGCAAAATTCAAAAACTTATACTTTTGTTTTTTCTCTTTTTCCAACGTTACGTTAATCGTAAACCGTTTCCTTTAAACCTACTCGCGACGGAACGGGAGAGAAGAATGGATCTCTCTTCAGCTTTCAATTTAATGTCAAAGCTTCCGTATTTTTCGCTTATTCGGTCATAGAATCAAAAGTAATCCGATTAGCAATTAATTTCACGCGTAGTTATATTGGGAGACTTATTTGGTTTACAACGCCCTTCCTTTCGGTCGAGTCGAGGCTGTAACTTTATTATTTTTTTGGTATTGTTGAAAACACTTTAGGAAAAGTGTTTTTGATTTTTCAATTTTTTTGGTTTTTATAGAAAATATATACAAGGAAGGTTTTCAAAACACAATTTCGAAAAACGAAAACGAAAAATTCACTTCAACCTTCCCCGGCAGCGGCGCCAAAATTTTGATTCGTTGTAAATCAAGTCATATATAGTATAGTATTACTCAAGAGATCCGCAAAGAAATACAGATAACCCGAGGTCGTAGTCCGTGTGAAGGTGTGAATGGAATTTCGAATTCCCGATTCGTGAAACGTGTCGTGAAAGTGGTAAAAAGTGATTTTGATGGGATTACACTAATGAAATAGTAAATGAAGCACAAATAATCAACTAAACACGAAATTCAAGTAAGGCAACTAGAAACGTAACGAAAAAAAAATCGAAAACGTAAGCTAAAACGTAAAATAAACGTTAACGTACGAAATAAAACGCGACTTTTAAGCTACGCTACTCCTACGGACTTGGAAATAATTTTCAAAAATAAAAAAATGATAAAAGAAAATTTTGAGAAAAAGAAAAATATTTTTTTGACTTTTTGTTTTTTTTTTATGAATTAAAAACTAATTTTACTAATTAAAATTTAAAAGAAAATGAAAATAAGGTGAGAAAAATAAAAAATAAATTTTGAAAATTATAAAATAACTAAAAACTAATTTTTTTTTTGCTTTTTATATAATTTTTGGGAATTAAAAACTATTAAATCTAATTAAAAATTCAAAATAAATGAGAAAAATGCAAAATAAATTTCTAAAATTCTAGAATAAATGAAAATAAATCTCTAAAATATTTTTGGATTTTTCTTGGCTTTTTCTGATTTTTTTTGAACTTTTTGGTAAGTAAAATGTAATTATAAATGATTAAAAATGAAAATTAAATAAGTAAAATAGCAAATCAACTCAGAAAAATATGAAAATTTCAGAGAAAATCTAAAATAATATTTTGAAACTAGGAAAAATATAAAAAATGAAAAATTAGCACTAGCACTGGAAGTGCTTAATTGCCTAAAACTGCTTATTGGAAATTGCTTATTATTAGGCAAAACTTGACCAAACTGACCCAAACTTTTACTAAGTGATTTTTAGACTAAAATAAGCTCAGATAAACAGAGATGAACTCAAAATGAACCCAGAAACACAGACAATGATCAAATGAGGATTAATAAGCTCAAGAGGATAAGCAATAAGCAAAGCAGAATAAGCAATATGCACAAATATCGACAGGAACAGATACTATAAGCACTATAAAGCTCAAATGAACAATCAACCTCAGAGTATAAGTCAGTGAACAAAATTGCGGCCCTCTAATATGAAATCAGACACTAGCTTGAATTACCCAACTTGATGAGGCAAATAAGCTGATCCAATAAGCTATTAAGATGAAACTTATGGGTGCAAATCAATCACTTACAATCTAAGAACACAAAAACTCCAACAAATCTGATTTAAAAGCTTAATTACTACTCTAAAAGTACCCTACAAATAGCCTCAAAAACTGATGTGCAGGGGAGTACTTAGTTCAAGCAGTCAACTTCCAACACCTTTTTAGATAAGACAATAAGATCCAAACCAAAGTTTTCCTTTTGAAATGAATTTACTGACTGCTATGCTACTTAAATCACTAATCCAAACTTATTTCCAAATAATATTGAATCCTACAGATCCCTACCAATTTCTAACCAAAACCTGATGAACCTTGTTTTGACTTTTTGAAATATGCATACAACTTTGACTATTATGAATTTAATCCTGTTATAATTTATTATCTAAGTTGTGATTACCTATTATGCAACTAATTAAAGCTATCTAATACTAAAATGCAACTATTGGTGATATTATGCTAGGGCTGAGCAAACGGACCGGCCGGACCGGACCGACCGACAAAACCGACCGGACCGAGACCGACCGGACCGGACCGACCACATTCGGTCCGGTCCTCGGTCTAAGCTTTTTGCCAAATTCGGTCTCGGTCCGGTCGGTCCGGTCCGGTCCGGTCCGGACCGACCAAAAACCCGAAAAAACTTGCCTAATTGGACCGGACCGACCGAAGACCGACCGGACCGAGACCGGACCGAGACCGGACCGACCATATTCGGTCCGGTCTCGGTCTATGGTTTTCCGGTTCTCGGTCTTCGGTCCGGTCCGGTCTTGGCCGGTCCGGTCCGGTTTCCGACCGATGATCACCCCTATATTATGCAATTGAATATATACCAATTGTTATGCAGAAATTGATGAACAATGATGATTGACTTTTATATGATATTTCTAGCTAATATATGCTTGATTTAACTACTATGCAACCTATGTGATAAACCTAGACCAAACACAACCTCTGCAATTCAATCTATACTAGCAAACTACTATAATGCAAACACCCCTATACCATCTGTCACAACCTAAATCTACCTCAGATCCAATAAATAGCAATCCAAAACTTAATATCAGAGCTCAATATGATTCAATGATACTAGCAACACACAAAAACATAGATATCAACCATGAACTTTCAGGCAAAACACAGATCTAAGATTTATGATAGAAGATGATGATGAAACAGTAGTATACCACACAGATCATGAAATTAGGAGTATAATGCTAAACAAACTATAATTCAAACTGAATAAGATGTAACTACTATTGAATAACAGGAATAAGAAACAATCAAACAGACTAATACTACTCTTAATTAAGAAGAACTGAAAATGAATGAGACTTACAAACGCAACTCCCCCTCAGCATGAAAAGAGGGGGTTCACTAAGCTTGCATGTCTTTATGACAGGCCAAGTGACACCTCTTGACTGCCTTATACCCAAATAAGCTCAGCTTATTAATAATAAGCTCCACAGTTGACTAGTGTTTGACCTTTTTGTGAATTTGAGATTTGAGAATTTTGGTGCCAAAATAAGTAGTACAGAAGCTATAAGAGGCTAAAATGAAACTTATGAAACAAATATAAAGCTTATTGAAGCTTTTGTAAATAAGTACTTGATATATATATATATATATATATATATATATATATATATATATATATATATATATATATATATATATATATATATATATATATATATATATATATATATTAAAGTTAACTTGAAATAACAATAAGAAAATGGAATTGAATAGTAAAGTTTGAAATAAGAAACAATAATAATAAAAGACAATAAGCTGAAATAGATTATTTAAATAAGCAGTCTAATAAGGTAAAATAAATTTGCAAGACAAATAAGTAAACAAACTAAATTTTCATTAATAAAAATGCATTACAAATACAATTTAACAGCATAACTTTTAGAATAAAAGGCACACCTAATGACTAAGGGGAGGGGGGTATATATAGGAGGAGCAGGGAGCTCTCTTGGGTATGTCCAGCTCACCAATCCGTGTGAGGGTGTGCTTGTTTGAGTACCCTTGAGCCGTTTGATCATTTTCTAGATGATTCCAATCATTTGAGACCCTTGGATTGCGTGCACATGATGAGTGAATCTTGCGTATGCTCTGTCATTGGTCCACGTACCCCCTTACATTCTCTGTCATAGCTGTCAGACCTTCTAGAAAGCTAATCATGAGGTGATTATTACCCACACGGTGTAATTTGTTGGTACGGTGATTCTAGGGTTCTTGGGCTACAGTAAAATCTGGGTTTATGTAAAATTGGGGGGCGGGAGTATTAAACGGTATTAATTGTAGGAGTGGGTCGGGTTAAAAGGGATAGGCCGGGTAATATTATTTGGGGTGGGCTTTTGTTATTTTTGGGCTAGGGTGTAGGGTTATTGTTTTGGTTTGGATCCGGTTTTAGTTTTGGTATTAGGATTATTACAAGGACCAATTTAGCACAATCTGAAAATTGAGGGACCAATTCTGCATTTCATCCAAAATATTTTCCAAGGGCTTATGTTGACATTCTTTGATTCATGAGGATCTTTTTGGACTTTTCTTTGAATAATTCTTCAAAGGACCACTTTTGTAATTATCTAAAACTTGAGGGACTAAATTCGCCAGATTCTCAAACTTTGACCAGGGACCAATTATGAAACATTGTGAAAGGCTGAGGACTTCTAATGATAATTTGAACTCTCTTTGATCATTTTGCTTTCCCGGCTCCGGCTTTTGACCTTTTTCCAATCTCGTGCTCGTTTTCGTCGGTTTTGCTTCGTTTTCGTTCATTTTTCACATATCTGTACCTGCACATACACAAATACAAAAACATACATTCTCTTGGCGTTTTTTGGTGTTATTTGGTCTGATTTAAGGTCTAAAAGGATGTGTGAATAAGCACACATCAGTGAGCTTGATTGGGTTGGATCCAAATTGCGTTGCGCAAGATGTAATGCTAAAAGAGCACTAAGCTCATGAGCCTCTTTTAGCTCCTCAACGAACTTCAAGTGTTCGGAGGAAGGTGATGATGGTGGAACATGATGGTTGTCTTGGGTGAAGGTTTGAACATGCAACATAGGAATGGCATGTGAGGTTGTAGGATGTGGTGGTGGTACTCTTGGTGGTGGAGACATGGTTGAGCTTGGGTAGTCATGAAAACATGAAATGGGTGGAAGAGGTTCTCTAAGAGTGAGTGGTGTTTTTGTTGAATGAGCAACATGTGAAGTATTGATTGAGAAATTGGGATTGTTGTTTTGGGATTGAGCATGCTCATCATAAGAAGAGGCATGAATGAGGGAATGAGTGGGTGATAGGTTGTGAGATGAGTCATTATTGTGGGTTTGAGGTTTAGTAGTTGGTTGACTTGGAACAACATCACTTGAGTTATGACAAGAATCAAGTTTTCTCCTCCAAACGGGTTTGACGGAGATCCTTGCGGTTCTTGAAATCTTAGGTTTTTGTTTGTTGGGAGATGACATGTTTGGGTGTGATGGCATTAATGATGGGAAGAGGGTATTTATAGTGTATGAGAAATGTGGTTTAGGAAGGTAAATTTTGAGGGATAGCATGAGACAAAATATGTTTGTGAATTTTGGGAAGTATAGGCTGAAATGGGTCAAAAAGTGATAAAGAAAACAGTATCCCCGACCATCAGATGGCCGGTCCCCTTAATCATTAAGGGGGCCGCCTTATATAATTAAGGGGGCCGCCCATCTGGTGATTCCCAGAATGCCAGAAGTAGGTTTTTGGCATAAAATTTTCAAAAAGGTTGTGTTTTTGGATTTGGATTCAAGTAAGTTCAACTCTTTGAGGCAATATAGGGCATACTATTCATGAATGTAGAGAGTGATATTGAATTAATTAAAATAGGCAATTAATTTCTAATAGTCATGCTATCTATTAATTTATCAATTAAGATATGCAACAAAGGAGACAATAAGGCAAATAAGTTAAATGTGTAACTATATGAAGATGATAACATTTAGTCTAGAGCAAACATATTGATGATTGTTAACAAGTAACAAATAGGTGGACATGATTATATGGATATCAAGACTTGTTACAAACAAGATCCATATGGGCAAGCCATGATTCTCATGAAATGATTTGATTAAATTGTGAATGTCATTTCCAATAGAAGTGTATGACACATGTGAGAAAGTTAAATGTGTTTTAAGCAAAACGTTTTTAGTTTTATTCAACAATGTTTTGAAGTAAATTCAAGTGTGCATTACAATAACATAGATTGAATTTTGTTTCATAACGTGTAACAAAAAAAAATTCAATCTTGTTTTTGATTAAAATAATGGTTATGAAAGAAATTTTAGTCAAGTAAATTGTTAAAGAAAATATTTCATTCAAAAAGAGAGAAGTTTTGAACATGATGTTTTGATCATGATAATCAAGAAGTTTCAAGTGAAGGATTTGAAATGGAAGCTTATCATGCTCAAGAGAATCAATTAAGCCCATTGTCACACATAATGATCTTTAATGACACCTAAAGATATTAAGGTGAAATGATAGATATTAATGATCTAAATGCAATGGGACAGGAAGGGGTAAGGTAAATAGTTCATGGATACAAGATAGACATGTCAATTAATGCAACTAGTAAGATCATATAGCTTAAGTAGAAGGGTTCTACTATAGATCATAGAAGATTAAGAAAAATGATAATAGACTAAACAACAAGAAGGTTAATAATGCTAATATCATATATGCATATATTAGTGTTAATAATCTAAAAGCATGGCAATTTATCAGTTAAATCATATTCACATACTAATTAAAACATTCTAAAATATAATGTAACATTGACAAGTTTTCGAAAAGAAAACTTATCTCAGGTCCAGCTTTTCAAAAAGAGTGGGCATGACGGTGATAGAAGAAATCTTAAGAGTTAGTCCAAAACATGTCGAAGTAGCCAAGTAATATTCCCATGAATAGAAATCAAGGGAACTAGATCCGAGATGCTCAATCGATCACACCAATCATCACAAGTCGTGAAGGTTAATAGAAGTAGTACTTAGGAGGCTTCATCTTGAAATAGTAACGGACACACCATGATACCAATACTCCAAGAGTGAAGAGAAAAATGCCGAGACAAGAATATTCCCGCAACAACGTCATAGGCGAAACATTTGCAGAATGTGAAACAACGTGATAGAGACCAATAACCGTAAAAGGTAATAGAGCGAGATGAGTAAATCAACACGTAATAGACTCTTCATTCGTTGATTACCTAAACATGATAAACAGCTTGGTACCCAGATTCTCATGGGTCCTAGTTGGTTAGATGAGAACATCCATTGCATTTGAATGCACATGATGGGGATGTCGTCGATAAGTACAAGAATTCATCAATAGTTTGTTTTAATTAACAAACAATGACTTTCTTGACTAGAATAATAAGTAATGAATGTTAATAGTATTAGTTCTAAATTTATTCACTAGATTTAACAAATTTTATTTGTTTTGATACATTTGTTGAAGGATCATTTACGATAAATCCTAAGCCGGTTTTATCATAAAATGACTTGTGAATGTTGAGAGATATTTTAAAGATTTAGAACTATTTTCGAATTTTTCCAATGTTTTTGCTTTTTCATTTTCCATTTTAATTTCATGTTTGTAGTCTCGACATTTTTTACATTCAAGATCGATTTCAATATTACTTTTAAGTCTAGACATTTTATCTTCTAAAATGGTTTCTTTTTCAAAGTTGTTTTTAGCGGATGTTGAAAATTCGTCCTTAAAAATAATTTTTGAGTCAATGTTGCAAAAATGTTTGAAGTTGTTTTCCATTTTTAAAAATTCTAATATAAATTGATCATAGCAAAAATGTTTAGTTTTGGATTGTACCTTCTTTGTAGTTGTACATTCTTCACATGCTATACGGTGATCAATTCCATTTTCCATGTCGCTCCATGTTTTGTTTGTAGTTTCACTTGGATCTAGAAACATGTAGTTCTTGCCATCAATACTTGTGTTCTCATTTGTTTGAATATTCTCATAAGCCGTATTATCATCATCGTCTTCTTTGCACTTGTTGCACCATGATTTATTCACGCTCTTTCTTCGGATTTGGCTCATGTATTCTTCATTTTAGATACCTTCAATGATCACATTTGAACTAGTAGTACATGTGTTTATTTCAACTAAATATTTATTTACTAAATTTTCTAGATTAACTATTTCTTGTGCAATATCAAGTTTATCATCTTTGGTTTTACATTTCTCTTGGTGAATCCTTAAAAGACATTTCCAAATATCATTTGCCGTTTTACAACGAAATAATCTTTCATATTTAACTTTTGGTAGAGTTTTGAAAATAAGTAATTTGGCTTTAGTGTTTTTATCAATTTTAGTTTGAAGATTATTATATTGATTTTCAAAATCTATTTTGGTTGGTTTAAGATCACCAATTGAAATGATATGCCCAAGATCAAGATCTATTGATTTCACATAATTTTCGAATTTGTTTTTCCATTCAAGAAAATGATCATTTTCAAATAAAGGTGGTTGTTGTGCAAATTTCCCTTCTACATATTTTTCAAATTCCATCGATCGTTGCAAGTTTTAAAATATACAATCTATTTTAAAAATCTTGCTAGACGTGGCTCTTGATACCAATTGTGGAAAACTAGAAGGGGGGGGGGGGGTTGAATAGTTTTGCGTCTTTTTCGTTTTAATAAAAGTTTACTTTCAAAGAATTGATGATAATTTGTAAAAACCTTTGAAGCTAAAGTATAGATACAAATTAATTCACATATGTCACATAAATACTTCTTATTTAAAGTGTTGAATAGAAATTATAATTTCATATATCTCACTTAAATATAAGTTTGTATTTATATGTGTATATGTGTTTTAATGATTGGATATACTTTAATTTACAAATGTATAATTAATGTTTTGAATGGAACCTAGTTTGATCTTTATGTGAAACCAATATATGCACAACACACAATAATAATAATGTACGAGAAGCAAGTAAGTAAACAAGTAAAGAATGAGAGATGGAAAGATCAAACCGAGAGACAAAGGATTTATAGTAGTTCGGCTACAAGGACACCTTCTGATAAGGCGAAAAATGAACCGTTTTTAGGGGGTCATTTAAGCCCGAATTCGAATTTATTTGATCAAATATTGCCCTAAATCGTTCCTTTTGTGATTTTAGGTACTTTGTGAGTGAATTCTGGAAAAGGAAGCATTTTGGACGTTTTTGGAGCATAAAAGTGAAGAAAACGCCAAAGACTTAATTTTCCATGCTGAGAACAGTACCTGACGGCGTCAAGAGGATTTTGGTGACGCCGTCAAGAGTAAAAGTGGTGACGGCCCAGAGAGAATGTGAAGGCGTCACCCAAGGCCGTCACGTGTTAACTTGTCAAAACTTGCGCGTGGAGTAGCTGATATTGTTTTGGTCATAACTTTTGCATACGAACTCGGATTTAGGTGATTCAAAAGCCCACGCGAAGAGGACGAATAGATCTACAATTTGGTGAAAAAATGGTCTTGACGGCGTCAAGAGTAACGGGCTGACGCCGTCAAGAAGGGCCGACAGAAAACATGCCTATAAATATAACATCATAACTTCACTTTTTGTAAGCCCTAAACCCTAAAGTCGATTCCTGGGTTTAGGTGGGTGTTTTTCCAGAAACTTAGAGGGTTTCAATCACTCCATAAACATCATATATTGGTTTGATGATTCTATCTCAATTATGTTTTTCATTATTCTTGTTGATTGTCCTTCTTTGATTATGATTTGCTAATTCACCTTGTGTCTACTTATGATTATGTGAAACTTGTATATAATTGATTAGATCTCATTGATTTCTTATTGATGTTGTGTCTATCTCCATCAATTAAGGCGTGACAACTTCAATAGATCTAGTTGGTTTAGTTTATAATCTTTGTTTCCTATTGATTCTTGTTTTGATTGAATGATTTATATGTTAGGCTTAAGAAAACTGGCAGATCTCCAAATGGTAACATGCTTGAACGTCTTAAAAAACATGAACCGAGGCGTACTAGGTCTTTATTGGTTGTATTTAATGCATGAGCCACTGTTTACAATCCCTATAGTTGTGCTGGGCATGGTGTAGGAGATAAGAGCTCATAGAATTGGGGAGTTATGTATGCCACCCCATGAATGGTATTAAGGAATACAACCAGTCAATTAAAACAAGGTTACAATTCAATAGGTAGGATTGGATAGCTAGCAAGGAGTAACATATCATGCGTAGACATGCTTCACTTATCTTGTAGAACCTTAGTTTAGTTTTCTTGTTAATTAGTTTAATTAGTAGCTTTTGGGTTAGTTGATTAGCAACTAATTCCGCCCACTCTTCCCAATACCCGAGATTTTTACTTGCTTTTCATAAAATATAAAAATACAAAAAGAATCATCCTTCACCTTTAGACCTAGTTAGATTAATTTCAATCCTAACGACACTATTCCTAGTTGAACGATCAATCTCCCGGTACTTGTCACTATACTATACTACAACGATCAGGTACACTGCCTGGTGGGGGTTGTAAGCTTCTCAAGATCCCTTGAGAGGTAAAGCCTGGTGCAATTCCCACGCATCAAGTTTTTAGCGCCGCAGCCCGGGGAATAGTTATTGTTTAGGTTGAATTTGATTTTTATTAGGTCTACTCATTAGATTCCTTTTTAGTGAGATTTTTATTTTCTTTTTATTAGCTTTCTTGTAGTCTATCTTTTCTTTGTGCATTTGTTCGTAGAAACCTTTCCATTGACTCTTCCGTTCACCATTATGGAGAATGCGAATCCACCATACTACCGACCACGAAACCCATTCTACCCTAATGACATCTTGAGGTTCAAACAATATCGAGATGAACCCATATATGATGCATGGACTCGTTTTAAAAATTTACTCCGAATAGTCACTCATCATAGTTTCGCTTTAGCATCCCTAGCCCAAACCTTTTACTATCGTGTTAACCGATATGACCAGATGTGCATTGAGGATTTTGCCAATGGGGACTTTAGGGAATTAAATGCTGAAGAAGCATGGGATGCCATAGAAGATTGTGCCCAATATTATTATAGATTAGACAACCCGACAAACAACATAACAAATCATTTGACAACAAATTTGAAGGATCATGAAACAAGTTTGTTGGGGGATGAATATACTCATGTTGAGATACCTAGTTGGATGGCACCTAATATCATAGTACAAAACAAACATATAGGTAATCTAGGTACAATGGAGGATGAGGTGGATAATCCAAGCCCACAAAGTACCCCACAAGTCCTACCATCATTTGAGGCACATACACCGCCCGTGACTTACCCGGAAGAAGTAGATGAGACTATAGGAACCCCAATTGAGGTAGAACCCTTGGACCAAGCACCACTAGAGGATATAGGTTTGAACACTTGTAGTGATAACCTTACTCCTAGTTCTAGGGAATTTCCTAGTGTTGATGAACCGGAACCTCAACCTTTACACAACTTCCCATCCTTAGATTTATTTCTAGGAGACAAAAGAGGAACCGACCCACCCATCAACCTATATTATCCGGGTAGTTTTAGGATGAAGGAAGCCATTCACTCACCCCCTTCACCTCACGTGGCATATTTCCACCCTAAAGGTGTGTATCACTACTTCCACCCACACTTAATCCTAAGTGTAGGGAAAACCTCCCCTATTTCCATTAAATAAGGGTAGAGTCAGGCTCGTGACTCGAACAAAAACAAGCGCTTCTTGGGAGGCAACCCATGTTTTAATTGTTTGATGTTTTTATTTTATTTGTTTGTTTGTGTCATATATGCTTAATCATAGTTGTTTAATTTTCATGTTTCGAATAATTTGTGAAAATGCTTTATTTTGTTTTTAACCTCGTCTTAATTGCATATAAAGGTATTTTACAAAAAAGATAAGTGTAGGGAAATTTATATCTTGTTAAAAAGAACTAAATTCGAACATGAAAACTTCACAATTTATGATTAGCATATATTTTATCTTGTTTGTGTGTCAATAATTGTGGATATGTTTTATGAGTTCCTATTTGTAATTCATTTCACAAGTATCCTATCCTTTTGTTGCTTTGTCTTGTTTCTATTTCTAAGTCTGGAATTACATCTAGTTGTGATTTTTGTTCGGTTTGATGCTTCGGTTTTTGTGTTTGTTGATTACAGGACAAGAAGATGATTTATATTTCTGGAGGGAAGCTTTCAACGTTCGTCTTCTTGGAGGTAGATTTAACCATGTTGTCACATTATGCACGGTGAACGAATCAGGGGAGTATTAGTTTCTTTCATTCTTATTTATTTACTTTTACATCTTTTATCTAGAACATTGGGGACAATGTTCGGTTTAAGTGTAGGGAGGGTATATTAGAAACTATTACTCCACTTGGTTTTTGTTTTGTTTAATAGTGAATGTGTAATAAAACTGAGAGAAATATTTGTTAGGGCAATTTTAGCACCAAATTTAAAATTTTTTGCAACATGTAGGAGTGAAACTTTAGTCTTAATAAGCGTCTCATGGATAGGAGTTGTATGACTAGCACAAAAACCATACCACTCAAAAATTTCCACCCCAAATATGTGAGGTTCGCCCTTAGATCTTTAGGAAAAAGCATTCATTGTTGGTGCTTATGAGTGTACCGGTAGTATTTAGATTCTAGAACTTGTGATAGCGATGCATCCCGAGACCGCTAGTGAGACTACATTCGTGTAGTTAGGATTTACTACATGATAAGAGGCATTAGGATAACCCTTGTTCTAAACCTGTAATATAATTACATTGACTTCATAGGTCAAGTAATTCTCCCACACCTTTGCGTTGTACTCATTTTTAGTACACGATACCCCTAGTACACCCCTCCGAGCCTATCTTTTCGTTTCTAACTTTAAGCATTTTACTTAAAGGAAGAATTTGTTTACAATCCACCCCAAATGTGCAACCAAATCACCTTAGCCTTCCTTGTATGCGCTCATCTTTAGTGCATTATTGTTAATTGTTTAAACCCTTTGTTAGTTGTCTAATTGATTACATGGTTGCTAAGTCGAGTCATATCTTATACATATTGTTTTGGGACAATTGGGACTCATGGGTAAAGTACTTGTGTTATGGAGTAATGGGGAAGAACATCACATATTACCCCCATATGTGCGTTAATATTTAAAAGTACTCCAAGTGTTTTGATTATCTTGATTCGAGTCATTAGAATAGTTGATTGTAAAGTATGTAAAAGCTTAAGTGTAGGGAGGAAACGAGCTCCCTTTGATGTATTGTTTTGGATGGTAGAGTAAGAGTGTATGTAAAAAAAAAAAAAAAAAGAGAAAAACATACGGGCTACCATCCGTTTCTTTTATTTATGTTTAAGTCAAATAGTGTCTTGAAAATCCAAAAAGAGTTGTCGTTAGTTTAAATTGAGTCGAGTCTTGGCTTAGCAACGCCTCATTGTACATGTAGTTAACTAAGACAATTGACTTGCCACCAGTAAAACTTCCTTTATCCAACAAAACCGTGTTTTCCTTATCCTCTACACCTAACGTTATAACCCTTTAAAAGACCTCTTTGATAGTTTATCCTAGGTGCTTACGCCATGTGGTGGAGGTTTGATCCTTTCCCAAGCCTATGGTAATCTATTTGCTATGACAGGTAGAGAGTGATATTTATCTATTTTCAATTATGACATATACATTTACAACACCCGAGAGATGAGAGTATCCAAATACTTAATGTGAGGTGCTAGTGTATAATTTCCGTGCTTGTTTTGACTAAGGTGGAACGATCATTTGTTGTAATTACTTTTATATTAGTGTTAAATGACCCCTAACTTGTATTTTGATTGGTGGAAAAGTTCATTTGCTTGAGGACAAGCAAATCTCAAGTGTAGGGATATATGATAAGGCGAAAAATGGACCGTTTTTAGGGGGTCATTTAAGCACGAATTCGAATTTATTTGATCAAATATTGCCCTAAATCGTTCCTTTTGTGATTTTAGGTACTTTGTGAGTGAATTCTGGAAAAGGAAGCATTTTGGACGTTTTTGGAGCATAAAAGTGAAGAAAACGCCAAAGACTTAATTTTCCATGCTGAGAACAGTAGCTGACGGCGTCAAGAGCATTTTGGTGATGCCGTCAAGAGTAAAAGTGGTGACGGCCCAGAGAGAATGTGAAGGCGTCACCCAAGGCCGTCACGTGTTAACTTGTCAAAACTTGCGCGTGGAGTAGCTGATATTGTTTTGGTCATAACTTTTGCATACAAACTCGGATTTAGGTGATTCAAAAGCCCACGCGAAGAGGACGAAGAGATCTACAATTTGGTGAAAAAATGGTCTTGACGGCGTCAAGAGTAACGGGCTGACGCCGTCAAGAAGGGCCGACAGAAAACATGCCTATAAATATAACATCATAACTTCACTTTTTGTAAGCCCTAAACCCTAAAGTCGATTCCTGGGTTTAGGTGGGTGTTTTTCCAGCAACTTAGAGGGTTTCAATCACTCCATAAACATCATATATTGGTTTGATGATTCTATCTCAATTATGTTTTTCATTATTCTTGTTGATTGTCCTTCTTTGATTATGATTTGCTAATTCACCTTGTGTCTACTTATGATTATGTGAAACTTGTATATAATTGATTAGATCTCATTGATTTCTTATTGATGTTGTGTCTATCTCCATCAATTAAGGCGTGACAACTTCAATAGATCTAGTTGGTTTAGTTTATAATCCTTGTTTCCTATTGATTCTTGTTTTGATTGAATGATTTATATGTTAGGCTTAAGAAAACTGGCAGATCTCCAAATGGTAACATGCTTGAACGTCTTAAGAAACATGAACCGAGGCGTACTAGGTCTTTATTAGTTGTATTTAATGCATGAGCCACTGTTTACAATCCCTATAGTTATGCTGGGCATGGTGTAGGAGGAGATAAGAGCTCATAGAATTGGGGAGTTATGTATGCCACCCCATGAATGGTATTAAGGAATACAACCCGTCAATTAAAACAGGGTTACAATTCAATAGGTAGGATTGGATAGCTAGCAAGGAGTAACATATCATGGGTAGACATGCTTCACTTATCTTGTAGAACCTTAGTTTAGTTTTCTTGTTAATTAGTTTAATTAGTAGCTTTTGGGTTAGTTGATTAGCAACTAATTCCGCCCACTCTTCCAATACCCGAGATTTTTATTTGCTTTTCATAAAATATAAAAATACTAAAAGAATCATCCTTCACCTTTAGACCTAGTTAGATTAATTTCAATCCTAACGACACTATTCCTAGCTGAACGATCAATCCCCCGGTACTTGTCACTATACTATACTACAACGATCAGGTACACTGCCTGGTGGGGGTTGTAAGCTTCTCAAGATCCCTTGAGAGGTAAAGCCTGGTGCTATTCCCACGCATCACCTTCCTTGCCCTACTCCACTCCCCGAGCACCGAACTCGAGAGTTTTCTTCACTAAGTCAATAACCTTCCTTATGGCGGAGAAAACCGTACACACCAAATGCTTACACCAATTAACAACACAAAGCAAGATGTCGAGTCCTAATTGTAGCTAGAACCAATCTCACACCAAATAGCACACCACAACTTCTTCACACCTTTGACTTCTTCAATATATCTTCACACCACGAGTATCTTCACACCTTCACAAAATTCTTCACGACTTCAATGTCTTGCAATCTTCACAACTTCAAAGCACCAATGTCTTCACAACTTCAAACCAATAATGTCTTTGCACCTTCAAGCCACTAGAGTCTTCATAACTTTAATCTACTAATGTCTTCAAATCTTCTCCACTTGAAAGCTTCACTTTCTTCACAACTAATCACTATTGCCACTCTCTCCTATCTTCACTAATATTCAACACTACTTCTTCACTTCAACTTCCACTACACACTTACAACAATTCTAGATTCTACAACTAAATCTAGCAAACTAATACATACACCTTATTCACCAAAGTATGAAAGATCAACAAGATGAAACAACCAAACAACTTAGATAGCAAGATGATACTAAGTTGTAATACTTCTAGTAGAAGTATTCTTCTCTTTGCACTTGAGTGTTGAGGCTTGAATCACTTTGAAACAAAGATCAAAGTATATAGGATCAAAGGATTTTTAGAAGATGGAGAGGGATGTTTAGATCAGAAAGTTTTTAGTGCAAAAAGGTGAGAAAAATATGTGGAATGATCCAATATTTATAGGGCTAGAAAATACTGTTCTGGAGCGTGCCGATCCCCTTAATTAGTGGGCGGTCCCCTTAATGATTAAGGGGGCCGCCTAGTATAATTAAGGGGGCCGCCCTCCTGAACGTTAGATTTTCTTGTCCTTTTGTGAGGGGAATTTTTCTGGATTAGATTTGCCATTTTTGGTTAAAAATTTGAATTCACAAATTTGTAATGAATAAAACATATTCTTTTAATTCCAAAAATGTTTTACAAAAGATATAAAATGTTTTGTAACATTTTATAATTATCTAGTGATTAAAAAAAATGTTCCTTTGATCTTGTAATACATTAGACACTTTGTTTATTCATACCTTAAGTGATCTAATGGTAAAGATGAGTATTTACTACTAAATACTTGTTTATGTCATAATCTTTGGTTTGATGAGTTTTCGTTTTGTGATTATCAAAACATAGAGATATCGAAAGATATGAATAACGTTTTTAGTCATTTATTTATATCAACATTTTCTTTTGTGATTTTAGGTACTTTGGGAGTGTATTCTGGAAAAGGAAGCATTTTAGATTTTTTTGGAGCATGAAAGTGAAGAAAACAGCAAAGACTTAATTTTCCATGCTGGGAACAGTATCTGACGGCGTCAAGAAGGAAAATATGACGGCGTCAAGAGCAAAATGCATGACGACCCAGAGAAAACGTGACGGCGTCAGAAGTAGGGCGTCAAGAGTTATTTTGGTGACGGCCTGGAGCAGGACTACACATGACGGCGTCAGACCCAAATCTAGGCAGTCCGAGAACTTTATTGGCGGCGAGATGACGGCGTCAGAAATTTACTCTTGACGTCGTCACCTCACAAAATCTATATATACTTTTCTATTTTTCATTCATTAATAGAGGAACTTGTGTGGAGAATACTAGGACCGAACCTAATAAACCCTAGGTCGTTTGTAATAGTATTTTCAAGGGTTTTCACCCCTTGAAACCTTTCATGTTCAATTAAGATAAGTTTTCTTTCAATTCATTCAATATGTCTATGTGTTGTTTGAATGTATCTTATGCTTGTCTTGATTATAACATGCTAGGCTAGATCTTTCATGTGTTTGCTTAGATGTAATGAAACCTAGATGTTAATTATAGGTTGATTGCTTGTTTATAGTTGTAATGGATGAATGATTTCAATGTTAGGCTTAACAAAACTAGCAGATCTCCATTGTGTAACTTGCTTGAACGTCTTAAGAAACATGAACCGATGTGTACTAGGTTTTTATGATTGTATTTAATGCATGAGCGAATTCTAGTGATCCCATGTTAGGAGCTTCTTAGCCGGCTCGACATAGGAGTGAAGTAGGAGCTTATAGGATTGGGGAAGTAAGTACGCCACCCCATGAATGGTATTAAGGAATACAATCCGTCATCCACGCAACTGTAACAAGTAATTAACCTGTAAAAGATATCTAGGGAGTAGTGAAATCTAAGTAAACACAATTCTCCCATATATTGCTCACACCACTAGTTAAATTAGTTTATTTTCATTTTTGTTATTTTATTTTGATTGCATCTTAGTCACTAGGTTAGTTGATTAGCAACTAATTCCGCCAACTCTTCCAATACCCGAGATTTTTATTTGCTTTTCTAATATATAAAAAAAATACAAAAAGAATCATCCCTCACCTCTAGACCTAGTTTTTAGGTTTTCTAATCCTAGAGACACTATTCCTAAGTTGAACGATCAATCCCCCGGTACTTGTCACTATACTATACTAAAACGATCAGGTACACTGCCTGGTGGGGGTTGTAAGCTTCTTGAGATCCCTCGAGAGGTAAAGCCTGGTGCAATTCCCACGCATCAAGTTTTTGGCGCCGCAGCCCGGGGAATAGTTATTGTCTGTGTTAGGATTTCTTTTTATTAGGTCTACTTGCAAGATTCCTTTCTAGTAAGATTTTATTTTTATTTTTAGGTTCTCTTTAGTCTATCGTATTTCTTCGTGTTTTTGTTCGTAATCTTTACCATCCGACATCATGAAAGGTGGTAACATCTTTGAACCTATCAACCCACCACAACAAGACCACCCACAAAACCCACCACTAGCTAACCAACCTCTTAGGCCCCGAACCCTAGGAGACTACTCCCGACCTAGCCACCAAGGCTACCGAAACACCATTGAGCTCACCCAAGGAGCCAATGTGTCTCCCTTGCGATCCGACACCATCCGGTTGGTGCAAAGCGGATGTACATTCCATGGCTTCGTTCCGAAGATCCAAATCAACATCTCAAGGACTTCCTTAAAATCGTAGATTCTATAAACCTTGATGCTACAACTAGAGAGTCAACCCGATTACGCCTATTCCAATTCTCTCTACGTGATCAAGCTAGTCAATGGCTTGAGCATTTCCCCGCGGGATCCATCACCTCATGGGATGATCTCACCACTCGTTTCCTTGCCCAATTCTTCCCACCAGGGAAGACTGCGATGCTTAGAAATGACATTTTGATGTTTGAACAACAACAGGGTGAAACTTTCTACGAAGGATGGGCTCGTTTCAAGGATCTACTCCACAAAGTCCCTCATCATGGTATAAATCTTTGGTTATTAGTTCAGATTTTCTATGACCATGTCGACTATCGCACTAAACATACAATCGATAGAGCCGCAGGAGGTAGATTGCGTGATAAGGACGCCGAGGAGTCTTGGGCAATTATTGAAGAGCTTGTCACCGATAATCAAGAGTTATGGGAGTTTAATCATACTATGAAAGCGGCCATCAACGCAATCTCGATACCTGGAGGGGCTAATCAAATCTCTAATGAACTCCTTTGCAAACTTGAGGCAAAAGTTGACTATTTTGAGGAAAGGCAAAAGAGACCCTTAAGTCCTAGACGGGCTACTATCAATTCTGTCTCGAAAATGACTTCAACGCCGTTATCAGAGTCACCCTCTAGAGAGAATGTTGAGACTTTTCAAAACTATGCCCCACCTTATTCCCCTCCCGAGTAACTTAGCCCGTAATTTGAAGCCAGAATGAGGGAATACAAGGCAACTCATTTAGAGTGGCTTGCTAGATTCGAGGAAGCAGTTTATAAATAAAAAGAGGAGATGCAAGAGAAAATGAATGAGATGATGAGCCTAATGGAGGAGTATGCCAACGAGAAAACCCCTGAAAGGATGTTACTGAGGAAAGAAAGTGTCATCCCCACTACCCGGTTTGTTAATTCCATCACAATTGTCCACACGGATAATGAGAAAGTAGAAACCCCTAGTGAACAAACCGCAGAAGAACCGCCGAAATCCCAATCTTTAAGTTACTACCTGAAACATGATATAAACGAAAACACTATAACAAATTGGATAAAGGGTGACGGACGTAACCAATCTTCCAAACAGGGTTCAGAGAATGAGGAAGAGGGAAAAGATGAGTATGATACATTACCTGGGGGACCGATATTCGAGAAACTATTGGTACAAAAAGTGGCTACTTGATGCGTGGGAATCGCATCAGGCTTTACCTCTCGAGGGATCTCGAGAAGCTTACAAACCCCACCAGGCAGTGTACCTGATCGTTGTAGTATAGTATAGTGACAAGTACCGGGGGATTGATCGTTCAGCTTAGGAATAGTGTCGCTAGGATTAGAAAGCCTAATTACTAGTTCTAAAGGTGAGGGATGATTATTTTTGTGTTTTTATATTTTATGGAAAGCAGTTAAAATCTCGGGTTTTAGAAGAGTGGGCGGAATTAGTTGCTATTCAACTAACCCAAAACTAAGATGCAATCAAAATAAAATACTAAAAATTAAAATAAACTAATTATACTAAGGTTGTGAGCAGTAATTGGAGAAAATGTGTTTACTTAGATTTCACTACTCCCTAGATATCTTTTACACGTTAATTACTTGTTATAATTGCATGGATGACGGATTGTATTCCTTAATACCATTCATGGGGTGGCATACATAACTCCCCAATTCCATGAGCTCTTATCTCCTCCTACACCATGCCCAGCACAACTATAGGGATTGTAAACAGTGGCTCATGCATTAACTACAACCAATAAAGACCTAGTACGCCTCGGTTCATGTTTCTTAAGACGTTCAAGCATGTTACCATTTGGAGATCTGCCAGTTTTCTTAAGCCTAACATATAAATCATTCATCCAAAACAAGAATAAACAAGTAATCAACACATAATCAATACCTAGGTTTCATTAGATCTAAGCAAACACAAAAGAGATCTAGCCTAGCATGATAGAATTAAGACAAGAACAAGATATATACAACCAACACATAGACATATTGATTGAATTAGAAGAACAATTATCTTGATTAATCATGCAAGGTATCAAGGGGTTGGAACCCTTGAAAAACCTGTAAAGTTACACCAAAATCGTCTTTAGGGTTTCTCCCAAAACTTCTCTCCTTAAATGTGAAAAACAAGAAAACTATATATAGGAAAATAGGGATGACGGCGTCAAGAACAAAGGTGTGATGCCGTCATCTCGCCGCCAAATACTTCCTCGGACGGCCTTGATCTACTTCTGACGCCGTCAAGGCCTAGGCCGTCACACAAATTACTCTTGATGCCCTGTATGTGACACCGTCATCAACTACGGATTTTAATTCTTGGGGTTTTGACACCGTCAGGAAAACTCTTGATGCCTTCATGAACTCTCGGATTTTATTATTGAGGTTTGACGCCGTCAGGGAATTACTCTTGACGCCATCACCTACTATTCCCAGCATGGAAAATTGAGACTTTGTCGTTTTCTTCACTTTTATGCTCCAAAAACGTCCAAAATGGCTTTTTTTCCAGAATTCACTCTCCAAGTACCTAAAATCACAAAAGGAACGATTTAGGGCAATATTTGATCAAATAAATTCGGATTCGGGCTTAAATGACCCCCTAAAAACGGATCATTTTTCGCCTCATCATATACCCTTACACTTGAGATTTGCTTGTCCTCAAGCAAATGCGCTTTTATTCTAGTCAAAATACAAGTTAGGGGTCATTTAAGACTAATATAAAAGTAATTACAATAAATAATCGTTCCACTAAAGACCAATAGACAAGCACGGAGGTCACACACAAGCACCTCACAAATAGTGTTTAAATACTCACATCTCTCGGGTGTAATAAAGTAATATAACATTATGAAAATGGAAGATATCTCTCACTACCTGTCATAGCAAAATAGATTACCATAGGCTTGGGAAAGGATCAAACCTCCACCACATGGCGTAAGCACCTAGGATAAACTATCAAAGAGGTCTTTTAAAGGGTTGTAACGTTAGGTATAGGGATATGAATTACACGGTTTTTTTGGATAAAGGAAGTTTTACTGGTGGCGAGTTAACAATCTTGGTCAATTACATGTACAATATGGCGTTGCTAAGCCAAGACTAGACTCGACTTAAGCTAATAAATGAAAAATAACAAAAACATAAAATAAACATAGAATGAAACAGGATGGTAGTCCGTATGTTTTTTTCTCTTTTTCCTTTTTCTATTTTTTTTCTTTTTCTTGATTTTTTCGATTTTTTTTTTTTTTTTTTTTTTTTTTTTGCATACACTCTTACCCTACCATCCAAAATAATACATTATAGGGAATGAATATTCCCCTTACACTTGAATCTTTACATACTTTACATTAAACTAATCTAATGACTCGAATTAAGAAAATCAAAACACTTGGAGCACTTTTAAGATTAACGTACATATGGGGGTAATAATATGATGTTCTTCCCCATTACTCCATAAAATAAGTACTTACCCATGAGTCCCAATCGTCCCAAAACAATATGTACAAGGATATGACTCGACTTAGCAACCATGTAATCAATTAGATAGTTAACTTAGGGTTTAACAAATAACAGTAATGCACTAAAAATGAGCGCATACACGGAAGGCTAAGGCGATTTGGTTGTACATTTAAGTGGGGTGTAACAAATTCTTCCTTTAAGTAAGATGCTTAAAGTTAGAAACGAAAAAGATAGGCTCGGAGGGGTGTACTAGGGGTTTCGTGTACTAAAAATGAGTACAACGCTAAAGGTGTGGGAAAAATTAGTTGACTTAACTAGCCAAGTAATATGACTTAAATGGTCAAGTAATTATAATACGGGTTTAACAATAGGGTAATCCTAATGCCTCTTATCATGTAGTAAATCCTACCACACGAATGTAGTCTCACTAGCGGTCTCGGGAAGCATCACTAACGCAAGTTCTAGAATCTAAATGCTACCGGTACACTCATAAGCACTAATAGTAAATGCTTTTCCTATCAAATCTAAAGGCGAACCTCACATATTTGGGTGGAAAATTTTTCTGAATATACGGTTATGTGCTAGTCATACAATCTCCTATCCATGAGACGCTTGCTATGGCTAAAGTTTCACTCCTAAATGTTGTAAAAAAATTTAAATTTGGCGCTAAAATTGCACTAACAAGTATTTCTCATAGTTTTATTACACATCTACCATTAAACAAAACAAACTCAAGCGAAAGTGCATATGTAAGGTATCATCTTTTTACCCTCCCCTTACACTTAAGATGAACATTGTCCCCAATGTTCAAGTAAAGAATGTAAAAGTGAAAAAGTAAAGAGAATGAAATCAAATACTCCCCTGATTCGCTCGGTATGGATTATAGGATAGCCAGGTTAAATCTTCCTCCAAGAAAATGAACAATCAAAGCTTCCCTTCCAGAATATAAATCATCTCCTTGTCATACATAACCTGTAAATCCTGACAAAATAGACAAGACAACCTCGCGTAAAATCGGCGGCATCCTATATAAGCTTCTAAATCCTAGAAACAAAGTAAGATATAATGCTTGTGGAATGAAGTTTGCAGATCTCCCGGAGATTATAAAACTTAATAATTCACTAAAACCATAAGACTCCGTTAAAAAAACAAAACCGGTAAAATTTCCAGATTTTAACTCCTGACGCCGTCAAGAGTAAACCTCTGACGCCGTCAGAATGGACCTGCAGAAATTCTTATGTTAAGTTTCCGGAAAATTTCTGGAAAAACTTGGTTCTACTTCCTGGAAAATCCTGCAAAACTTCATTATGACTCAATACAAGCATTTGACTCTAACAAATACGAATATACATGCTCATTTATTATTGTGGAGAATCATGATCGGTTTGTTTCTTAAAAACATATTTGGGGTTTCCCCTTACACTTATCTTTTGCAAAAATACTTCTAGGTGGAGTTAAGACTAGGCTAAACAACAAAGTAAAGTATTTCTACATTTTAGTTTAGAAACATGATCTACCAACAATAAAAATAAAGCATGCATACGGAAGCAAATAACAATCAAACAAATAAAATCACACAAAACATGGGTTGCCTCCCAAGAAGCGCTTTTCTTTATTTACGAGTCTTGTAGCTAGACTCAAGGTCATGGGTTACTACGTGATTTCATCATTGGTTCCACTCTCTAGGTCGTCTTCTAAACCAGTTTTGTATTCCGGACCTAGTTGCAAGCACTCTTTGTAGAAACCAAGCATCCTATTCTTTACATATTCTACTCCCCTACGTCTATCCTCCTCATTCCTATAATAAGCCGCTTGCTTATGTTCCTTTTCGAAATTAGAGAGAAGGCGGTATTGTTCGATCTTGTAGGGCATTTGATAAGCAACCTCATCATTCTCTTTCTTGAATCTAACTATCCCTAAAGTCGGATCATAACTCATCCTAGTGGCCTCAACAAATGGTTTTCCGAATATTATTTGGCTTAGGCAAGCATCAATCACCGGACGAGTGTCCTCAACTATCATAAAATCGATCTCATAAGTGAGATTCCCTATAATCAGATGCAGTCCCTTCACTCTTCCTGCAAAATTACTTATCAGATTCTTACCGGGCATCATCCTAAAATTGAGTTGCTTCTTCATCACCCAATTGTAATAAGTCCTAGTCATGATGTTCACGGGGGATCTAAGGTCGATGTAAGCTTTCCATATATGCATGTGCCCGATATTGCATGGGATGTTAATGTTAGAGGGGTCTCCCATTTTGATAAGGGGTGTGCCAAAGATATATGTTCTCTCGGGACTATCGAATAAATCCTTATGGTATTCCCGTTCTTCCTCGGTGGGTAACTTATCAAAGTATTTTTCTATAGGCTCTACCTCCTCTAATTCCTCATCCTTATTAACCTCGACTTCCCTACTCTCATCCTTACTATCGGCTTCTACTCTAACTTCATCCTTGTCGCTCTCCTCTATCTCCTTATCTATCGGCTTAATGGTGACCACATTGACAAAGTGGACATGTTTGGATGATGAGGGGTCCTTAATTTGAATTCCACTATTGGTGTCCCTAGTGTCCTTCCTAGATGTGATTAATGATTGGTTGTTGAGGGCTTTCAACAAGTTGTCAATCTTGTTGGTCATCTCCGTTTGTTGTTGGTTGAATTCGGTTTCAAACCTAGCTATGCGGGCTTCTTGAGATGCCATGAACTTTGACATCAATCCTTCAAGATTGTTGGTACTACCATAGTTGTTAGAAGGATTGTTGTTGAAAGTACGGTTGGATGGTGGACCGTTTGGTTGGTAACGATTAGGCGGATTGGAAGAATTGGGTTGATTTTGTTTCCACCTAAGGTTTGGGTGATTTTTCCAAGAGGGGTTGTATGAATCACCGTAAGTGTTTGGCTCGGGCTTGAAAGTGTACCACTTATCTCCCGCTTCGTCGGTACGCGTGGATGCGTAGTCCGCAAAAGCTGTTCCGGGGAGTTCCATACAATCACGAGTGTCATGGGGACCACTACATAATTCGCATGAAGAAGTGATTTTGTTCACTTGGCTTGAAGGCTTAGGAGCATCGTAAGATTTCATGAGAAACTTGACTTGGTCCTCAAGTTCCATGATCCTACGGTTGGGAGTGCTAGATTTGTTCGAAGGCAAAGATATTGCCTTGACCGTTTTGTTCAAGTCACGGGGATCGTTCCAACTTTCGTTGTCATAGAGAGCAAGATCTTCTATGAGTTCCCATGATTGTTCCGCACTAAGATCACGTAGCTTACCACCGGCCGATTGGTCAATGGCTCGCCTCGTGGAGATGTCGATATGGTCATAAAAGATTTGGACTTGGAGCCAAAGATCTATGCCATGATGAGGGACTTTTTGGAGTAAGTCCTTGAAACGAGTCCATGCTTCATAAAGAGATTCATTTTGACGTTGTTGGAACATCAAGATGTCATTCCTAAGCTTAGTAGTTCTCCCCGGTGGGAAAAATTGAGCAAGGAAACGAGTGGTGAGATCATCCCATGTGGTGATGGATCCCGCGGGTAAACGCTCAAGCCATTGACTAGCTTGATCCCGTAGAGAGAATTGGAATAGGCGTAAACGGGTAGTCTCTCTAGTTTCAACACCTAGGTTTATGGAATCTACGATTTTGAGAAAGTCCTTAAGATGTTGGTTTGGATCTTCGGAACGAAGTCCATGGAATGCACATCCGCTTTGCACCAACCGGATGGTGTCGGATCGCAAGGGGGTCACATTGGCTCCGGTGAGCTCAATGGTGTTTCGGTAGCCTTGGTGACTAGGTCGGGAATACTCTCCTAAGGTTCGGGGCCTAAGGGGTTCTAGTGGTGGGTTTTGTTGTGGTGGGATGACGGGTTAAAAGATGTTACCACCTTCCATGATGTCGGATGGTAAAGAGTTACGAACAAAGGCACAAAGAAATAAGATAGACTAAAGAGAACCTAAAAATAAAAAATAAAATCTTACTAGAAAGGAATCTAGCAAGTAGACCTAATAAAAAGAAATTCTAACCTAGACAATAACTATTCCCCGGGCTGCGGCGCCAAAAACTTGATGCGTGGGAATCGCAACAGGCTTTACCTCTCGAGGGATCTCGAGAAGCTTACAACCCCCACCAGGCAGTGTACCTGATCGTTCAGCTTAGGAATAGTGTCGCTAAGATTAGAAAGCCTAATTACTAGTTCTAAAGGTGAGGGATGATTATTTTTGTGTTTTTATATTTTATGGAAAGCAGTTAAAATCTCGGGTTTTAGAAGAGTGGGCGGAATTAGTTGCTATTCAACTAACCCAAAACTAAGATGCAATCAAAATAAAATACTAAAAATGAAAATAAACTAATTATACTAAGGTTGTGAGCAGTAATTGGAGAAAATGTGTTTACTTAGATTTCACTACTCCCTAGATATCTTTTACACGTTAATTACTTGTTATAATTGCATGGATGACGGATTGTATTCCTTAATACCATTCATGGGGTGGCATACATAACTCCCCAATTCTATGAGCTCTTATCTCCTCCTACACCATGCCCATCACAACTATAGGGATTGTAAACAGTGGCTCATGCATTAAATACAACCAATAAAGACCTAGTACGCCTCGGTTCATGTTTCTTAAGACGTTCAAGCATGTTACCATTTGGAGATCTGCCAGTTTTCTTAAGCCTAACATATAAATCATTCATCCAAAACAAGAATAAACAAGTAATCAACACATAATCAATACCTAGGTTTCATTAGATCTAAGCAAACACAAAAGAGATCTAGCCTAGCATGATAGAATTAAGACAAGAACAAGATATAGACAACCAACACATAGACATATTGATTGAATTAGAAGAACACTTATCTTGATTAATCATGCAAGGTATCAAGGGGTTGGAACCCTGGAAAAACCTGTAAAGTTACACCAAAATCTTCTTTAGGGTTTCTCCCAAAACTTCTCTCCTTAAATGTGAAAAACAAGAAAACTATATATAGGAAAATAGGGATGACGGCATCAAGAACAAAGGTGTGACGCCGTCATCTCGCGGCCAAATACTTCCTCGGACGGCCTTGATCTACTTCTGACGCCGTCAAGGCCTAGGCCGTCACACAAATTACTCTTGACGCCCTGTATGTGACGCCGTCATCAACTACGGATTTTAATTCTTGGGGTTTTGACGCCGTCACCTACTGTTCCCAGCATGGAAAATTGAGACTTTGCCGTTTTCTTCACTTTTATGCTCCAAAAACGTCCAAAATGGCTTCTTTTCCAGAATTCACTCTCCAAGTACCTAAAATCACAAAAGGAACGATTTAGGGCAATATTTGATCAAATAAATTCGGATTCGGGCTTAAATGACCCCCTAAAAACGGATCATTTTTTGCCTCATCACTACTAAGCAGATGGCGTGTGGGAACTTTGAGATACCGGCCAGCATCGGGAATTTGAAATATCTAAACGCTTTTTCCGACCAAGGATCGGAAGTAAATCTTATGCCCCTAACTATCTACACCCAACTAATGTCAAAAATACCAGCCCCCACTCGTGTTAGGTTGTCCTTCGCTGGACACTCTTACGTGTACCCCCTGGGAATCGCAGAAGATGTGTTGGTCAATGTCGCAGGATTCATGTATCCCGTTGATTTTATGATCATCGATGATAAGGGAGATGGATGCATGCCAATAATCCTTGGGGCACCATTCCTCACCACCGCAAGAGCTGTCATTAAGTATGAAGGTAGGAAAATTGAGCTTTAATCAGGAAAAAGAAAGATTAGCTTTCCCATGACCCCGCAATATGGGCAAGAGAGTTTGAGGGGGAGAAAGCTCAAAAACAACATTGACACATCACCTATTAATGTTTAGGAGAAAATACTTGCATGGGAGGCAAGAATCAAAAGCTACAAGGAGGCTAAACATGAAAGAAGCAAAAGCAAAAGCAATGAAGTTTATGTCGAGTTCGAACATAGTCAACCAACGAGGAACCATGTACCATTCGAAAAAGGGAACTTAGTACTCTTAAGACACTTGGAGATAACGATACCTCCCGATAAACCGAGTCCCTGGTGGTATGGGCCTTTCACAATTGAAAGCATAAGCCAAGATGGGATGGCTAACTTGAGAAGTAAAGGAGGAGGAGAGGTGATTGCAAATATCGACAGATTGAGACACCACCACCACGATAGTAATGATCGCAACTACATGGGGTACATCATCTCAAGGGATGAGGTCACGTAGTAACCCATGACCTTGAGTCTAGCTACAAGACTCGTAAATAAAGAAAAGCGCTTCTTGGAAGGCAACCCATGTTTTGTGTGATTTTTATATTGTTTGATTGTTATTTGCTTCCGTATGCATGCTTTATTTTTATTATTGGTAGATCATGTTTCAAACTAAAATGGTGAAAATACTTTACTTTGTTGTTTGGCTTAGTCTTAACTTCATCCAAAGGTATTTCGCAAAAGATAAGTGTAAGGGGAAAACCCAAATATGTTTTTAAGAAACAAACTTGATCATGATTCTCCACAATATTAAGTGAACATGTATATTCGTATTTGTTAGAGTCAAATGCTTGTATCGAGTCATAATGATGTTTTGCAGGATTTTCCAGGAAGTAGGACGAAGTTTTTCCAGAAATTTTCTGGAAACTTAACATAAGAATTTCTGCAGGTCACTTCTGACGGCGTCAGGAAAAAATTCCTGACGGCGTCACGTGTAAAATTCTGGAAATTTTACCAGTTTTGTTTTTCTAACAGAGTCTTAAAGTTTTTGTTGAATCTTTAGTTTTATAATCTCCAGGAAATCTGCAAACATCATTCCACAAGCATTATATCTTATTTTGTTTTCTAGGATTTGTTAGCATATATAGATTGCCGCTGATTTTACGCGAGGTTGCCTTGTCTGTTTTCTCAGGTTTAACAGGTTATATATGACAAGAAGATGATTTATATTCTGGAAGGGAAGCTTTGATTGTTCATTTTCTTGGAGGAAGATCTAACCTGGTTACCATATTATCCATACCGAGCGAATCATGGGAGTATTTGATTTCTTTCTTTTACATGTTTTACTTTTACATTCTTTACTTGAACATTGGGGACAATGTTCATCCTAAGTGTAAAGGGAGGGTAAAATGATGATACCTTACAGATACACTTTCGCTTGAGTTTGTTTGTTTGATGGTAGGTGTGTAATAAAACTATGAGAAATACTTGTTAGTGTAATTTTAGCGCCAAATTCAAAATTTTTTACAACATTTAGGAGTGAAACTTTAGCCATAGCAAGCGTCTCATGGATAGGAGATTGTATGACTAGCACAAAACCGTACCATTCAGAAAAATTTTCCACCCAAATATGTGAGGTTCGCCTTTAGATTTGATAGGAAAAGCATTTACTATTAGTGCTTATGAGTGTACCGGTAGCATTTAGATTCTAGAACTTGCGTTAGTGATGCATCCCGAGACCGCTAGTGAGACTACATTCGTGTAGTAGGATTTACTACATGATAAGAGGCATTAGGATCACCCTTGTGTTAAACCCGTATCATAATTACTTGACCATTTCAGTCATATTACTTGGCTAGTAAAGTCAACTAATTTTTCCAACACTTTAGCGTTGTACTCATTTTTAGTACATGAAACCCCTAGTACACCCCTCCGAGCCTATCTTTTCGTTTCTAATTTTAAGCATCTTACTTAAAGGAAGAATTTGTTACACCCCACTTAAATGCACACCCAAATCGCCTTAGCCTTCCGTGTATGCACTCATCTTTAGTGCATTATTGTTATTTGTTTAAACCCTTAGTTAATTATCTAATTGATTACATGGTTGCTAAGTCGAGTAATATATTTGTACATATTGTTTTGGGACGATTGGGACTCATGGGTAAAGTAATTGTGTTATGGAGTAATGGGGAAGAACATCATATTATTACCCCCATATGTGCGTTAATCTTAAAAGTACTCTAAGTGTTTTGATTTTCTTGATTTGAGTCATTAGATTAGTTTATTGTAAAGTATGTAAAAATTCAAGTGTAAAGGGAATGTTCATTCCCTATGATCTAATATTTTGGATGGTAGGGTAAAAGTGTATGCAAAAAAAAAAAAAAAAAAAAAAAAAAAAAAAGTAGAAAAAGAAAAGAAAAAACATATGGACTACCATCCCGTTTCATTCTATATTTATTTTATATTTTTGTTATTTTTCATTTATTAGGGCTTAAGTCGAGTCTAGTCTTGGCTTAGCAACGCCATATTGTACATGTAATTAACCAAGATTATTAACTCGCCACCAGTAAAGATTGCCTATATCCAACAAAACCGTGTATCTCATATCCCTATACCTAACGTTACAACCCTTTAAAAAGACCTCTTTGGTAGTTTATCGTAGGTGCTTACGCCATGTGGTGGAGGTTTGATCCTTTCCCAAACCTATGGTAATCTATTTTGCTATGACAGGTAGTGAGAGATGTTTTCCATTTCCATATTGTGATATTACTTTATTACACCCGAGACATGTGAGCATCTAAACACTATTTGTGAGGTGCTAGTGTATGACCTCCGTGCTTGTCTTTGGTCTTTAGTGGAACGATTATTTGTTGTAATTACTTTTATATTAGTGTTAAATGACCCATAACTTGTATTTTGATTAGAATAAAAGCACATTTTCTTGAGGACAAGCAAATCTCAAGTGTAAGGGTATTTGATGAGGTGAAAAATGAACCGTTTTTAGGGGGTCATTTTAGCCCGGATTCAAATTTATTTGATCAAATATTACCCTGAATCGTTCCTTTTGTCATTTTAGGTACTTTTGGAGTGAAATCTGGAAAAGGAAGCATTTTGGACGTTTTTGAAGCATAAAAGTGAAGAAAATGGTCCAAATGTTAGTGACGGCCCAGAGCAACTTTACACATGACGGCGTCAAAAGTGGATCTAGGCAATCCGATTTCATTATGGGCGGCGAGTTGACGGCGTCAGAATTTCCTTCTTGACGCCGTCACCCTTTAAAATCTATAATAGTTTTGCAATTTTCATTCATTAGTGTGTAACTTTTAGGGTGCAACTTTGGAGAAAAACCCTAGTCTGATTTTCACAGCTTTTTCAAGGGTTTTGACCCTTTGTAACTTCTTATGTTCATTTGAGATAAGTACTCTTTCAATTCAATCAATATATCTATGTGTTGCTTGAATATATCTTACACTTGTCTTCAATTTAACATGCTTGGCTAGATCTCTTGTGTGTTTGCTTAGATGTAGTAAAACCTAGATGTTAATTATGGGTTGATTGTTTGTTTATAATTGTTACGGATGATTGTATTCGATGTTAGGCTTAAGAAAACTGGCAGACTTCCATTGGTAACATCCTTGAACGTCTTAAGAAACATGATCAGAGGTGTACTATGATTTTTGGTTGTATTTAATGCGTAGGAGAATTCAAATGATCCCATGTTAGGAGCTTCTAACGTCTCGACATAGGAGTGAATAAGTAGGATCCTATAGAGTTAGGGAATATTGTACACTGCCCTACGACAAGTATTAAGGAATACGACCCGTCATCCATGCAATTGTAACAAGCTATCAACCTGTAAAAGATATCTAGGGAGTAATGAAACCTAAGTAAACACAACTTTCCCTATCATTGTTTACACCACATTAGTATAATTAGCTTTATTTTCATTTTTGTTATTTTATTTTGATTGCATCTTTAGTTATTGGGTTAGTTGGCTAGCAACTAATTCCACCCACTCTTCCAAAACCGAGATTTTTAATTGCTTTTATAAAATCTAAAAATACAAAAAGAATCACCCCTCACCTTTAGACCTAGTTTTTAGGCTGTCTAATCCTAGCGACACTATTCCTGAGTTGAACGATCAATCCCCCGGTACTTGTCACTATACTATACTACAACGATCAGGTACACTGCCTGGTGGGGGTTGTAAGCTTCTCGAGATCCCTCGAGAGGTAAAGCCTGGTGCGATTCCCACATATCAGGATCATTATTGGAGGACCTTTACACGGGCTTTAGCCTTTAATTCCAAGGATGGAGGTCCGTTTTTAGGTTACCCAAGAGGACGACATTCTTGGGGGACACACCTTTGATTCTTCATGACTTGCTTAATCAAACCCAAAGATGGTGCATAGGCACTTTAGATATGGCCTTTTGCAAGTGTAATCCGTTTAACCATGGGCTCAAGCAACTACCACTCTTGCAATACAATTGTTACATCCATTACGCCTTGTGGAGCATTCTATGCATCTCAGTTGTTATATATTCTCTTTTTCCCCAGATAGCCCTGATCCGTTATGTTCCTATTTTTCCCAAGGTATTGTGACAACTATATCTCAATTACTCAAATAATGAAATAGTAACACTTGATTTTAGTATTTATAAATTAGTGATTAACCATATGATGTGTTATAGGTTTGGGATCCATGGTTTTCGTTTTATGTCTTCTCTGTTATCGGAGCATATTTACAAGAATTCATTGAGTTCAAACATATGGGTGGAACAACAAGAGGGTGGTTTAATCACCAAAGAATGTGGATTATTCGGTGTCTATCAAGCTTTACTTTTGGAATACTCGAGTATACACGCACAAAATTACACATATCCTCTTCCACCTTCAGTGTGACAAGCAAAGTGGTTGATGAAGAAGCACGTAAAAAGAATAACCAAAGAATGATGGAATTCGAAGTTGAATATAATCACCTTTCTTTTACCCTATATCTATGGCTACCAGTAGTCGATCGAGTTCACGACCATGTTAAAAAAAACTTGGGCGATCAACTTCTCCGCATAAAGGTGATCAACTTGTAATCGATCGTCCAACTCGATCGAGTTTGGTTACTGCGGGTAGCCTTACACTTTCTTATAAGTAACTTGTATGCTTTTTTCACATATTTTAAAGATATCCAACACAAGGATGTTAATTATAACTAGTAATTTGCCAACACAACAATTACACACAATGTAATACCATAAAGACCTTTAGAGATAAATGCCATTAGAAACTTAAGTAAAAACACCGTTTGTTCCTAAAGTTGTAATAGTTGTACCACCAACATAATTAAACAAAGGTATAATTGTCTATTATGCTCTTACACCAAAAAGTATAACGGGAGTTGACCGAAAAATAACAGTTAAATGTACTCAACATGATAGAAAGACATGGAATAAGGATCTCTAGTGATAAAAAAAATATGATTTCGACCTAACACGATGTTTTGGGATAAGTTTAGGGACGAACGATTTATTTTACTCCATATTTTAATTAAGGCGTGTACTTTGTGTATGTTACAAGAAACTATATATATTTTTGTCATTTCATGTTATATAAAAGTAAGGAGTACAACTATGTAGTATTAATACACTTTTAGAGCCATATGCTTAGAGGCCAAGGTGTCATAACTCAATAACACAAAAAATGTGTCGCATGTCGGCGCCACATTATTTTAACATTTAACATCCAAAAATCACCCATTATGATAACATCATCTTTTTGGGACCCACATTTTTAAAAAAAATCAATTTACAAACTAACCTTTTTAGCTATTTCATTCATTAAACAACCTAGTACTTCATTAATAAAGTTAAAAACTACAATACGAAATATAAAAACTTTATGAAATTAAAAAAAGTTTAGACAGAAAAAAATTACAAAAAAAAGACTACATAAAAAAAGGTTACGAAATAAAATTACAATACGGAAATATAATAAAACTACGGCGTTGCAATTTATATTTTTATTTGAGTTTTTGTTTTTCCATTTCGATCCAATACGCAGTGTTCTCATCCATCTCTTTCGTGTTAATATCGAGAAATGTAAACTCTTCCAAACGCATTATCGTACGATCTTTATCTTTAGTGACCTCGTACGCCGATTGAGCCGCTTCCTGTTTCATACGAAGCTCGGATGTCATGAAGTCCCCGAATTGTCATGACGAGTTGCTTCCCCCGTTGCTCGTCGTGGTTATCGGGTTTCTGTCTTTTGTCGGCATGCTGTTTACTTGCCGGACGTGGTCGTACATCATCACCAAATAGCTCCATGTGGCTTTCCCCGAGGACGCCTCCAGTTAAATCAACCGGTTCCGACGCGTCTCATTTTGCATGGGCTTTCAAAATTTCCCACGTATCCTTTTGAGCAAACAAGAAACCTTTATGCTCGTCACGATAAATTGATCTAGCCCGTCTCATAAAATCCAAATCATTTCCCCTATTTTTTGCCAAACATTTAGCATGTTTGAAAACCGTGTGGAACTTTTGACAATTTTCATTCAACGTATTCCACTTGCTTGACAACATATCCTTGTTGCGTGGTTGGAAATTTTGCCGATTGAACTCGTTCAAAACCCGATACAAAAACGTGTTGCACGTCTGTGAAACTCCGACATTAGGATCCTCGGAAATGGCAACGTAACACAAGACAAGTAGCATTTCCTCACTCGGTAACCAACGTAACGTAGTCAATGACGGAGCTAGAATTTAATATACGGGTGGGCCAAATATCAAAATCGAAATTAACAATAGTGTAAATAAGAAAACCTTATACTGTAAATTATAAACACTAAAAGTTTGTATAAATGAAAGGTTACAAAGAGGTGATATCATCACAAATTATATTATATTTTACTATGCTACTAAGCCTCATCTATCGTTTTTACAGATCTTGGGTGGGCCAAAGTGTGTTTTAATGGACAAATTTACATTAAAGATATGGTAAGCATAGTTTCTCTCTGAGTTTCTGGGTGGGCCTTGGCCAACCCCACTGCATACACAGCTCCGTCCCTGAACGTAGTCCCGGTCACGTCGGGATTTTATTCGAATAGGGTTCGGGTTCTTTGGAGTTTTTGCCATTCGTTTACCTCGACTTGTGGGCTTTTCGGATTGTCTAGCTTCACGGTCGAATTATAATTGTGAGGATTGGGTCTCGGTTGGGTTTGTTGTTTGAATTGTGGTGGTTTTGTTGTAGATTTTAAAAATTGGTGTTTTGCCAAATAAGAAACATTTGTTGTTGTTGAAAAAGTTGTTCGGGATTCAAGCCGAGTGGGTTAGGGAAACCGGATGAAGACACATTTGGGTTCGGGTTAAAAGAAGATCCCGCGTTCGAATTCGCCATACCGAGTAGATTAAAAAAACTCTCATTTGGAAATTCGGATATTTCTTTTTGTGAGAATGGAAGTATATAAATTTGAGTTTGAGTTGTGAAAGTGTGTAAAAAAGATGTGAAAGTGGGTATTTATAAGATTTTGATTTTTTTAAATTAGTCGTTTGTAATTTTTGTGTAATTTTTTATACTACTAGCCGTTGTAAATAAATGGGGGTGATTTTTTTTTTCTTTGAATTGAAGCGCCACTAGCTGTTAGACGGGGGTGTTTGTAATTTTTTTTTTGTCTTTTAGCACGTTACTAGATACGTTGTTGCATCAACTTGGACGAAAATGCTGCCATTAACGCGGACTAGCTGGTATGATAACGTCGGCCACGGAGTTACCACACCGTGACCTCTTATAATGCAAGTGCATAGCCTCATTAACACGCTATCAGTAAACATAAAATTCCGCTGTTATAGGATCACAAAATCTTTTCTTTTTGTTTCCTTTGTCTGGCATGTTTGTAAGTAAATCGTTAAAACGTGATATCAAGATCTTTAAGGTGGTGTTTTGTTATATGAGTTTTGAACTGTTAGAATGGTATCAAAGACAAAAAAATGTAGTTTCGTACATTTATTTTGGATTTATGAAGGTGTGAATCCGAATACTCATTCACGGGTGAGATTGTTGGTTTTGAGTAGCGATTCATGTACTTCTGTCAGTTTTTGCCTTTTTTGATTTATCTTGGCCACATATTTTGTATTCTTGTATTCTTTGACATGTGCATCTTTTTTCTCTTTCTTATTTATTTGAGTTAACTACATTTTTGGTCCTTGTGGTTGTATCAAAATCTCACTTTTGGTCCAAAATTCAAAAAACGTTCAAAAACAGTCCAAAAGTCCACGTGGACTTCACTTTTGGTCCAAAATTCGCACCTAGTTAGTTTAGTCGTTGCACCGTTAGTCCTTTAACCAAACGCTCGTTAAGTCAGTTGCACCGTTAGTCCTTGGTCGTTAGCAATGTTTACACCGTTAGTCCTTGTGGTTAAAAAATTGAAAAAATTCGAAAAAAAAAAATTTTCCAAAAAAAAAAATAATTTGAAAAATTAGAAAAAAATTCTAAAAAAAAAAATTTTACGAAATTTTTTTTTTCCAAAAAAAAAAATTTGAAAAAAAATTTATAATAAAAATTTTTCTTAAAAAATTCGAAAAAATTTAAAAAAAAAAAAAAAAAAATTTGACGAAATTTTTTTTCCAAAATTCGAAAAAAAATCCAAAAAAAAAATTCGAAAAAAAAATTTCTAATAAAAAATTTTCTTTTAAAAATTTCTAAAAAAATTTCTAATATATTAAAAAAAATTCTAATATATATAAAAAATTTCCAAAAAAAAAAATTTCTAAAAATTTCTAAAAATTAAAATGTGTATGTATATATATAAAAAATTTTCCTAAAAATTTCGTCAATTTTTTTTTTTTTTTATAAAATTTTTCGAATTTTTTAAGAAAAAATTTTATTAGAATTTTTTTTTTGGAAAAAAAAAGTTCGTCAAAAAAAATTTTATAAAATTTTTCGAATTTTTTAAGAAAATTTTTTTTCGAAAATTTTATTGAAAAACAAGTTTCTAATAAAAAATTTTCTTAAAAAATTCGAAAAAATTTCTAAATTTTTTTTTTTGACGATTGTCCCGGTTTGACACTAAAATTAAAATGTATATATACGTAAAAAAATTTCTTAAAAATTTCTAAAAAATTTTCTAATATGTATATGTAAAAAAAATTTCTTAAAAATTTCTAAAAAATTTTCTAATATGTATATGTATATGTAAAAAAAATTTTAATTTTTTACGTATATATTCTAATATATATTAAAAAATGTAAAAATTTCTAATATATATATATACGTATATGTAAAATATTAAAAAAAAATTACATTAGAAATTTTTTACGTATATACGTTTATTATACATTTTAATTTTACGTATAAAACAAATTTCTAATAAAATGTATAATATACGTATATACGTAAAAAATTTCTAATGTAATTTTTTTTTTAATTTTTTACATATACGTTTATATATATTAGAATTTTTTACATTTTTTAATATATATTAGAATATATATATTAATATTAAAAATTTTTCTTAGAATATATATATTAATATATATTAAAAAAAATTCTAATAAAATTTTTTCTTAAAAAATTCGAAAAATTTTATAAAAAAAAAAAATTTTGACGAAATTTTTAGGAAAATTTTTTATATATATACATACACATTTTAATTTTTAGAAATTTTTAGAATTTTTTTTTTTTGGAAATTTTTAGAAATTTTTTATATATATTAGAATTTTTTTTAATATATTAGAAATTTTTTTAGAAATTTTTAAAAGAAAATTTTTTATTAGAAATTTTTTTTTTCGAATTTTTTTTTGGATTTTTTTTCGAATTTTGGAAAAAAAATTTCGTCAAAATTTTTTTTTTATTTTTTTTAATTTTTTCGAATTTTTTAAGAAAAATTTTTATTAGAAATTTTTTTTCAAATTTTTTTTTTGGAAAAAAAAAATTTCGTAAAAATTTTTTTTTTAGAATTTTTTTCTAATTTTTCAAATTATTTTTTTTTTGGAAAATTTTTTTTTTTCGAATTTTTTCAATTTTTTAACCACAAGGACTAACGGTGTAAACATTGCTAACGACCAAGGACTAACGGTGCAACTGACTTAACGAGCGTTTGGTTAAAGGACTAACGGTGCAACGACTAAACTAACTAGGTGCGAATTTTGGACCAAAAGTGAAGTCCACGTGGACTTTTGGACTGTTTTTGAACGTTTTTTGAATTTTGGACCAAAAGTGAGATTTTGATACAACCACAAGGACCAAAAATGTAGTTAACTCTATTTATTTTAAGCAAATGTTTCTAATAATTTAAATGTACATTTTAAATAATTATATAACTAGTCTCTCATTCTTTTCTTTCATATCAAACTGAATCCAAATTTTATTCCAAACCTACTTATATACCAAACACATATATTGGTTTCCTATTAGAATATAGCCATTACTCAATCCATTTTGTTGGTTTCATTTTTATAAATCACGATACAAATGTTATCGTTATCAGGTTTAATTTTTTTTTATTGGGATGTGCTACACCCACAAAAATATTCACAAAATGAGTTCTTTTGATTTTATTGGTGTATTTTACCATATTTTATTATTATTATTTTTTTATCTCTCTTCTTTTTGAATAAGCTAATCAAACCCTGACAACTTATTTTGTGGAAGTTTTCATATATGTGTTCTTCTGGTTGTAGCAAATCATTTTTTCATGGTTGTCAGGATCCCGATCCTGATATTAGGATCTTACGATTTTACGATACTGCAAAGCAAAAACGATCTGGATCTTACATAGGATCTTTGAATGCTTAAGATCTTACAGGATCCCGATCATGACCATAGGATCTTAAGATCTAATCCGATCCGATACTACTTTCCCGAATAACAAACTAAAAAACAGCAAATTTATGGATTATTTTTTGTAGAATTTAGAAAACAACATGTTAATCTTATTAAACATTTCATAATTATAATTTAAAACAATATTTTGATGGAACATTCATATAATTTTGTGTTTATGATATATAATAATTTGTAAATTCGTATAATATTACAAAACTATTAAAAAAATAACATTATATTAAGATCTTAAGATCCCGATCCGATCTTACGATCACGATCTTGCAAAGAAGAAAACGATCCTAATTAGGATCCCGATCTTGAAAACCTTGCATTTTTTTATTTAGCTGATAACACTTTTTAGCTTTATTGCTTTGTTGTGATTAATGTTTTTTTTTTCTTTTGTCCCAAGTTTCATTTGTATAGTGTGTCTGTGTTGGTTTTCGTATGTTGTTGTATGCTATAGGTACCCTGTGGCTTACTAGAAAAGGGGGATAAAAGTGCAAAAAAAAATTTTTATCTCTCAATTTACAGTAAAATACAATTTCTTTTAGTCATTTTATGTTTTGTACTTTTTGTCAGTTTAATATTTTTGACTGGTTAAACTTTACATTTTTTTTTTCATACTTTTAGGTTTATAGTTTTATTGATTTGGGCCGTCCGATTGATTTTGGATGCCTGGTGCGAAATCACGAATGAGGCTTGCATAAATCAAGAAAAGTTTAACTATTTTTGCAAATAAAAAGTTCTTAGATATTATGCAAAGACACTAAAAATTCAACTTTGAAAATACTTAACAAAGAACTAAAAATTCAAAACATTATATACTTAGATATGTATAAAACTATAAATATTAATTGATATATACTAGATTGGAGGCCCCTTACAACGAGGGTCTCTGTGTGGTTGCACAATTTGCACATGCTAATCGCCGCCACTGATTGGATTATATTAACGCGTAACTAAATGAGTACTACAGTATAACTAAATTTTAAAGCTTTGCACAAAATCAATGGCACAATAATCATTTTACGCCCGTTTTCAACTACCTATTTAAAACTTATTTGACATTTTGACGTTTTGTAACTTGTTGCATATGACATATTTTAATTGAATGCCATAAATATGTGTTGCTCATGTATAATGAGATTTATATGAATACATGAAGTTACTCAGTTTTTGTTTAAATTATACTGTAAATAGAAATAAATGATATTGGTTTGATGCCAGGGACGGAGTTAAGGGTTTCCGCGGGTGCCCGTGCACCTCATGAAATTTTTCGATACAGTGTTAATTTTTGAAAAAATCACCGATTTTTCCTAAAGTTATCTTAAATGCAACCGGTCTATCGAAATGTGTTTCTAATAGTATTGTTCCAAATTTTTTGTGCACCCGGTCATATCTAATCCTGGCTCCATCCCTCTTTGATGCTCGCAGCAATCATAAGGAACGACCTATGAAAAACGCAAGTTTAAATGTCAAAACCTGCTTTACAGATTAGCTACTTGCTAACTAGCTACTCCGTATATTACATGTAAAAGTAGTTCAATTTCCGATTACTAGATATGTGCGAGATATGGCGCTATCACACTCTTGGATCTCACATCATAATAAGAATGTAACACTGTGTTCTTGAGGTGTAAAATGGAAAGAAGAGAAATGGAGAGGGTAAAAACGAGAGAAAAGAAAAGCAGAGGAAAAAATATTTAATTTTTTGTTTGTGTTCTCAAGTCGGAAAGAAAATAAGAGAGATTTAATCAAATTATACACAAAATTCATCTTCTCTCCAAATCATCCCAATTTGGGAAGAAGATTATGAGGGGAAATTTGATATAATTTACTTCTCTCTTCTCTTCTATTCTCTCAGAAAAAACTCGGGAACATAAATATTTTATTATTTCCTCTCCTCTTTTTTCTTTTCTCTCCAAATAAAAACTCGAGAACAGAGTGTAAATTCCGTTTGGAAGAGCGGATTGACGATCCGATCAACCCTTGTTTGACTTTTTTGCGGCTCTGTCTTATTAGTTCCTTGCTAATTTTCTCTCACAAAAAGCATATAATACCTTGATCCTGATTTGAATTAGAAGTATATTGATTTTTCTCCAATAATTTGATTCCTTTTGTCTATAAAGCATACCTGATTCCATCCATAGACAGATTTGATTTTCTAATCCAAAGACAGATTTGATTTTCTATGAGTTTTAGTATCATTAAGACTACTAATTCTTATTGTTCATATGCTAGTACTATAATATGAATATATATACCACATCAAGTCATCAATTCGTTATGTATGCATGATGAGATTTCACTGATACAGGGCTAAATGCAAAAGATTTTTTGAAGGGTCCCATTGGCATGCATGTGGTAGGAATTGAACCTACGCCTAACACTGAAATATGAAAATTTGACTTTGTATCTGCTATAACTACAACTAATCAACTATAGTTATGTAACTCAACTTATACACAATTCCAATTTAATGTACTCCATATTTTTTTTCTCAATTTAGTGTACCAAACTTTTTTTTGAATGCAATTGAAGACAATTAACAAGTTACCAGGTCACCTTCTTCTCCGATCTAATTTTCCGACAACCCACCACCACCACAGTTCTCTAACAATGCAACCGCCAACTTGGACATTTGGTCGATTAATTTTGATGGTAGATCAATAATTTTCCACCCAAAGCACATTCGAATATATATATATATATATATATATATATATATATATATATATATATATATATATATATATATATATATTTTTTTTTTTACAAACCTAAAAGAATAAAAGAACGACAACAGTGCCTTTTTTGCAAACTCCAAGATTATCCATAAATTAATGGCATCCATTTTTTCCCACAAGATTCCTGTTAATTTTTGTATATTAACTAATTTAGACATATGGCTAATAGTGAAACTCTTCCATTAAACCATGTGCTAGGCAAACATTATTTGAAGTGAAGGAGCAATAAATTCCAATCAAAGTATATCCAAATCACACCAAAAATAAATCCAGATCAGTTGGTGGTGTTGTTGTGGTAGTGTTGTGGAGGTACCGGCTGTGGTGGTGGTGGTGGTGGTGGTGTTGGTGTTGGTGGTGGTGTGGCGGGTTATGTTGGTGGCTGTGGTGGTGGTATTGGTGTGTTGTGGTGATAGATAAAGGTGGTGCTGGTGGCTTATGGTGGTGCTGAGTTGCCGGAAAATCAGGTTGGAGAAGAAAGTGACATCTTGGTGACTTGGTAACTTGTTAATTGTCTTCAATTGCAACAAAAAAAAAAGTTGGGTACACTAAATTGAGAAAAAAAAATTTAGAGTACATTAAATTGAAATTGTGTATAAGTTGAATACACTTTTATGCAATTTGCCCATTTCTTTATACATATATACTTTTAATAAAACTGAAATACTCTCTACACATATATATGCCATTGCCTATAGTACTTATTGAAAAACTCTCAGCTCGGCACATAATAAACATATCTAAAGCATGCATTAAAGTCTTTCTCTCAATTAGGAAGTTTATGGCTTACAATACGTCTATAGTACTTATGTCTCTCAATTATGAAGTTTCGCAACTTACAGCAAGTCTTTCTCTCGACACACATATATGCCTACAGTACTTATTGAAAGACACAGCTCGACACATAATAAACATATCTAAGCATGCATTAAAGTCTTTCTCTCAATTATGAAGTTTCCCGACTTACAATATGTCTCGAAAGAAAGTATACTCTACCAAGTTATTGTTTTAGACATTTCGTTATTAAAATAATACAATTGGCCTATGATAATAATTTAAAAAAGAAAAAAAAAAATCCAAGTTATGTGTTAAAAGTTTTTATATATACTTCGATCAGGAACCCAATACGGCTATATATAGCCACACCACCTCAAGTCCTCAATCTTATATGAGAAGTTCGAACGTCCCTAGGGAACAAAGAACCACCATGCAGAACCATCTTCCTCCGCTTCACAGTCGGCTGGTCCTCCGTCGTGTGTGGCCTAACCGCATATTTGCACTCATTTACACATGCACCATCGTAACCCTTATATACCATCAAATCACTCTCCTCTTCCATGCAAGCAACATAACAGTCTCTTTGCTCATGCTACTAGCGAACATCGTGCTAGCCTTTATGTGGTTCACTCATCAAGCATTCCGAATGAACCCTGTTCAAAGGAAAACTTTCCCCGAAAATTTACCTAAGGATGAGACTAAATATCCGGCTATTGATGTGTTTATATGCACAGCTGATCCTTACAAAGAACCACCAATGGTGGCTGTAAATACGGCTTTGTCCATCTTGGCTTATGATTACCCGACTGAGAAGTTGTCGGTTTATCTATCGGATGATGGAGGATCGAAGTTGACACTGTTTGCTTTCATTGAAGCTGCTAAGTTTGCAAAACACTGGTTACCGTATTGCAAGAAAAATGGTATTATGGACAGATGCCCAGAAGCCCATTTTAGCTCTAAATACACTTGCTTCTCTGATACCAATGAAATCAAGGTAATGTTTCTTTCCCTAACCAAAACACTTTTACTGCTTTTACGTTAGCTGTAGTACTAAATAAGTTTATTTTTCACTTATTCATGTTTATGTAATAAACTTGCATCATATTATATATCATTTTACAGTAATTCATTTCCTTAAACCGTAGAGTAGAGTCTACTACATCATATTAAGAATTGATTTGCACACGTCAATTATTTATATTACTCGTGCATTTTATTGGGAGGACCGAAACATAAATTTTTTTATATATAATAATAATAATAATATTGTACGATACTCTTGTTGACATTTATTCTCGGTTGGGGATCTCGGCTCGTAAAGAAAAAATAAATAAAAATAAATAATAATAATAATAATAATAATAATAATAATAATAATGCACGATACTCTTGTTGACATTTGTTCTCGGTTGGGGATCTCGGCTCGTAAAGAAGTTGACATCCGGCTTTGTGGAGAAAGGGATAAACCCTTACGTCCAGCTGATATGTTGCACTACTCTTAGGACGGAGGGCAGGACGTATGTGTTGATTTGACAGGGTCGTCGCCCTTGACGCAAACTGGTATGGTTGATTTTGTGTCGGGTCGTGTGGTGATTGAAGCCGCACAACGTAAACGCGTCAAATATGAGACTAAGTTTGCGGATATTGGATATGGGTTTCTCTCCTTCTCATTCTCCTCGTTTGAGGAACTTGAGAAGGATGCAGTGACCTTACTAAAGTGGATCCGAAATTTCTCTATAACTCAAGACATTGAGACACATGCTGCTATTCATATCTTTAGTAGGATTAGTTTTGCTATAGCAAGAGGAGTGGGTGCTCAGATAGTTTCGCGACTTCCCACTAATTTCAGTAGGATTAGTTTTGCCATCGCTAAAGGTGTGGGGGCCCAGATAGTTTCGAGGCTCCCAACCAATTTCTTGTAATCCTATAGTTTTGTTTCTAATGAAAGTGACGTTATTATGAAAAGAAAATAATAATAATAATAATAATAATAATAATAATAATAATAATAATAATAATAATAATAATAATAATAAAGAGTAACTTGCAATACAAAAGATAAAATAATCACAAGAATACTAAGGTTGCGTTTAGTTGGGGAAAACACCCATGTTTTTCATAAAATGTTTTTATGGAAAACAAGAAAAATAAATATCGCATTCAAATCGGCGTTTACCAACAAAATATTTTGCAAAACACAAAATCTTCTATTTCTTAACTTAATAAGGAAAATTACAAAATAAATTTTAGTTGTTTTTCTTGTTTTCCTTTATAACCCACAATCCTACCTCCCCTTCTTCAAAATAGAAAATAAAAACTTCAATTAAACGTGTTTTCTATATTTTTAAGTGTTTTGTCAAGATAAATTTCTCATCTAAATTTTTGCAAAACTAAAGATAAAAAAAAAGAGAATTTTTTCTCCAACCAAACACACTTTAAAAATGCAACTTATGTTTTGGTTTCTTAAATTTTTATAGGTTGGTAAAGAAAACTTCACAAAATACCTCTAAAATTGTAGTATATTGAAATAACAATCATTGATTTTGGGGGGCCGGGACCCCTACCTCCACAAAGGTCCATCCTTGTTTATTGAGAAACACTTATTCATGCAATAGACATTTGTACAATATTTTTATTTTCCTTTATTAGTTTATACATTAGTGTGTATCAATCAATATAACATGTTGCAAATCATCACCCAAATAATATTTTAGCAAAGTGTTCAATTGATTGTGTATATTATATAGAAAAAATAATGCTAAGTACACATAATCGTCCTAGTCATAGTTGTTAAAATCGCGATCCTAATCATATAGAATCGTACGATCCTACACACAAAAAACGATTAGAATCTTAACAAGATCGTAATTCAAGTAGGATCGTATCAGGATCGTTTAGGATCGCCAATTTATTTATTTATTATTATTATTATTATTATTGTTATTATTTATTTTATTATTATTATGCATTTATCTATATACTGTCACAAAAAAGTCACAGAATCACGTACCAATAAATTAACACTATCTTTTTGCATTAATCTAAATGTTATCACGAAAAACCTACAATAAAAAAACATTTAAACAAGAAGTTGGTACACGTATGTAGTAACTTTGTGCAAGTATGCATTGCAATATATCTAATATTCTTCTACTACGTTACTTGAAAATATAACTTTTTCTTTTAAAATTCATTTAGATTCGTTTATCATATGAAATATAAAACTACAACCCCTATACAAAAATACATACATTTTCATAGGATCTTATAATCCTATGATTACGATCTTACATAGCCGAAATGATTTTAGGTAGGATCCCGATTCTGACAACCTTGGTCCTAGCTACTGGAGACATTTTTATATAATAATATATTTATGAAATATTGACATTTCAAAAAAAAAAGAAAGAAAAAAAGAAAAAAAAAAATCCAAATATATTTATGGACCCCAACCCCTATACTAAAATACATACATTTTCATAGGATCTTACAATCCTATGATTACGATCTTACATAGCCGAAATGATCTTAGGTAGGATCCCGATCCTGACAACCTTGGTCCTAGCTACTGGAGACATTTTTATATAATAATATATTTATGAAAAATATTGACATTTCAAAAAAAAAAAAAAAAAAAAAAAAACTAAATATATTTATGCCCCCCCCCCCCCCCCCCCCCCCCCCCCTTCAAATATGTGCATATCTTTTATATTTTTAAATAAGTAAATGCCAAATGTTTTTCTAGAAGTAATAGACCTTCGATTATTGGTATGATAGTCTGCATCATATCTTTCTAATAACTCATTCCGGTGGAATTAGGCATTGTTATTGTTTTCATCGTTGTTTGTTGTAAAGATGTAAATGAATAACTAAATACTTTTAGAATAATGGTGGAATTAGGCATTGTTATTGTTTTCATCGTTGTTTGTTGTAAAGATGTAAATGAATAACTAAATACTTTTAGAATAATTGAAACCCGTATGAGATATTGTAATATTTGTCAAAGTATTTATAGAGTACATATAACACAATGAAACTCTATTTGTACCCAAACCCAAATATGGGCTTGGGCCATATCTATACTTCAATACTCAAGCGATATTATAACAAATTTGTTGATAAAGATATCCGGTAGGCGGTAGCAAGCGAAGACAAATCTTCAAGTGCAACAGCGAAAGCAAACATTAAAGGTCGTTGGCCGACAACAATGGCATCTTTGATCAGATTATTTATTTATTTATTTATTTTGACTGAAGCTTTGAAAACTTCAAAGGCATTGAATAGCAGGTAGGTTTGAGTTTAAATAACTGAACCATATACGCTGAGACATAGATCTGACATGAGATCTATGATTGCATGGGATGGAGTTTATTGCATGGACGAGATGGATTGTGGTAGGGGTGAGCAAAACCGACTGACGACCGAAAACTGAAACAAACCGATCGAAACCGACCCCGACCGACACAAACCGAGCTAAACTCAGGTCGGGACTCGGGTTGGGTTTCTAGGAAGTCGGGACTCGGGTCGGGTCAGGACTCGGGATAAACCGACAATACACAAAGAAAATCACACAAGTCGGAACTCGGGTCGGGTCGGGATTCGGTTAGGGATTTCTAGCTTATCGGTTTCGGGATGGCTCGAGCTCAGGTCTGGACGGGTCGGTTTCGGCCCGATGCTCACCCCTAGATTGTGGGGTCTATATGAATTATAGTCAGAGGCGCAGCTTCTAAGGGGCCGGGGGGGGGGGGGGGCGGCCGACCCCTCGAAATTTTTTTTGCGATGTAGGGGTATATAGTTTTCGTGTAGAAAAATTTCGGTATTTTCGGTTTCGCCCCCCCAATTTAATTCGGTTTCGACCCCCCATAGTGTTAGGAAAAAAAAATTTTAGATCCCGACCCCCCACTCGAAATTTTCAAGCTTCGCCACTGATTATAGTAGTAGCATAACATTAGCGAGCACAAAAGCAAATTCTAGGGATCAAGTGTCAACTGCCAAAGCAAGAGGCATGATAAATGTTGATAAAAATTACTAGGATTTATGGTTTTGAGGGAGGGGATAATGATGGCGGGAGTGTGACGGGATGACATGAGTACACGGCCCATGAAGGCCGACTTAATCTCAGAATCAGACCAACGTTAATATCATGTTAGAATAATTGATAACTTGTATGAGATATTGTATTATTTGCCAAAGTATTTGTAAAATACATATAACTTAATGAAACTTTAATGAACTCAAACTAAACCAAGTTTTAATTGAGCCATATCTATTCTCTAATTAAGGGAATTGCTATACATTTACAAAAATAAATCTAAAAAACCAGCTACAAATAACGTGTCAGAGAGTGGGTGGCTGAATTAAAGAGAAGATAGAGAAACTATCACGAAGTACACTAATCAAGGAGTGACACATAATTTTATGGACCATTTAAGAATGTTATTTTTTAGTGTATCATTTCTCCTCTAAGGCTAATAGGCAAGACATGCATTTCTTCACCATACACATCAGCGCCACATCAGCTTTCTCTCTCTTCTCACTTCTCTTCACCACTCTTCACCTTTTAGAGGGCAAGGGAAACCATCATCACCTTGACTTCACCTTTAATTAAATACACACTTTATAAAAATATACCTCACTAAATACCCCATACACACTCACACACAAAATACTTAAAATAAAAAAGGTACACATGGGGCTCAATTTTTTTGCTTTTACATTTGGTGATGCCTTCACCTAATATTGTTTTGGGTTGTGTACTTGGATGGTGAAAAATGATGAGAGGCAAGGGAGTGAATTGGTGATGTGGGCCCAATCGGTGATAGTATCACGACCTTGACAAGCAGCCTAATAAAAACCAGCTAGTACATGGTCCAAAACTCTTTTGGAAACATATACACAATTCCCTTTTACTGGTACTAATTTTGTCGTTTTTTACATAAAAACATGTTTCAGTTAATTTACGAGACAATGAAAGTCAAAGTCGCAGAAGTCGTCGCCAGTGGAAATGTTTATCCTGATAAGAAGTGGGCTCACGTATTCAACCTTTGGGACGCTAAATTCAAGCGTGCTGATCACCCCTCGGTTATCCAGGTCCATTTTTATCCTGCACCATCACGCACTTAATACTACATTTAAGCATGGCCGTCTTGTACTTTTCAGTGGCCCTAGGCAATAATGATAAAGATGTCTCATTATGTTTAATATTATATGTACTTGGATGCAAAACTAATAAAAATATGACCCTTTTTAAGTGAAGGTAATTTGCGACGGCTCTCTTATTGCACACCCATCCGAAACCCCTATTTAAGTGTCTTGATGTATAACTGATATATTAACAAATATTCAGATACTAATAATAGTACTTGATGTTGATAAAGGTTAAATATGTGAATTGAATAATGGACCAAATTATACGATTTAACCGACAAAAATTATTTTGACTATGCTCTCGTGATTAAACTTTTGTTGGCCGACGTTTGCCGTTTGCGATAGTCTTTTTGCTCACAATGAGAGTTTAGCGATCATAAAACTAGTAACTAAGGTTGAGAGACCTAATCGATCTGATGAAGTTACTGAGTAAATCTTTACTTGAAAAGTTAACACAATTTTTGAGACTAAACCGCCACATGTTTAAAGTATGATGATTTATACTGTTATTAACCCTATAGAGTTTATTATGTTTATTACAACTATACAGGTGTTGTTAGATAGTACCATAGACGATGATGTTCTAGGTCATGCCATGCCAAATCTTATTTATGTCTCACGGGAGAAATGCAAGGACATACCTCACCATTTTAAGGGTGGTGCTCTTAATGTTTTGGTAACATACTTAACTATTTACACGAGTTTTATAACAAAAACTACGTTAATATAGAGTGCTTATAGATTACTTCTTTTATTTGTTATAGCTTCGCGTGTCTAGAGTCATGACAAATGCACCGATAATCTTAGCAGTAGATTGTGATATGTACTCAAATGACCCAAAAACACCAGTAGAAGCGTTGTGCTACTTCTTGGACCCTTCACGAGATTCCAGTAACATAGCCTACATTCAATATCCTCAAATATTTCATGGGATCAGCCAAGACGATTTATATGGTGCAGAGTTTAAGTTTGTATTCCAAATCAACATGGCTGGGTACGATGGTTTAGCGGGGCCGTCTCATGTTGGCACTGCTTGCTTTTTCAAAAGGTGGGCCTTTTATGGTAGCCCATCATCGCATACTTTTGAACAAAGCCGAAGGCAATCAATTCAGTCTAGTGAAATCTTGGCCCAAGCCCATGAGGTAGCTAGCAGCAATTTTGAGACCGGAACAAAATGGGGTGGTGAGGTAAATACTCACGTTAATGATACTGTAAGTTTCTTATTGTTTTCTTCTACCTTATTCTTGTTTTATCGGTCTAGTTGGGCTATCGATATGGATCAATGGTAGAGGACGTCTACACGGGGTATCTTCTTCAATGCCTAGGATGGAGGTCCGTTTTTGTTTTTCCGAAGAGGCCAGCATTTTTAGGAAACGCGCCTATGAACCTTTATGACTTGCTCAATCAAACGCAAAGATGGTCCATAGGTCTTTTAGATATGGCCTTTTCTAAGTACAACCCATTCATCCATGGGTTCAAGCTCTTACCCTTATTGCAAAACCTGTGTTACATCCATTATGCTGTTTGGGCCATTTGGTGCATCCCAATTATCATTTATTCCATTTTGCCTCAACTAGCCCTTATCCACTCTTTTCCAATCTTTCCCAAGGTATTATAACTAACATTACTATACACGAGTATTATGACATCTAGTTTTTCATACATATGGTTTAACATGTTTCATTATACAGGTTTCAAATCTTTCATTTTTGTTGTACGCCGTTGCTTTCATCGGAGCCTATATTCAGGATTTTCTGGAGTTCAAACTAGGAGGAGGAACAACACGAGGGTGGTTCAATAACCAAAGAGCATGGATTATACGTGGTCTATCAAGCTATGTGCTTGGCATGATTGACTATACGCTCACAAAGTTACACATATCTTCTTCAACGTTCATTGTGACAAGCAAAGTGTTTGACATGGAAGCAAGTAAGAGATATGACCATGGAATGATGGAATTTGGTGTTGAATCGCCCTTTTTTTACCCTATAGCTGTTGCTGCTTTGGTCAATATGTTTGCATTTACGTACGGGATTGTGCAAATTATCACGTATGGAGGATTAGAAGATTTGTTCGTGCAACTCTTTTTATCAGGTTTTGGGGTAGTAAACAGTTGGCCTATTTACAAAGCCATGTTCATCAGGAGTGATGGTGGCAAAATGCCATTAAAGATCACAATAACATCAACTGCATTTGCTTATATAATTTATTTAGCTTCTCCTGTAGTCTTTTAGATTACTAAAAGTTGTTGTAGTTATATCCTTTCTAGTTTTTGTACTATAATAATTACAAAAAATGTAAACTTCCATCTATGAACGCGGTGCATTATCTGACAATTGTATCAAATAGTGATTGAATGGATGAAATACCTGGTTCCATGTATTTGCTAATTTCAAGTTTTACAAAAATAGAACATCAGAATCATCCATATTTGCCTATATTATTCTACACTATTTATTCGTATGTTGACAATGGATAATCTGATCGATCATCTCATCATCCATCATCGATGTTGTCTCGACTACGTACCTCCTAAGACTTGGATTTTGTGAAATATGCAAACAGATAAGCTACATGATGAATTGTTGGTCTTACCGGATTTGCTTTTCTTCTTGATGTCACATGCTAATAGCTACCCAGTTAAATGTGCAACTTTATCATGTTTCGACTCATTTTAGATTATCTAAGAAACATATATGAATTAGAATTTTGTATTATATATAAACTAGTTCGTATCAATGTTAAAACTGGACAACTACATGGGGTGGCAAAATGGCTAGTTAAGTGGCTGTTTAGAATAAACAACTATATCAAATGACTAAAATAATACATTCACATAAAAAATGTCATTTAATAATATTTAATCCTCTTAAAATTAGTTCCTACTATGGTCTTTACTAATACATAGAAGAACATGTCATAAGTCCAAAAGTTATGGCTAAAAATAAAAGAAAGTGTCACTAGAAGCTACGTATAAACGCGTCGTTAAAGTTTTTACTTGTTTCTCTTACACATGAAAAAGGTGTAACCAAAGCTGGTGTCTGTATAGACATTTATATTGTCACAAAAGAATGCTTTATCAGACGGCTTTGTTTGTACCTTGAGGTTGATAGTGGGTGATGTAAGTATTTATATAGATGGTTTAATGTGTCTAGATGAGATAGTTTTTCTATTTATGCTTTCCTTTATGGCTCATTATGTGTAAGCCTCATAAAAAAAGTTTCCTAAATCTTGTAGTTTGGGTGTTCTGTTGATGTGTTTTGTTTTGAGGCATTGGGATCTACTGGCAGTGCCGGCCCTGGCTATGGGCGGCGCGGGCGACGGCTCAGGGCATCATATAAACAGGGGGCATCAAATTTTTGGTATTGTGTATTGTTTTTATGTGATGTAGATGGTTGTTTTAATTTTAATGATAAAATGATGCCTGATAGAATATGCAAGAAGAAGAACAGATAATTGGAGAATGAAGTGATGCTTTGAAAGAAAATAACTCGCCGGAGAAATACACTCTTGTCGGAAAGAAATATATACAGGGACAAGTAAGAGAGAAGGTGTTAACATAAAAGACAGAATACTTTATTTCACCTTTTTACAATCACGTGACTAGGTAGTTTTTTTTTTTTGAAATATAACTAGGTAGTTTTATTGTACTAGTATTCTAGTAAAAAGAGAGAAGTGGTCATAGGAATGCGGGTTTATGAAAACCATTTTTTTATAAAAAGCACTAATTTGTATTTAAAAAACACTCTTATTACTAATACATTAGTTCTACTATTTAAATTTTGAAAGGAAAAAAATCAATTTTAGTGATGAAAGGGAAAAAAATCATATAACTGATGTATTTTTGGGTGATTTTAAGTATTTTCGCATGTAAACTTACATGTGAAACAAATTCAAATTCACTTTCATCAAATGTTATATTGTAGGTAACTACAACACCATCTTAGATGTCAATAACTCACGTGTATACAACATCTAATAGGGGTAAGCCAAATCTTTAGAAAATAATGTGTTTACGATATCTCATAGGGGCATTTTTCGATCATTTCACCCAGGGCAGCCAAAAACTCAGGACCGGCCCTGTCTACTGGGTAGATGATCTCTGTTTTATTCTATTATTGAGTCGGCAGTTTTGGTGTATGGTGTTTGGTTCAGATGGCAATTATGGGATGGTTTTTCCTCTGCTTCTTTAGTGCCCTATCTCAACTACAGAGTGCTGAAAGACAGAGGTGGAGGGGATGGGGTGACTAGCAGGTGCTAGGCCCTTCCCAACTAGCCCGGTGAATACAATATTACATAGGTTGAAAGCCCATTATTTGAAGAAGAATAATAGTCGGCCTCTCCCAATATGCCAGCAACTCAAATTTGTGTTTTTAAGATAAAAGAATACGGAGTATTATAACGTGTACGAGTTATGATGGAAAATCCGAGCAAACAAATTTACAATATATTACATAATCATCGCATCAGCACCACGTGTTGAATTATCTAGTTCTTTATTTTTCATTATTAATCACAGTTGGTATTTTCTGTTTTGTATTAATTGAATCGTTGATCACTTCATCACTATCAAGTGGTTAACTCCTTAACTCCTTTGTTACTTGTTACGTGTTGACAATTTTTATTTTTTTTGTTTTGGATTTTATTTATAGTTCTTCAATTTACCGCATTGGATTTTATCTATGATTCATGATTATATTGTCTTGACATTGTGGTCGTGATGAAAAATGCAAATGCAATTTTTAGAAGTTACGAATAATTGATACATTGTTGGACGTAGGTTTTTGTAATATGTGTTTATGCAGTGATGTGGGTGCCCTTTATTGTATTTGAGGTTTTTTGTATAACGTATGCTCGTTCCAGCAGCCTTATGGCTGAAGTTGGTTGGTTATTATATAGTTAGTTGGTTATTATATATCTTTCTTAATAAACTGTGGAGTAATAATCCGTCGTATGTCATAACATATAGTAAAGATTTAGAGAAAAAAAAAATCCCCCAACACAACTTGCAAGCAATATATAGTAAAAGATTTAGAGAAACAAAATCCGGCCGCAACGCGGCGGGCGCTTTTTGCTTGTTTTATACTAAGTTATAATGATTTTTTATATAAATATATGAAAAATATATATATTTATGTGAATTTGGTTTTCGGTTTGGTTCGATTCTCATTTTCCCAAAACCATATCCAAATAGAAAACCGAATATTTAATTTGTTCAGTTTAATTTTTAGCAAATATGGTTCGATTTTGGTTTTCGCTTCCCTTGAGTATTACCCGATTTGTGAACACTCCTACAAAGTACAAACACTATATACAACTCAAATATATCACACTTATTTTTGACATTATTGAAACACATAACGTGTTGTTTAGCAAGAATCTCACATCGTTTATATAATACCAATTACGGATGCTCACCATAACATCTCTATTGGCTACATTGCTCATATATTTTAGGAGATGCCTGTGCGTTTAGTTGGAGGAAAACACACTTGTTTTTCACAAAATGTTTTGTGAAAAACAAGGAAAACAGAGATCGTGTTCAAATCAGCGTTTTCCAACAAAATGTTTTGCAAAATACAAAATCCTCTATTTTCTAACTTAACAAAGAAAATTACAAAACAAATTTTAATTGTTTTCTTGTAGACCGACAATACACACAGGAATGATGCTCAAATAAAGGATTGACATGATAGCGTGGCCAATAAGAGAAGATTAAACAATGATGACCATTCAAAGTAAATGCATGTAACAATAACGCACACATAAACATTTCTTTAGAGACTTTCTAAGCCCAATGGATGACATTGGCCAAGATGTCTAGTGCCAAATTAAACATAAATAAACATAAGTTCTTAAAAGCGAAACGATTAAACCTAGAGAAACATAAGCAAAAAATCACATTATATTATCCAATTCCGAAGCTTCAAGTATTGACCGTATGCATAATTGATCTCGTCCATAGCAATCCAAATAAATAAGTGTTCTTAGTCTTGACGCAAGATCGAGTTATACCACATGATTTGTATGTAACGATTTTTAATTATTGTCTTCTAACTAGAAATAGAAAACGGAAGTTTTAAATTGGGTGACGTCAAGTTTTAACCATAAAAAAAGGTTAAGGCTACTGAAAAAGCTAGCATTTCTCACCGGACATATGCTAACAGAGGCATTAGCCCCAAACACGCTCAAGTTCGGCGAACACCAATTTTTGTAGGTCACATAGGATTAATCTCCTGCTAGATGACCGACCATCATACATGATGCACTCAGTATATGGTTTGATTTCCTCACACCAAGTTTGACTTTTGGCAATTGAAATCCTGATGATAAACCAAGTTTTAATCACAATGTATAAGATGAATATAAAAAGATATATATGTGACAAGTTTAAAATAAGCAAGGGAGAATGTTTCTTCATACCTATTTCTTTAGAAACTTTATGAGCCAATAGTGGATGGACATTTTTCACTGCAACTTTCCTCCATCCAGTTGCATTTGTAGCAGCCTTATGATGGTCATAAGGACATAAAAACATAATGAATTACAAAAGTGATGCACATTAGTTGGGAGGTAGGCACGCCAGGAGAATAAAAAATGTGACAAAAGTAGGATTGGAAGATATATATAGGGATAACGAATGTGTGTAACTGTGTGTAAGAATTATTTTCAATTTATAGAAATATAATGGTTTAAATGACCGTTGGGTAACGGTCATGAATGGTATGATGTAAACTCAATTTAGGGAGTGCATATAGAGTGAACAAAGGAATATTACTTTATAGAGATGTATATGACCGTTGCCCAACGGTTACCTCGGTAACACGTATTAAAATTCAAACAAATCTGCTATTTGTTTTGAAATTAAAAGAAAATTTACCGTTATCCAACGGTCAAAAGCCCAAGAACAGAATCAAACTCGTATGGACACAAAAGTTTAGATGTACCAAATTTAAAATATACTACCCAAAATGTAGTTGGTACTTTCTTTTTGGCATGGCGAAAAAAAACCCGTACCCAACGAGATATGATTCTCAAACCCGATTTGACTAGGGAATCCTCGAGTTGACTGGGAATGCAGATAGGGACAGGAATCCCCGAATTATGAAATTGGGGATGGGGATAGCAGAAATCCTCGACCCCGGCCCGATCCTGAATTTTTTATGTATAAATATACATAAATTATATGTATATTAATACAAGAGGCGGAGGGGATGGGGTGACTATCAGGTGCTAGGCCCCTCCCAACTAGTCCGGTGGATACAATATTACATAGGTTGAAAGCCCATTATTTGAAGAAGAATAAAGGTCGGCCCCTTCCAATATGTCGGCAACTCAACTTTGTGTTTTTAAGATAAAAGAATACGGAGTATTATAACGTGTACGAGTTATGACGGAAAATCCGAACAAACAAATTTACAATATATTGCATAATCATCGCATCAGCATTAGGTGTTGAATTATCTAGTTCTTTACTACAGTTGGTATAATCTGTTTTGTATTAATCGAATCGTTGATCACTTCGTCACTATCAAGTGGTTAACTCCTTAACTGCTTTGTTACTTGTTACGTGTTGTCAATTTTTTCTTTTTTTTTTTTTTTTTTTTTTTTTTTTTTTTTTTTGGATTTTATCTATAGTTCTTCAATGGGATAATTACCAAAATAGACCGGGCAACCAAGGGCAATTCGGTTCCAAACCCGGGATCCAAAAATGTCTTTTTTAGATCAGGGCAACTGACGAAGTGTCACTTTTCTGCATGTGACAAGTGTCGCTTGTTTGTCAGTTTTTTGGGCAACAGCCACCATTTTTTGGCAACTGGAGACACTTGTCATCTTACGGGTCGAGTGGCCCAGTTGCCTGGTCTAAAAAAGACATTTTTGGATCCCGGGTTAGGAACCGAATTCCCCTTAGTTGCCCGGTCTATTTTGGTAATTATCCCTTCTTCAATTTACCGCATTGGATTGTTAATTTATTATAGGATTTACAAAGTCATGATACACTACTTAATGTTAAGATTGTTTAACTTCGGTACAAAGGTTTATAATTTTGAGCATTGGTTGAGACTATCGTATATACAACAGTAAGAGTACCAACATCATTAATATGCAAATGCAATGGGTTACTAATATCTAGATATATTAAATAGAGTTATAGTTTCATCATCTGATTCATATTCATTATGCATATACTCATAGGGAAAAGATCAAGTAAGAAGACTAATTATAATAAGAATGGTTAGAAGTAATTCTAGCCACACATTTCAAATTGGGAGGGAGAATTTGAAAGAAGATGCATCCACTTTTGTAGGTGCATCTGAAATATGTGGTTGTGACCACTTCTCATCCTTGTCATTTTATTTATTCTTCTTATTTGATCCTAACTTTATACTAATAACCATCTCCATGACCATATTCCATTTAAAAAGAACACATAAGTACAATAATACAATAAATAAAGATACAGAATAAACAAAAAACAAACAACATAAATAACAAAAACACCAGATGGTATCTAAGAGACCCAATCACAAAATAGTACTAAGCATACACCAAACCTAGACAAGAGCATGATTCCTTGCTTCTCTTATGAAAGTAGGTCAAGAATAGTCTATATGTATAGGGCATATACCCAGATAACCAAACATTATGCAATTAGGTCAACTAAACACCAACTCCTTAAAACAAAATAATCCACCAATCAAAACTCCACAACTTCTCAACAAATAATCACAAACCTATCCTCCAGCAGCCTAAAAAAAAGAAATAGCATAAATGTAAAAGTGTGCGAGAGGTGTAATAGAGAACGCTTTCCAGTAATAAAAATAGCTGAAGACAACTTATTACACTCTTGATTCGGTTAGTCAAGAATAGTAACATGAACCAGTACATGTCAATCCTAAATCAGTCTAGAATCAACCAATCGAGTGATAATAGATCACCAGAACCTCAATCAACCGAAAGCCCAAAATAAAAAACCCTAATTTTTTTCAAAAAAATAGGCGAATTCTCCCAAAATTTCCAAGAACTAAGAATAATACCAGATCTATTAACTAACAACGGTTAATCGACTAATTGAAGCCTTAAGATTCAAAAGCCCCAAATTATACAAACGCTAATATTTTTAAAGATTTGACGTTTTCTCAATACTTTAGATCTATCAAAAATAACACTAGATCTGTCAACTAACACAAGTTAATTGACCAGAACACTTTGAAAAACTAAAAAACCCCAAATATTTTCGAAACCCTAATTTTCCAAAAATCAATTCAGAGCAAGATGTATCGTATCCGCTCTGATACGATGTAGATAGATCAAATAACACCCCATGTCGATTCAAAGCACGATCTCGATTTTGTATTAAACACATTCGATCAAATAACACCCCATGTCGACTGAAACCGTTATGCTACTTTACGAGTATTTTATTTTACCGGGTTGCCTTTTTATGCACCGGTATTTGTCCGCGGGCCTATAAACTATCGCCTATACAAATCGTATCTACTGTGTCCAACACGATTGTTCATTTTTCGTTCCCCATCTTATTACGCAAGATATCAACAAGTACTTTTTAGCTATCCTTTGAAATACCCATGAATTTCACGGGTCTTTTAGATAGTTATAAATAACGGGAAGTCGTACTTATTAGAGTTTCTAAGTTTCTATAACACAACCTACCTAAATAATGTAGCATTAGACAAGGTTATTTTCGAAATTTCTGTTGTTTATTAGAGTTTCACCAATAAACAAGTGTAGATTGAACATATCTATAAATCTGAAACCCGCATGAGGTTGCTTTATTGATAGAGAATAAATTCCGAATGTTCATATCAAGGTTTGTATGCGGAGAATGCAACAACAGAATTGTGCCCACCAACGCCAAATGAAGTTGAAATGGCTGCATACAAGAAAATTTGGATATAGTAATTAATTTAACAAAGTGTGGTTACCAAACGAGGGAAATGGAAGGGTAACAAACTCACCAACGTTGACTTCATGTTGTTGCTTTTGATTTGCAACAGTGTTGAAATCTACAGCTGGTTCAGGATTCTATATTTTGATGCAACGAAAAAAGTGAGATTTTTAGAATCATTTATTGTGAGGAAGAACGAATGGACACAAATGTAGATATTACGTACAAATTGATTAATGGTTGGATGCAACCATCCAGTTTGAATCCCTTTAATAGTAGCAATGGCTTCTAGACCTCCAGCTCCACCCATACAATGCCCTATCATAGACTAATACATAGTAATGAAGATAGAGTCAATACTGAGACCATAGAGAGAATTTGTGGATAATGGCTGATCATGGTGAAGTTCACCTTGGTGGCGTTCATTTTGATCCCATCAGTGTTCTTGAATACCTTCTTGAGAGCCTTTACCTCTGACAGATCACCAACCAGTGTAGAAGTTGCATGCGCATTGATGTAATTTACCTTGCAACATACAAAATTTAGATGCGAAAGATAATCTATGAGTTTTCTCGCATATTCAGCATGAGTGAAAGAAAATTAAATGATAAAAAGGGTAGTACTTCCTCTGCTGACACATTAGCATCCACCAGGCAGTTTTGAATGCAAGCAGAGAGATTCAACCCATCGGATCGTGGAATAGTTATATGATAAGCATCACAATTTATGGAACCTCCCAAGTATTCCGCAAGTATTGGTGCATCCCTTTTCATTGCATGTTCCAAACTCTCCATTACCTGCAAAAGAAAAACAAAACATATAAAGTTTTCCCATAAAGCATTAAACAAAGTTTTGTATTATAAATATATTTCAACTACAAAAAGGTATATTGGGTAATGGGAGTATAATGTTGGTTATAAAATTACCAAAACACCAGCACCTTCGCCCATAACGAAGCCATCTCTATCTTTATCCCATGGTCTAGAAGCAGTAATGGGATCATCATTTCTTCGAGACAATGCTTTACAAGCAGCAAAACTACCCAGTCCAAGGGGAACAACAGAAGATTCAACTCCACCAGCAATCATCAAATCAGCATTCCCTAGACGTATATGATTTGCTGCAGCACATAAGCAATAATTGGATGTTGCACATGAAGCAGAAATTGAGTAGTTTGGTCCCGAAAAGCCAAGATCAATTGCAAGTAAGGCAGACCCCATATTTGTTATCATGAAAGGTGCTAAAAATGGTGAGATACTACGATAACCTCCCTTGAGCAAAGCCTCCACACCATTACTTAATACTGTACCACCTCCCTGGGCTGAGCCAACAAGCACGCCAGCTCGCTCTTTATCAATCTGCACATGCATTTTGACCGATCGATAAAAATGCATAGACAGTGAAAGTAATGTAACGAACTGAATCATTTATGAATAAATTACAAACCTTGGAGCGTTGTTCTTGTTCACCAAGTGCAGCATTTTCAAGTGCTTTTTTCCCTGCAACAATGCAATACCGTTGACAATCATCAAGTCTCTTGTCAGTTTTCCGATCAATATACCCGTTTGATTCAAACCCACGAATTTGACCACCAAATTTTGTAGTAAGTTCTGAAGTATCAAAGCGATCTATTAATCTGACTCCACTCTCTCCAGCCAACAGTTTTGTGTAAAATGTGTCCACGTCATTTCCAAACACGGAAACAAGACCCATACCAGTAATAACGACTCGCTTTTTTGCATCTTTCTCCCGTTTTGGGGCGCTAGCAGAGAGGTGAGAAGCAAATATCCCATGGCGTCTGGTGATGGTGCGGGCTGCATATGGTGATTTGACTCTTATTGGTAATGAGTTCTTGCCGAGTGATTTGAGTGGGGACACCGCCGTTATTAAGGAGTGATGAGCTTGAGTTTGCATTATTCTCTACTGTTTTTTAACCAAAATTGTGAAACTGATGCTAAAACTTTATTTTCTCACTCAAACAATCATACCTATTTATAGTAACTATACATGTTTAAAATGACAAAATTTTATTACTTTTGTTAAACTTTTTTGACCTTGTCTGTGGTTTTAATTGGCTAACTAATATGTTCTCATCTTCTCATAATGAAATGAGGGGCCGGTTTCGGGAGTAGGGGACTCAAAATAGGAAGGATAAATTGATTGGTCAAAATCGTCCTTCTAAAAAAAATAAAAATAAATATACCGAATGGATTTTGTGGTTGAGTTTCGGGGACAAAATCAATATCATCATCCTCGTAATCATATAGCGGTAGTTCTCATTCGACACTTGGTTCACGCCGCGAAGGACCGTCAAGGAAGTCATTGAACGGGTCAAACTCACTTGTCATTGATATATTGTATTGGCTTGGATTCATCGGTGGAGGTTGGTGATAATATTGGCGTTGATGTGATAGTGGATTCACCGGTGGAGGTTGGGAATAATAGTGAGCGGGTGAAGGACTCATTCGGGGATAGTAGAGAAGGGGTTGTGATTGAACTTGCGGACGAACGGGTTGTGATCGAGAGCCCCGTCCACGACCTTTGGATGAGTTTGAAGCACGTTTTGATTTATTTGGATCCATTTTTTTAAATGAATAAAAGAGTAGGAAGTGGAAGCAAAATGTGATTTTAAAATGGTTATGTGAATATCATGGGGCTTGTGGTCTAGTCGTAAAGGCTTAAGTAGTTAAGCGAGCCCAAGTGAGAGTAGTACCGGTTTGGGTGACCGACCGGGAAGTCCTCACTTGGGAATCACAAGCTCTAATGATATCAGGTGAATCGGGAATAGGAGTGGGGTTATCCCCTAAGGAGAGGCTCGCGGTTGGTATATCTGCCCGAGGATGCGACACTAACTCGAGCCAACAACTAACATCTAACCCGCCGTTCAAAAAAAAAATGGTTATGTGAATAAAATGTGATTTGAAAGTGTATATTTAAAGGGAAATTTTTTTATTTTATTATTTTTGTTTTAATGGCCAACGTTCAAAATATTAAATGCCCAAACGGTAACTTTTTAAATGCAATCGTCCATGATTCTTCGGTATCAAATGCCGATCAACACCATGAGAAGCCCATGCCGCCACTATGGCAATGGTCATGCCGAGCGGTATGCCTCATGCCGCATACCATGATTCATCCACTGCCACCCCTTATGCGCAGCGTAAATGACAGAGAGCATAAAATAAGGCAGCAGGACCTGCCACCTTATTTTTCCAGCCATCAAAACTTATATTTTTCTTTTGCCACTAGTTTTTCATTCCTTATATGTTCTCATAACATTAGTTGCTTATGAGGAAGTTTGTTTATCTCTGTGATCAAAACTCATGTGCTGCTCATGTTACTTGTATTTTTGGTTTTACTAATGTTTATATAATTATATAGTGATAAAGAAAACAAATATTAGAAATTTTAAAAATTCGAATATATTAACTGTATCCACGTAGTCAAATTTTGTATATCAGACCATCTTGTTAAGAATTTTATGGGTTTTAACTTTCGCTTTTTCTTGTGATAAGTCAAACTGGGATGGTGGATTTGCTTTTGTTGTATTATTTTTGCGATGATTCATGAGTTTATTGGGTTGGTTACTCGTGTGGTGGGCAAATACAGAACATCAAATTTAATTAGTAAATCTAATGAGAACGATAGTCTAGAAAGATGAAGGGTGAAAATTTTCCAAAGGGTGTTGTTAGGTACCCCACTACAATAAATCACCTCATTTTACACGATTATTTTGTTATATTTTCACCTTTAAAAGTGTGTAAAAAATAAAAGTACACGCTCACTTTTGTGTGTATTATATATGCGTCACAAAATAGTACACATGTTTTAGTGTCCAGAAACGTATAAAAGTGAACACTAGAAAGCGTGTAGAAATTGGTATAGAAGTACACGGTTGTATATGTGCACAACATATCATCACTCTACACACTAAAAAGCGTGTAGAAATGATAAATACACACTAAAAAACGTGTAGAAATGTTAAAAGTACACGCTTTATATATGAAAATGGACCACACATGCGAGGCACAATTTTTGCAATTGAATCTACAAAATGGACCACATCAGGCATAATATTTTGAATCTACAAAATGGACCACACCAGGCATAATATTTTGAATCTACAAAATCTGCAAATTCAAATTACAAATCATTTTGATTACAAAATCTCATTACAGCATAAAAGTGATACTTTTTGCAAATTCAGATTACAACATTGTCGGTGACTTGAAATCATATAATGAAATCCAAAATAAAATCATTCTCATTACACAGTTTCTGATGAGAATAATGAAATCCAACTCTTGTCTTCAACAAGCTCCTAAGCAACAAGCTCCAATCTTTTGTCTCTAATCTGTAGATAGCAGAAAATGACGAGGCTTATTAATTACACAGTTTCCGGTTGCGATGTAATGACCAGATTTACATTTTTATGTATCTACACAGATATTCCCTTATGTAAGATAAGCATTTGGTTCAAGTAACTTTCTGGGGAGAACAATCACATGAGCCTTTTTAATTGTTAAGAAACAAATAAAGCTTCTAAACTCTTTAACTAAAGTATCATAAACGTAAAATTCGCTGGGAGAGATCATTTAGGTTGTGGACTGCAGTATGAACAAGAATTGTCCTGTCCTGTCATAAGATGTTCCTGGAAACTGAAGGCACATGTGTATTTGGTGGTTAAAACACTTGTGAAAACTATATATGTCATTCAGAATTTTAGTCATGTGTGCCTAGGCCTTTGAGCAAAGGGACATTTAGCTGCACTCTGTCACAACTGACAGCCTTGAGGTTCCCTTCCACCCTTTACGTATCGAGACACATTTGTAAAACTAAAATCCTTAAAACTAAAGCATTTATTTAGCATTTCGCCTAAGGTGGATCAAAGGGGTCAAGATCTATTGCATATACTGTTTTGCAGGTTCCTAAGCAACAAAAATATCATGAAAAGAAAAGGGACCAGTGATATAACTAAGCCAAACACAAATTAACTTCAAAACAGTCAATTCCAACTAGTCTAAAATAGTAAAACCCATTCAACACAGGAACCATCAAGCAAAATAGGAGTTGATGCAATATAAATAAACGGCTTAAGGAAGACGATCTGCAATACTACAAGCGTAAAAACGCAGACAACAAATTGTTGGTACCATTTTCTTTTTACAAAACTAAGTAATTGGCAAACAGCCGGATCAAATAACAAACACCCATTTAGTTTTCCGAACTTAACCTCGCATTTAAGGATCCCCCAAACACTAAAAGAAGAAATAATGTTAGCCTTCTCTATAATACCCACAAATCTTCAACTTAATTTGTTCAACCATAGTAGGAGTACTTCTCAAATGCAAGACCACCACCAAAGGCGTGTTTGTTTAAGCTTATTATATGTGAGCTTACGAGCTTATTTGATTTCAGCTTATATTTCACAAGCCCCAATTTTCTGGCTTAATTTGTAACCTTTTGGCTTATATAAGCTTATTATGTCATAATAAACTTATATTAGCTGACAACCATCAAAATAAGCCGGAAAATTGAGGCTTGTGAAATATAAGCCGAAACCAAATAAGCTCGTAAGCCCACATATAAGGTTAAACAAACACCCCCCAAGTGGGCGGCATGTGATGTCCTCACAAGAGGTCTAAGGAAAGGGTCGGAAACAGTCAAGGGACATCTCAGTTAACGACTTGCCCTTCCCGAACATTTCTAATTGTAGCTACTAAACATTAAAAATAAAAATACCTGTGAAACTGAGGATAATAACAGCAATAATAATAACAATAAACTGTATTCTCTTCTTCTGGAAATCCATACACACACATGTATGTTTCTAGATGATGATAATACTAATAACTAACCCCAACTGTTTTGTTTTATTGTTTTTATTTAAGCGATGGATGATTTTATGAATCTGTCAAGCAAGGTATCGAGGAATAGTCACTTGGTCAAGTCTCCCAAAGATTCATAATAACATTCGAGAAAATGATTTCTAGTCCAAAACCATGAAGCTAGAATAGGCCTGATAATGAGATTGAAACACATATCAAATTCAATGGCAAAGATGAGGAGAGAAAAATGTTCATCTCATGTGTCAAAAAATGAATAATTGGGCATATGTTTAGGTTGATTTGTTCTGTCTATTTAACATTACTCTTAGATCAGATATCTAAAAAATGCAAACATAAAAAATAGATGTGCATAATCTCAAGAGTCAAGACATTACTAAAACACCTGCGCCATGAATCGTCATCACACATAAGTATGTAATGATGTCAATCTATCATCTAAGCTAATCTATCGACATGTAATACCAATATGTTGACCCTGAGGTCAAAGTGTCAAACCCCAGTACACAGTCACCTCACTTGCTCTTATGAGCAGACTCCAGTTACCTTTTTCATCAGGTGTTAATAGGCGAAGTAGACACCAAGACACTAATGACTTATGGTGGCGAATTAAGCTGTCATAAAACAAGCTGCAGAAAAAGCACATCCCTAGCATACACTGTTGGAGACAAAAAAAAAGTGCCCTGTAAACCCCAAGACATTATGCAGGTTCTTAATCTAGTCCTAACCCACTAGCAATAATGCAGTATCACTTACAGGTTCTTAATGCAGTCACCTCACTAACATTCATTTTCCCCGAATCCTACCTCACATCAAAATACAACCTAACTTCACTTGAAAATAATCATTCCAATAACTAACATCAAACAAACTTCAACAATATAATAATTTCTCTACTTACAGTTTATAAAATTTATATAAAAAGTTATATACCACAAAAATCAATAGCAATCTTCAATCCATTATTACATACCCGGGTAGTGATCCATGGCGGGTGAGTAATGGTCCATTACTGGTGAATAGTGATCCAAGACGGGCGATACGCTAGAAGAGGGCTGAAAAAACATATCATCTTTTAAACAAGGACCTGAATTTTTTTAAACAGCAATAAACAACAAACCACGCACTCACCTGTTTGTCACATGTACGAGTATCAGCAGCAGCAGTAGAAGCAACATTATAGAGATCCGGAAACGCAGTTTGAAAAACCTTGAGCATTCCATAAACCTCATTCAAACTTTCCCCCATATTCTTCAGTTGCAAACCTTGAGTTTCTACTTGCTTAACGTACGACTCAACTTTTTTTTTTGAATATCTAACTGCTTTTTATGAGTCTCGATTTCTTTATTTTGAGTCTCTAATTGCTTTTTTTGAGTCTCTAATTGTTTTTTTTTTTGCGTCTCTACTTTCTCCAACAAAAAGCGGTTTTCGTTTGTTAGAACATCACCCCTCATCTTTCTTAGATCGCAACTAAATTTAGATACTTGAGATTTTGTTACACCGGCTCTAAAACAGTGAGGCTCTTCATCCCCAATAAGTTTGTTAAGAACCTCCCTAGCAATTTCTGCCTCTACAGCATGTTCAACATCACCTTCAGGACCTCCTATCTCCTTTTTCTTTCTTAATATTTCTTCATTTACTTTACCCTAAAACAATGCATACGCTTTTAAGTTCATAAATCAAAACATGCCATATAAAACTTTAAAAAAAAATAGAATAATCCATGTTGCTTCTTGAATATATAAAACATGCCACATACCATCATTTCTGTTGTTGCTTCTTCAATATATGTGTCGTCCGCTGTTTTATAACAGATGTGAAACGACTCAACATCATGCGGTGATCTTTTATTTCTCACTTTCTGTATAACAATAGAGTTATAATAAAGTTATAATAGTTTCAACACCATCTCCCATAATTACAGAATCTATGCGCATTCAAAGGGGTAAAATGGTCTCAAGGAAATCCCCAATTCCCGCTTCTTTTTTTGAAAAAAAATGGAAGATTTTCCTTTTTAGAGCTTCAGTCTCTACTCGACCAAAGAAACTTCAAGATTCAACATCAAGCATACATAACTGCTTGCTAATCTTATTTCTAATTTTAACTTCTTAATATGCTTAAGTTTCCTATTATGTTCTTATACTTACAGCTTCAGCCATGGGTATTAACAGCAAGATAATATACATTTCTAACACGTCTAAATAACGAAAGTCTATATTTTGAAGGTTATAACTTTTTAAAAGACTCATTTTTTCATTACTTATTAGAAGATGTTTATGTGATATAACATTTCTGAAGCATCTATTAAAAATGTGACTTAATTCCATCAACCAAATCAGTGATAAATGAAAGGAAATCGTGACTTAAGAAAATGACGTTTGAGAGTTTCAATTAATGATTTTGATTACCTTATACTGTTAGAATAGAATTAAGATTAAAGGTTACTCACCCATTCATGCCTGCTTCGCGCAAAACTAGTAGCACCGGTAGTACGAGTATGGGCGTGTTGAAGTCGAACTTTCTTCCCACATGATGAGAGTTTCTGAAATTAAGTAATGTCATGTATCCTATAGTTGTCTTGAATAAATGATCCAAAATGGTCAAAAGTGACTCTCATTTTCTCAGCAAATTAACTATTAACTCAAGCCCAGTAAGTATAAAATGAAACAAAACCATATGGTATTCATGACCACAAGTCTAGGTTTTAAGATGTAAGCAAATTTTATAAACGAAAGTGACCAACAGGCCAATAAAACTGACATATGAGACTCTGCTTAAGTTTACATTAATAATCTATGGAATAGAAAAGAAGGGAACTATTAACTCACTTTTGACCAATAACACAGATAAACGTATTTAAAGGTTATATTAGAGAGAGTTTTTTTTTCACGAAGTTATGTTTGACGAGTAAATAAATCAAGAAAATAAACATTGACTTTTTGGTTAAATTCAAAAGAATAGTCAACTTTGAAACTATTACTAAAAGTTAAAAGCTGGAACATTTATGTGTATTATGTATTGTCATTCTTGGGGTTCATTGTTTCTCTCCAGTTAAGTGGTTATTCAAACATATTATTTCTGAATTTTGAACATACAAGTTTTAAACAAGCTGGTGGCTCTCCAATCAAAATGGTTATCAGTTCAAGTCCCGATGGTGACATGTGAGATTCAATAGGTGTATTAAAACAAGCTGGCAGGAGCATATCAAAAAGCGTCGACACAAACATAATTATTATACCATAGCTTGAAAGACACAAAGTCATAATTTAGTAATGTAAAACTGAAGGAAACGCAAATGGTAACATAACACCAACTTTTTTAAGATGTTCATTGCACAAAAAATGCACTGCTAAAAGCTGATTGAAAATATATTTATTGCGTCTGTTTTTCATGACAGTACCAATAGCTAAAACAAAGATCGTCATTTGACATCTTGCTACAAGTTTATATGATATCTCAGGTCGTTACAACCTCTTATAATTTACACTTACATGGGTTTGACCCAAGTTGACCTAAAGCCTTCACTGAACTCAGGAGTTGACCCACAATTAGCAGAAGGTTTAATTCCAAGAAAGTCTCTTATTGATACAAACAGTAAAACTGACTATTTGCAACTTAACTCGTAATAATCAGATAGCTCGAAAAGCTAATCCAAAGTTCAAAACACCCCCTAATGAGTTCCCTACTAGAAAACTAACTGGGTCACTAGATTAAAAGACTCAACCACTGCCATAACTTTCATTAGTGGAGTACCCTTTTCCAAAAAGAAAACCAATAAGTGCATTTATTAAAAGTTTAAAACTATCTTGTTCAAAAAAGAAAAGAAAAAAAAGTAAACTATCATGGATATGAGTGTTTAAAACTATTATTAGAAGTTATGTAGTCCCTGTATGTTGGAGTACAGGTGACATATTATGGTTTTATAGCTTACTAGAAAAACTAATGATCAGGTCAAAGTAGTAAGCAAATAAGCATAAAATTAGCAAGCAAAGGGCTAAACCAGAAAATAAACAAAGAGCAGTCTCAATAGCTAGAAAGCAGGCACGAATAAACTATGCAAATAAGCCAAACAGTTAAAACCAAACACAAAATCTAAGTAGCTCATACAACTAGCTATCTAATAAACCAAATCTATTGCCAAAAGATCCAATTAGCAGCTAGATAAGAGCTTATGAAATCAGGTTAACAGATCACTTAGGTTTGGTGCAGGGGAGATAGGATCAAAACATGCCAAAACGAGCTGCTCAAAAGCTTATAAGAAAAATATTAAAATTAAACTAAAAATACTAACTTAAAGATTATCTTCCAAATTCTGAATTCCCCAAGTTTCAGCTAGATTGAACTTAATATGAATGAATTAACAATATAAAACTAAATCTATTTTTAAAACTATTTTGGTTATTTGACTTTATCAGATGCACTAATACTTTGACCAAAATGAGATTCTAATGTTTGAAACTAAATCTAAATGTAATACTAATCTGATTTGAGGCATGATTAACCTAAGTAAAACAAAAATCTACCTACATCTAAGATTGTAGCAGCTAAAATTCCAAAATGAACAAAGAACAGGAAGCTGAAATGGATTCCAAAATGATCATTAGTTTTTCTAGATAATCACATTCAATTTCAGTATAGCAGACACTAGGGTATTGATTATCTGCTTCTTAAAACAAAATGCAAGAATGAGAATCACTTTCAAAACGCAATGCCATACAACCCTTATACATAAATGAATATGAGATATAAACTAATATTGAAAATAATCTATTCTATATAATATTTGAGTTTCATGCTTTGAATTATAGTAAAGAAATATATTAAATTGAAGAGACAAAACAGAATTGGGGGTAATGAAAATTAAAGAAAACTTACTGTTTGCTGAGAAGGTTGTGAGGAGTTCAAATATGCATCATCAGATCCAATCAAACTGCCACCTACATTAGCATCTAAACCCATGTCACCATTTTAGCTTTTTAAGTAATATATAAAAATCGCAAAAGCTTCTACATCAGAACACCTAGACAATGAATGGTTTTCTGGACATTTTAAAACATCAAACCCGAACCCACAACAGTTCAAAGTTCAAACTAATTGTGTTCTCCACAAACTCTTGCACTAAGTTTAATTTTTGGTTCAACTACTAAAGTTTTGGCAGCAGTTGCAGACCAAGTCTCATAACACTTGTCTAGCATTAACGAAGGCAAAGATAGATGGGATATTTCACACAAGAAATAACAGAAAGCCTATTGATTGTGCAAGCACACTCTCTTCTTAGCACTATACAAATTTCCCCACAACAACAAACCTGAAGCTAATACTCAAGACATATAAACCATCAATAACTGCTGATAATATGTGGTTCAGCATAGAGATGCTTTTGCTACAATGTGTACATATTTATAGACTAATCTCGATCTTCTACAAATTTCAAAAGAGCAGATAGACAAGTATTGTTGACCACACCAAACCAACTTTGTGATGATCAAATTCTAAAAAAAACAATGTAATCATAACGGACAGAGATAGAAACCTACAAGCGGCATATATAGTCCCTAGCAACCTACTACTAAAGTAATAGAGACCTGGTTAGTAATTACAGACCCGTACAGGTTATGATCATTATTGAGCATCTTGGACTTCAGTGTCCAAACGAAACCAACGAGGTTCCTGGTTCACATCATCCAACATTGGAAGAATACAAGGTATGCATTGGGTATAAGAGTCATCATCATCATCATCATCATCATCTCTATTCACATTGGTCCCCATTTCATATATATCCCTTGGATTGGTCCTAATAACATGTGACCATCCAACATCTTTTAAATCCTCTATATAAAACACTTGTCTTGCTTGAGTAGAAATTATAAAAGGAACATCTTTGAAATTTTCACCGGTGTGTATCAATGGCCTAGAGAAATTCACAAGAGGAAACCCATATTTATCTTTTTTTAGCCCTCTATAAATTCAATTGTCGACCCAATCACAATGGAAAAGAACAATTTTGTATCCACGATAATATTCAAGCTCAATAATGCTCGTAAGTTTTCCATAATAATTTCCTCCTTCTACTTCCACCATGACTCCTGAATTTTGGGTCTTCTTAAACTCTTCACGTCGCCTTGTGAGAAATCTATGACCATTAGTGATGAAGCCTTTATATTGTTTGGCAACAATATTCGGGCCAATAGCAAGAGATAACACTTCTTCATCTACATTATGCTTTTGTAAAAGAGAAACCTACCATTATTTAATATCACTATTAGTTAATGCACCTCGGAGATGAGGAAACTTATATAACAACCAATAGATTTGTAACGTGGTTTTTTAGCCACGATGGAAATTCCTCGACCATCAATTTCTCTATAGTTTTTGAGTTCATGGGTTTATTCCTAAGAGCTTGTTTTTCACCCAAAAAATAAAACTATAGGAAGCATATCATAATCTTAAGACTTTATCAAAGCATTATTTCTTATTAAATATAATAATTATATGCTAAAAGAAGTACTTACTCGCGGAAAGGTTGAATTTTACTATGGTTTAGTAACACATAGCGATGTGCTTGAGCTAGAGACTTGCCATCAAGCTCAAGAATCTCAACCCTACCTAACTTACGACCACCCGAATTGAACATGTACATCTCTTTTCTGACAACATTGTCATCATTTCTAAGAGGGCGATTAAAGGGAGTCTCAACACCTTCAAAATATCTTGAACAAAAATTAAGACATTCTTCCTTGATATATCCTTCTGCAATTGATCCCTCAGGTTGAGCCGTATTGCGAACATATGACTTCAACCGCATCAAGTACCTTTCAATTAAAAAAATGGCCAATAAAGTCACAAGGTAAAAAGAATATATACATAACTTAATGGCATGAAAGAGAGAGTACCGTTCAACTGGATACATCCATCTGTAATGAACGGGTCCACCAAGCTTCACCTCTGATATCAAATGGATAGTGAAGTGGACCATGACTGTGAAAAAACTAGGAGGGAATAACTGCTCCAACCCGCATAACGTCCGCACGAGTTGATACTCCATCTTTTCTAATTCACTAAGATCAAGAACTTTTACGCACAACCTTTTGAAAAAGTAGCAATAATCCGTCACGGCTTTAACTACGCGAGATTGTGTTCTTGAAATCACGGATGCCCGTAGAGCAATGGGCAAAACATCTTGCATTAAGATGTGCCCATCATGACTCTTAAGATTGGAAATTTTATGATCTTTCAAGCTTACACCTCTCAAAATATTTTATGCATACCCATCTGGAACTTTGAGATCTTTTAACAATTGTAAAAAGTTGGACTTCTCTACACTAGACAACGTATAACATGCTGGGGGTAAGTACGGCTTTCCATTAGGACGATTTATAAGGTGAAGTTCATGCCTAATACCCATTTCCTCGAGATCCTTGCGGGTGTTTTCGTAGTCTTTAGTCTTTCTATCCAAATCTAATAAGGTCTCGAGAATATTGTCACACACATTCTTTTCGATATGCATCACATCTAAGTTATGTCTAAGTAAATTGTGCTCCCAATACTCTAAATCAAATAACACACTTTTCTTTTTCCATAATTGGTTCTCACCGTCAATATCTTCTTCAATGATAATATTTGTACTCTCAAATGCACCTTGATTGTCATATGTTGCCTCTGTTTTATGAGTACTTGTTGAACCAGCATCCTCCCTCGTCTTTTTTTTAGACTTTCCATATCAAAATCTTACACCGCTTAATTGTTTCAAAACATCTGACCCTGTTAGTGGAGTTGGCGGACCCTCATTCTCTATTGTACCATCAAAACGTTCCTTTTCAAATCGATAACTCTGATTCGGCTCTAACCATCTTCGATGTCCCATGTAGCAAAATTTCTTTCCATGTTTTAACCACCTAGAGTGAGTGGAGTTGGCACAAAGTGGACATGCCACACGACCCTTGGTGCTCCAACCAGATAAATTTGCATATGCTGGAAAATCGTTGATAGTCCACAAAAGGGAAGCCTTTAGTTTGAAATGTTGCTAGGAAAAAGCATCATAAGCATCAACACCCGTCCATAATGATTGGAGCTCTTTTATTAAAGGTTTTAGATATACGTCAATATCATTGCCAGGAGCTTTCTCCCCCGGAATAATTGATGAAAGAATAAATGATTATCGTTTCATGCATATCCAAGGAGGTAAATTGTAAGGAATCAATAACACTGGCCATGTGCTATGTGATGTACTCATTGTACAAAAAGGATTAAAACCATCACTAGCCAGGCCAAGCCTTACACTCCGAGGATCCGAGGCAAACTGTGAATATCGATCATTAAACGCGCTCCAAGCAAGACCATCTGCGGGGTGCCTCAATTTTCCATCTTTTGTTCTACCAATATCATGCCACCTCATGTCCTTTGCTGTTTTCTCGGACATGTACAACCTTTTAAGTCTCGGAATTAAGGGAAAATAACGTAAAACTTTTGCCGACTTATTGGATTTACGTGATTTAGAACTTCCAATCACTTCATCGCTTTTATATCGCGAAGCTTTGCAAACATGACATGATTGTTGACCCACCCTGTCACCCCAATAAAGCATACAATCATTAGGGCACGCATGGATTTTTTCGTAACCTAGACCCAAATCTTTAGTTAACTTTTTTGCTTCATTAGCGGATGATGGTAACGCTGTAAGATGTGGAAATGCATCCCTCAAGAGTTCTAGTATCATGCTAAAAGTCTTGTTGGATATTCCACCAATGCATTTAATGTGATATAAATGTAAAGTGAAGGACAAATTTGAGTACTTGCAACCAGAGTACAATTCTTTGTCACATTCTTCTAACAACTTCTTATATAAAAGACCCTCATCACCATGACTACCACTTTCCGTAGATTCTCTGGTATCTCCTTCCATCGTTGTATCTCCTAATTCGGCATTATCCGAAGGCAAAGAACTAATACCTAACGCATCACGAACCAAACCTCTTATATCCTCTTGACCAAAAGAAGTTTCCTCAACATTAACATTACTAGATTGAGATGGTGGTAAAGATATAGTATGCTCTCCATGCACAGTCCATTCTTTATACCCGGGTAAAAACCCATAACGCAATATGTGGGCATGAGCTTTATCAAGATCTAACGGTTTACCGAGACAACAACATCTATTACATCGACATTTGCTCAATCCTCTTATACTTGTAGCACGAGCAAAACTTATAAAATTTTGAGCTCCATCTCAAAAAGTTTTGCTATTAATAGGAGCATTAATCCAACGTTTATCCATCGCTTATACTTACCAAGTTTCCGATACAATGCCTAAACTCAAAATTGAAAACTTATTGGTTTTAATAAATTCCCAAAATGTTATGTGTAAAGACAAAAAAGGCTAGATTTATTAAGTCCTAATTGTTGCTAATGACATGTAATTTTCCATCAGTCACACATGATATTTTTTTTTCAAAAAAATTGTTCAAACACTCAATACTAGCTAATACTAGCTATTCAAAACTCAACAAAATCTACAATAGACTTCAACAATACTAGCTAATATTTTTTATCACATTCAACAATAGACTTCAAAATTTCACACTCATCAATAACTCGCTTACAACAAGCATCTACAAAATTTCACATTCAACAATAGACTTCAAAATTTCACACTCATCAATAACTCAATACTAGCTAATATTTTTTATCAATAATTCATCAATAGCTAAAATTGTTCAAACACTCAATACTAGCTAATATTTTTTATCAATAATTCATCAATAGCTAAAATTGTTCAAACACTCAATACTAGCTAATATTTTTTTTATCACATTCAATAATATTCAGATAGTTTATACCTTAGCTGCTGATAACCCTAGCTTCTGATAACTACCAAATCGCGTTAGCTTCTGATAACTACCGAATCGCGTTAGCTTCTGATAACTACCAAATCGCGTTAGCTTCTGATAACTACCGAATCGCGTTAGCTTCTGATAACTACCAAATCGCGTTAGCTTCTGATAACTACCGAATCTCGTTAGCTTCTGATAACTACCAATCGCGTTAGCTTTTGAAACCCTAGCTTCTGGTAACTACTGAATCGCGTTAGCTTCTGAAACCCTAGCTTCTGATAGCATAATTGAAACAAATGAAATCGAATTAGGCTATCATATTTATTCGATTTGGGGATATCAGGTTATTTGGGGATAAATCGAGTTCAATGTATGGATTTGGGGATAATGATTTGAATATTTGGGGATAAATCGATAAGGAGTGATGAACTAACAGGTTATTTGGTGAACCATGGCTCAATATGATTTGAATGCTTGTTTTTCATTTAGTGAAAGTAATGGGTATAAAAGAAAGTTGTGAAGTGATAAAAACTACACGCTTTGTATGGTGTATTAAAAAAAGAACAAATACGGAGTATGATATTTATGTTCACGGTTTTGATTGTGTAAGTATTTTTTTTTTAATTTGTACACGCTTTTATTAGCCTACTAATGTTTTATAAGTATATATTTTTTTTTAATTTGTACACGCTTTTATTGGCCTACTAATGTTTTATATTTTATACACATTTATTTGTGTGTAAAAAAGACAACTAAAACTCCACCTTTTCTCAAGTGTGTAGAAATAAACGTGAACAATCAACCCTTTTTTTGTAGTGCCCTATAGGTTAGCGACATCCTCTTAAGCTATTTTATCAGTCTATGTAAACATGAAAAGTTTTCTACCGTTTTCTATTCCGTGTTTTTAGTATTTTAATACTTTTGACTAATTAAACTTTATGTTTTTTAATCTATACTTTCAATTTTGTTGTTTTATAATAAAACCTAAAATTTATTTTTTTTTAAAATAAAAAAGCAAAAAAAGATAAGGGGTGCCATTATCCATTTAGGGGGAGTATGTATAACCTAAGTCATTTCCAAAGTCTCTAATGAGATTACTTCTGACATATTATTTACTTCCTTTTTATATTTGTCAAGAAAATGCATCTAGAGATGAATCAACTTGAGAACCAACATGTGGTACATTATATGATGAATTTGTAATTATGATACATGGAACCCATGAAGCATGTATCAATCGTATCAAATCTCATCAAATCTAGGTGTATCATCCATATCGAATCTCAATCAAGAAACTAGCAAGTTGCATTGGTTCAACTTGCATAATCAACTTGCATCTTATCTCCAGATAAGCTTATCATATATGATCATCTATAAATAGCCCTCAAAGATCACTTGTAAGGACATAACATTCTCTCATAACTCTTTATCTATAGCTTTGCAATCTAAGAGGAATGTGGTGGAGGGTACGCCCGACCGTAGACTATATAAAAAAACCACGAAAGTTGAAAGCAACTGTGAGCGGGTTATCAACAACAAGCTGAATAATGGATAACAAGTTTTTGGTAAGGTCGGGAACCAAAAGTACACTACGAAGATATAAAGTGCAATTAGGGAGTAAGATCAAGCCTTGGCCAATATGTGAGATTTGAAGAAATTGACCGTTACCGATCATAACACGATCGGTGCCGGTGTATGGTTGAGCATCGAATATAAGAGCCGGGTCAGAAGTCATATTACTTGAGGCGACAGAATCATGTATCCAACCATCAATAGTAGCACAAGTATCTGAAAACGAAGCATGATCCAAGGCCACATAACCACTATAATCACCTCGAGATGAAGAATCCTTATTTTCGGCCAAAGACTAAAAATGAGAAGGTCCAAACCCCTGTAGATCCCAAAGTATCACACAAAGATGATCCATGATGATATCCTGGTGGACCAGGCCCAAGAATACCTTCTGCTCCCTTATTCGGGTCATTTGCATGAGATGAACTATTGTTTGAATCACTTTGATGATGTGGTATATGTTGTTGGGAATGGGGATCCGAATAAACTGATCCATATCTATTTGATGACATTAATTCACTTAAGTTCCCAAATTAAGAATCATCAAAATTGGGGTTCATGGAAGAAGTCATAAACGCTGACCTTCCACTACCACCACCCCGATGATATCCACCAGAGAAACCATGATTTCCACTCGAGAAACCACTACAACAACCATAACCATTTGAGCTACCGCGACCTTGACCCGGAAAACCATGACCACCACGACTGCCATTGTTATGAAATCCACCACGACCACGATGATTCCGATCAGGTTGTCTTCCACCATGAACTAAAAACTCCATTATTACGATTTTCACCAGGTGATGTGTACTTCCAATGACATCTAGAAGCATCGTGTCCTATTTTTTACAAATCTGACATTTAATCTCATCATGAGGAGGTTCACCATTGATGTGTAAAGCATTCAAAGCAGTTGTAGGAGTGATTAATGACTCTTGTTGGTTTAATCTTTCCTCAAACATTAACAATCGTGACATAAGGTTTGTGAAAGAGGGTTGTGTTTTGGCGGTTTTAATTTGAAGAATAAAAGGATTGAAAGCAGAATTAAGACCATGGAGTGTTTGAATAACTAGATCTGAATCATCAATCTTATCTCCTATAGATCTTAATGAATCGACAATGTGTTTAATTCGTGTACAATAATCAGAAATCGAGTCAAACCTTTGACGGATGCTCTGGAATTGTTGACGAAGGTGGAGTCGTTTGGTAAATAATGCTTGTGAATTGTAGGTATCCTCCAAGGCCTTCCACAACGTACTGTTTGGAGTTTGTACATCAACAGCTAAATAGGCAATTGATGGATCAAGAGTTGATGAACATATACACATGCTTACATAGCTATCGATTTTAAACCAATTACTATAGTTGGTTGATGTTTCATCAGGAACATCAACTGTTTGATCAATTAAGTGGCTCAATTCCAAGCTCTTTAAAACATTTGTGATTTGGTATTTCCAAATTAAATAGTTATCACTATTGAGTTTAATGGTGATAAAACTACTTAAATTGGATAACGAGAGTCATGTAGTAGTAACTGTAGAAGATGAAGTTGCTTCTGCCATGTTATGTATGTGTGATGATGGATGATGAGTTTGTTTTGAGTTTTATAAACACTACTAGAGATTTGTGAATAGAGCCCCCTTAATAGAACCCGGTTTTAATAAAAAACGGGCTCTAAAAGGTATCGAGCCATGTTTTCTCTCAGAAAACCGGGCATTATGCTAGAAAAAGATAGAGCCATGTTTTCTTCGAAAGAACCGGGCTCTATTACTAATATTGAGCCATGTTCCCTATTATAAAACCGGGCTTTATGTATTAAAACATGGCTATATTCCTCGGCCCACTTTAAACATTTCCACATTTCCCGCTCAAAACTTTCCCAAAAATCAAATTCACATTTTCATTATCCCTCACTCCCTCCATTTGTTTTCTACCTACCCTTATCCTCTTCATCTCATATCTCACATTATGTCTCCATTTAGTAAATCAAATCATTCACCAATCTCACTCACCATCTCTTCAGTCCCCACACAAAACACAAATATTTATCAGGTACTTTTTCATTTATCATGTTAATTTCTTCTAATTTGATTGTGTATTGGGGTGTTAATTCGAACTGTACTTTTTTAATTGTTAGGGTTTGATTGATTAAAGATGAAGGTGAGAATGGAAGAGATGATATGTTAATCGATGACCCTGAGCAAGTGAAAGATAAAGGATTCAATTCTAATTATCTCAAAGTTTATTACGGTAATTTAGTTCCTCTAAACACTTTATTCTCATTATTTATTATTTCTTCTACTGATTTACAAGCAAGTTTGGTACTGCTATTTTATGGTTTCCATTTTGCTTTTACAACTTCATAGAAGTAAGAAGATCGATCCGAATTCAGTTCCTTTTACAATAAGTTGGATAAATATTAGGCATTATTTTTTTAGAACGGCACGCAATAAGTTAGATAAATTTTAGCCATATTTATTACTGCTCAGAAAAATGATCGAAACAAGCACACAATAACTAGTGAACTATAAATGACACAAAGAATCCATTTTTTAGGCAACCGCACAACTGAGGTGTTGAGCCCTTGGACTCCCACTCCAATTGTGACAATTAAGTCATTTCGATAACTATTTCTGTATAGCACCATGTTTGTGCAGCAGTAACAAGGCTTTTTGGATTGAAATGGATATGTGTTTGAAATTGAGTGACTAACCTAAGTGTTATTATATGGGCCTATGGGGTGGTTTGCTTGCCTATTGAAATTTGATCAGAGAAATGTGTCAAGTATGTTTACAGGCAAGGTGGTACTTTAATTGCGACTCGTAATGCTTTCCACCAGTGAATCTTATTTTTGTTCAACTTAATTATCAAACCATTTTTTTTAACTAGGTATGACCTTTATTGTTCATACTTCTTATCAATTGAAACTTTAAATTACTTCTAAGATAAAATGGTGACAATGAGATTATATCATATGTGAATATTTGGTATTTTGTGTTACTTGAATAATAGGATTATAATTATAGTTTATGACGTATTGTTAAAACCTTTATTTATTAACAGGAATGCTCGTCCCTCGTGAAGATATGTCAAAATGGATGTCATACGGAAACGGTATTCTTTTTAAATAAGCTTTGTGCCCTCATGCAAAACCGGGCTCTTTGCACCTTTTCAACCGGGCTCTATGCCCTTTTTTGTAGTAGTGAAATGACATGTTTCTGCAGTTGAATGGATAATGGGTTTGTGGGTGAGTTGATGGATATTGGGTTTTTCGGTATGATGTTATGAGTATTTAAATATGAAAACACAGTACAATTACTAACAATGTCGGTAGAGATGAAGGTTTACTGAATGAAAAATAAAAATAGATGATTGGATCAGTAGCAGTAGTAGCAGCTTTGGTACCATGTTGTTATATAAGAAAGAAGGATCATAGGAAAAGATAGAAAGGAAAGAGTAAAATGTTTATGTTATTACATTTGAGTGAGTTCATACATGATAGAAGATCACCTTTATATAGAGGTTACATATATATCTAAGACAATCATACAAAAGTGGATGTGCAGGGATTATGATCTAACAAAGGAATAAGATCTAACAAATGGGATGGTGGTATGATATGGATAAGATCTCATACAATCTCTAATAGTTCCAATGAACAACATGTGGTCAGGTCAATCAACGCTAAGGCATGCCTGTTGGAATATGACACACCTACTCAGACAACCTGACATGACCTACCCAAAAATTAAAAAATTGTGGAGTATGCCGAACACATGATACAACCCGTTCATTTTAGTCTCGAAGGACACAACACGTTCATTTCAGTCTCGAAGAAACAACAAGAACGAGTAGAACTCAATACATCGTCTTTGTGAGGTATTTATGAGCCTAACCCACTTAAAAGTGGAGGTAATCATGTTTAGCTTGGTGACGATCCAATATTCGTAGAGTCTGGCCTGCCACAGAAGTAATCATCTTTCACTTTTTGTTGAGTTAATGCATTTGGTCAATTAGTGGTCTCCTGGTTGCGAGCATACCATCTTTCTAGGTTAACATACAATACATACATATTGAGCTAATTTTCTACATGAAAGCATACATAAATTTATTTGCATATATAACCCATCTCAAATATACATGTGTACCACCTGCAAAAGCATGTTTACAAGTTCATAATGCTTTGCTAGTTACTGATATACTCCGTAATTCAATTGCTATAATCAATGAAACGAAAGTGTTAAATAACTTATTATCTTTTACGAAATGGTGCTAACTCTTACACAGGGTTTGTTACTCTATTGATCACTGACTATCTATGCGACAATTTTAGACAAAAATAGTCCTCATGCCCCGAGTCTTTCAAACTAAAAAGAAAAGATAAAAAAAAAAAAAAAAAAAAAAAGATGTAAACGGAAATTAACAAAGAGTTGCTATGCAACTGCACCATACAATTGGTTACAACATAAGAGTAGTAAAATATAGATGATGATGTTTCAGTTATCAGTTCTACCTCCCCTTTGTGCTCCATATGTGTCTTTGGATAGTCGATACCCTACTCTATATATATATATATATATACGGGGCTTTATTTTCAGAACCCCGTTAAGTGCGGGAACTGCGAGAACTCCAATTTTGTATTAGAAAACATGTATGTTTTCTTACATACACCTTAATACACATATCTGCGTAATATACATGTTCATATAAAACCATTTTGCATTGATATGTTACACTTAACAAGGTTTTATATGAACATGTATGTTACGCATGTATGTGTATTAAGGTGTATGTAAGAAAACATACATGTTTTATATGAACATGCATGTTTTCTAATACAAAATTGGAATTCTCGCAGTCCCGCACTTAACAGGGTTCTGAAAATAAAGATACACTATATATATATATATATATATATATATATATATATATATATATATATATATATATATATATATATATATATATATATATATATATATATATATATATACTCACCCGTCACCACACACCATGCGCGTACTAAAACACACTTAGCTTCGAAAGAAATCACATCATGATATCCAGGATATAGGTGATTTTCAATTGAGTTGTCAAAAAACTTTATGCAAATCACTTGCAAAATAAGTAACTCGTCTCAACCATTTAATTAAATTGGTGACATTCCCACTGACGGAGCTAGGATTTTTAAGCCTCAACCATCTTTCAAGGACTGCATCTAATTATTCATAGTTTTGAGATATTCATCGAATTCAAGATCTGGTAATACATCTATATAGTTAGCAGGTTCACCATGATCCTCTAACTCGTATCTCGAATATTACTCAAGTGCATGAGGTATCCTTGCGGATCTATGAATAAGAGTTACATCATTCTTTGGTTCAACATTTACATGTATAACCTCAGTATGACATTAGCAAGTGTATTTAGAAGGTTATGTATTTTGTTCTTGAATATCTTCAAGATTCACAAATGCTCCCAATTGGTTTGTAAGTAGAGACTATTCTCTAGATACAAAGTATCTTAAGCAACAATAAATTGTTCTCAATTGGGACATTTAAAAATACATCAAGAGTTCTCGAGTCTACTTTTGTTAATAACACACTCCATATAAGTTCAAGGGGTGTTCGACCGACTATAGTAAAAGGAGGGGCCATTCACGTACAAGTCATTGATAGTTTCATCTATATATAAGAGCATGGGGAGTGGTAACTCAAGTTATCACATAACTCAGAGCCACGTCAGAGCCACATCGTCTCAACACCAAATAACATAACACCAAAAAACATCAGGAAATCATAACACCCAATAATACCACTTTTTGGGACCCACCTTTAAAAAAGTAACGCAAAACCATAACTTGGTATAACTCAAGTTATAATTTGGCAAAAGGAGTCATAAAGCATAACTCAAGTTATAACTTGAGTTGCTATACCAACTTGAGTTATAATGTGGGAGTAACGTAGCTTCACTCGGAGTGGAAAACGCGATTCAACGTGAGCCAGCTAGGACGAAATTTGTGCCACCTAGACAATAACGCCGGGTCCAAGTTACCACTCCCCATGCTCTAATGATACGTATGACACTTTACGTTTTGAGACTTTTGGTTTGGTTGTATTCGACATTTCGACTGACAAAAGAAAAGGACCTAAAAGATTCCTTCTTTTATTTTTTCATAACTGATATTAATACATAAGGTTTCGATCCAAGTTTTAAAAACATAAGCCTTGCGCCTTGTTTGTTTAATCGTGAGTTGAGAACTAGCTAGCATTTTAGTGTTCTTGTGTGACGTGTAGCATATGTTGTGATAGAGGACTTACTTTAGTCATTTTAGTGTTTCGATTCAAGATCCAAGAAGTCAAGATCAAGATTCAAGAGGATCACTTGTCTTAGTAATTCAAGGGATAAAGGTTATATGCTTTTATGTGTTAATTCATAATCATCAAACTAGATCAATCTGATGCGTACTCGTGAAATTAATGGTTAACAGTTTGTCAAATCCCAGTAATATATGCCTATAGTACTTATTGAAAGGCTCTCAACTCGACACATATAATATGCCTATAATATAAACATATCTAAGCACGCATAAAATTCTTTCTCTCAATTATGAAGTTTCACGACTTGCAATATGTTTCCAAAAAAAGTATATCTACTAAGTTAATGTCTTAGACATTTCGTTATTAAATAATACGATTGGCCGATGATAATAAAAAAATAAAAAATCCAAGTTATGTGCTAAAAGTTTTTATATATACTAGGATCAAGAACCCAATACGACTATAGCCACACCACCTCAATCTTATATGAGAAGTTCGAACGTCCCCATAGAACAAAGAACCACCATGCAGAACCATCTTCCTCCGCTTCACAGTCGTAGTACAACTATTTGGATCGTTGTACCCTGAGAAACAGATGCCAAATAGATGATGAATCTGTTTTAAGATTGTAGGAAAACTATCCGGCCATAATCAGAAATCACACAAGGATACAATACAACCAAGCGTAATTAGGTGAAACAAAATTCATAAACGAAAAATATGAACATAAAAGTTTATAAGAAGATGACACCAGAATGTAGATGAAACCAAATGCAAGTACATGATCGAAGCACGTGTTTGACACGCTTCCCTTAAAACAGATCCGTCGTCTATTCGGTGTTTGTTTCCCAGGGTACAACAATCCACGCAATTGCCGTAAGTGACCTTATGCCTAAAATCCTCATCAAACCCAAACTTGTGTTTGTCGAAATTTGTTAGTATATAAGTTATATGTGTATTACTTTCGTCTCTTACTCTTTTTGGAACCAAGGTATTCCTTTGATAGTCGATTCAAGAAAAAATGAAGATTACATATAATTAACGGCCATTAAACCGGCCATTAACAACTTAATTTTCAGCAATTAATCTGAATTAATGTCCATTAACGAGATTTTTTGCAGAAATTATTTTGTTGTTACGTCTTTGACTTCGTCAACTGAAGTATCTATCTTTCAGTTCCAATATCTCACTTTGAAACTCAATATCTCATTCACACTCAAGTTGTGAGAAGTGAATTATTCACCAACTTTTCCAACAAATAGCTAACCAGTTAAATGTGCAACTTTTTCATGCATCGGCTCATTCTAGATTATCTAAGAGATATGTGAATTAGATTTTTGTATCGTGTCTAAATTTTTTTTTTAATCAAATGTTTAAACTGTACAACTATATGGACAATGGGGTGGCAAATGGTCAAGTTAAGTGGCTGTTTAAAATAAACAACTATATCAAAAAATTACCAAAATAAAACATTCATATAAAAAATGTCATTTTCTAATGGGAAATAATTTCTCTCTTACGATTTGTTCCTACTGAATGAATACATATAAAAACATGTCATAAGTCCAAAAGTTGTCTAAATAAAAGAAAGTGACACTAGAAGCTACGTATAAATGCGTCGTTAAAAAGCTTTTACTTGTTTCTCTTACACATGAAAAAGGTGTAACCAAAGATGGTGTCAGTATAGACATTTATATTGGCACAAAAGAGTGCGTGTATTTTGGCTACCATGACACAATTTTCTTATGAAAAATTGTCAAAACAAGTAGTAACAGTGGTTTTGCACTTGCACCTTTTTGTAAGTGTTACTAAAAACTCAGCCTGATGACACTTTCTTTTGTTGGTAACTATCAGCTTTTACTTTTTGTTATCTCATCAAATCTCCTTATATGCATTTTTTTTTCTTCCCTATAACTTTGAGCTTTGATATTAAATAAAATCTCCATGCTTCTCTAAATGAGGAAATTACGGCAATCAGCAAGGGGTTAAGATAGAGTGATTTTACGTGTTTTAGATCAAAGTTTTGAACGTTTATAGGTTTAGACTTTTGTTTTGAGTAAGAACTTGCGAGGAAAACGTGGATCCACCATGGCCCAATAGAAGAAATCTGCTACGTCGCTAAAAATCTGATAAATAATATTTTTATTTCCTCTATTTGGTCACTTAAAAAACTTCTGAAAATGGCGTGGATTGCATGGATTCCCTGGATTGGTAGATCCATGTTTTTTAGTTGCAACTTTTTTACAAACGTCCAATTTAGTAGACCTTGAAAATTGGTCGTACTCACGCGAAACCCCTCTATCAATATAGTCTATGTGCGTAATTTTATAGAAACAAATTCAGCCCAGTAAAAAATTACATAGGGCCCAAGTTTATACTTTAGTGTATGTGTCAATTGTTGTAGCTTTCTTTCGCTTTCAATTGTTGTATTTTACTTGTGGTTTTTAATATGCTAGCATATGATTATTATTATTATTATTATTATTATTATTATTATTATTATTATTATTATTATTATTATTATTTTATTTTTATTTTTTTTAATTTTGAAAGTCAAGACAAAATTATATGGAGCATTATACTACTGTATGAATCATGATTCATAAAATAATCTTATATCATTTTTCTTTTCTTTTTTTTAAAGAAACAAGACAAAAATACTCAATTATTAATATTGGTGTCAGACAAGAGAAGACCAATGATTTTAGAAAAAAAATGATCAAGAGATATACGTAGTATATGTTACAGTAATACGTTGACATTTTAATACCTCAATACCGCCACAACCAATACTCACGAATCACGATAGTTGGAACACTACGGGAAAACAAAGAACCAGCATGCAAAAGCATCATCTTCCGCTTCACAATCGGTTGGTTCTCCGTCGAAGATGGCTCAACCGCGTATTTGCACTCATTTACACATGCACCATCGTAACCTTAATATACCACGAAACCACCCTATTATTCCACACAACCAACGTCACAGTTTCTTTGCTAATGTTACTAGCAAACATCATTTTAGCTTTTACATGGCTCACTAACCAAGCCTTCCGTATGAACCCAATTCACAGAAATACATTCCCTGAAAATTTACCAAAGGACGAGACTAAATATCCGGACATTGATGTGTTTATATGCACAGCAGATCCTTACAAAGAACCACCAATGGTTGTTGTCAATACGACTTTGTCTATATTGGCTTATGATTATCCGACTAACAAGTTGTCGGTTTATTTATCTGATGATGGAGGATCGAAGTTGACACTGTTTGCTTTCACTGAAGCTGCTAAGTTTGCAAAACATTGGTTACCATATTGCAAGAAAAATGGTATAATGGTTAGGTGTCCGGAAGCTTATTTTGGGTCTCACTACACTTGCTTCCCTAACACCAATGAAATCAAGGTATAATTATTTTTTTTCTGTGTTTCATTTGATATTTTTTTAAGAATTTAAAATGGTACTCCGTAATGAAGGACTAAAAGCAAGAGTTGGTCAAATGGTACTTGCCGACTTATTAATGGTAACAAACAAGAAAATTGTAGTTTAGTAACACAAAGAAAAAGGGTCACTAACAATCAGCGTTGCTGAGACTTGAGTGTCAAAAAAGTGTTATCTTGCATTTACACATAAGCATGTGTGAGTAAATGTGTCGTTGGTACGTCTCTATGCTGACACAAACCACAAACGAAGCGTGGAATATATATAATTGAGAAATGAATTTAAATATGTCTAACTTCATGCCAAAACTCAACAAAAGGACACACTACTTTTAAAACCAATCAACTGTTTTAGGCATATCTTTAGAGTTAGACCATCTGCAATGACAAAACCAACAAAAGCTTTTGAAAGAGGTTTTTATGCATAGCACCGTAAGCTTTTTGAATAGCTTTTTACAAAGACTTGATAAACTCCAAGTCTTTGATAAAAGCTTTCTCTCTTTATAACTCAAGTCATTAAATGCATCAAGTCTTTAAAGACTTAATGCATTGCTCATGCTCTTAGCACTCCGAATCACTTCTCGTATATATTTGATCATTTAGGACACATTGTTTTCTTAAAGTAAAACTGTTACTAACTCCGCAAATTAGAACCTTTATCCACACATTTTATTAAAAGCGTGTAAGAACTCAGATTGTGACACTTTTCGTATGTCACTAAATTCAATCATAACTGACTATTTTCTTGTAATAACACACACGCATCTTATTTATTTACTCTTTTGCATATATAAACATAAGTTATCTATATCTTTCGAAGACCCAGTTAACTCTGTGATTGTAGGCCAAAGACTTTATTTATATACTGTATATATAGATTTTTAAAGTCATTGCGTATTACCTTGAAATGTGTATCATACGATTCAGAAAATACATGCCTTTTTGTTAAAAATGTGTAGTTAATGTATGAGAACATGAAAAATAAAGTGGAGCAAACCGTCGCCAGAGGAAATGTTCATCCTGATGAAAAGTGGACACACGTATTCAACATTTGGGATACTCAGTTCACACGTTCCAATCACCCTACAGTTATCCAGGTCAATTTTTATATATCTATAAGGGATTTTATATATAATATGGTGCATTATTAATCTTTATAGTTATGACTGTTTAGTATAAGAATCTGAAATTATAAATATAACAAGTAAATGAACAGGTTTTGCTAGATGGTACCACAGACAAAGATGTTCTAGGTCATGCGATGCCGAATCTTATTTATGTCTCACGCGAGAAGCACGAAGACACACCTCACAAATATAAGGCCGGAGCCCTTAATGTTTTGGTAAGATGGCTAGAGAGTATACTTTAGCTTATTTTCTCATCTTGCTGAGTAACTAGAATTTGGAAAAATCAAGAAGATCACTATTAACATGTTGAACCTCATTTTTCAAATACATATCAGCTCATAAGTCCAGAATATTCATAAATCTAACCCCCCCCCCCCCCCCCCCCCCCCCCCCGGTTTTGAAAAATCAAGAAGATAGTGGTAATTTGCGCGCAAAATCAAAAAAATATACTAAATAGGCAAAAAAAATTTTAAAAAAATGGTACATTTGAACCTTTTTTTTTAAATGAACATATATTTTCTATTTAAAAGTTAAATAGGCATAATGGCCACATGTTTTTCTCTAAATTATAAAACATTAAATTGTTTTTAATGAAAAACTTATGGATATAATATATTTAGTTAATTAAATATAAATGAGGTGTTACGTTTGAGGATTTTTATTTTTTATTATTATTTTTATTTTTTGTTATTTTAGACCTTTTATAAAGCGATTTGTATAATATGCGCCCGTTTGGCCCGTGCCCGTTTAGCCCATAGCCCGTGCCCGCCCGACCCGCCCGTTTTTCCACCTCTAACGTTGAACCTCATTTTTCAAATACATATAAGCTCATAAGTCCAGAATAATCACTAATCTAAAACCCCCTCCTCCCTTTAAAGAACTGCTAAACTCCCATGTGTTAGATAGTGAAATACTTAACTCAAGAATGCTTATAGTTTATTTCTTTTGTTTGTTTCAGCTTCGTGTTTCAGAGATTATGACAAATGCACCAATAATTTTAACGGTAGATTGTGATATGTACTCAAATGACCCAAAAACGCCCCTAGAAGCAATTTGTTACTTCTTGGACTCTTCGATAGATCCGAACATAGCTTACCTACAATATCCTCAATCATTTCACGGGATCAACCAGGACGATATATATGGTGCTGCGTTTAAGTTCATATTCGAATTTAACATGACTAGGTTTGATGGTTTGGCGGGGCCTTCTCATGCTGGCACTGGATGTTTTTTCAGAAGACGAGCCTTCTATGGCTGCCCATCATCACATACTTCTGAACAAAGTAGAAGCCAATTAATCCTGTCTAATGAAGTGTTGGCCCAAGCTCATGAGGTAGCTAGGTGCAACTTTGAGGCTGGAACAAAATGGGGTATTGAAGTAAGTACTACATAGTTGATGTTATTTATTTCGTAAATTGTTAGTTGTTACTTATTGTATGTTAGCTAATCTAGGTTTACGTGTCGTAGTTGGGCTATCGCTATGGATCATTATTGGAGGACCTTTACACGGGCTTTCGCCTTCAATGCCAAGGATGGAGGTCCGTTTTTGGGTTACCCAAGAGGCCGGCATTCTTGGGGGATGCGCCTTTGAATCTTCATGACTTGCTTAATCAAACCCAAAGATGGTGCATAGGCACTTTAGATACGGCCTTTTGCAAGTATAATCCATTTAACCAAGGGCTAAAGCAACTACCATTCTTGCAAGTCATGTGCTACATACATTACGCTTTGTGGAGCATTCCATGCATCTCAGTTGTTATATATTCTATTTTTCCCCAGATAGCCCTGATTCATTTTGTTCCTATTTTTCCCAAGGTATTGTGACAACTATATCTCAGTTACTCAAATAGTGAAATTGTAACAACTGATTTTAGTATATGTTAATCAATGATTAACCATATGATATGTATTACAGGTTTCGGATCCATGGTTTTTGTTTTATTTCTTCTCTTTCATCGGAGCATATTTACAGGAATTCACTGAATTCAAACTTATGGGTGGAACAACACAAGGGTGGTTTAATCACCAAAGAATGTGGATTATTCGGTGTCTATCGAGCTTTACTTTTGGAATACTCGAGTATACACTCACAAAGTTACACATATCCTCTTCTACCTTCAATGTGACAAGCAAAATGGTCGATGAAGAAGCACGTAAAAGGTATGACCAAGGAATGATGGAATTTGGAGTTGAATCACCTTTCTTTTACCCTATATCCATGGCTGCTTTGGTCAATCTGGGTGCTTTTATTTATGGAATCATGCATTTTCTCACATATGGAGGATTTCAAGACTTATTTGTGCAATTCTTTTTGTCGGCTTTTGGGGTAGTCAACAGCTGGCCTATTTACGAAGCAATGTTCATCAGAAGTGACCAAGGAAAAATGCCATCAAAGATAACATCAAGATCAATTGCCCTTGCTTGCATACTTTATGTAGCTGTCACTTTGGTTATCTAAAACATTGTACGTTTGTGTTGCTCTTTCCGCCACGTTTCTTGTACTATGATTATAAAAAATGCGGAACATCGTCCTTCAACATGTGCGATATTGCATTTTGGAATAGCTTAGCTAATCCTTATTTCAAATTGTTTGGACACAATCTCATTATGATTATTGCTTGTAATTGAAAGTTTGACATTGGCTAACTACTTTTTTTTTTTTTTTTTTTTTTTTTTTTTTTTTCAAATTGCATAATCAATTTAAAATTACAACTTCAGACACCCCATTTAACAGTTTAGCATTTTAAAGACCACATATTAGTAGCAACACTAACATTCATGGTTTTCTACATAATCAAAACATCATAATCCATTCTAATTGTCTATATCATTCTACATAACTAATACATCCTTTTCCTTATCTTGAAAGTGGATGACCTAATCACATCATCATCCTTCTAAAACGTCATCTCAAGTACCTCCAACGATTCAGGTTTTGTAAAATACTTAAACAAAAGATAGATACCATCTAATTGTTAGTCACTCCAAGTTTGGTTTCCTTCTTGATATTGTAAGCTAGTGTACGGACTCCCCGATTTAACACCTCAACGTACATCTCACCTCCACTTGAAAGATGTAAACAAAATAAAGATAGATGATGGACAATTATTAGTTGTTGGTCTCTCGGTCTCGCCAGGTTTGATTTTTCTTCTTGATGGTGTATATGCACATAACTACACAGTTAAATGTGCAACTTTATCATGTTATCGACCTTTGCCAGATGATCAAAGAAATATATAAAAACTAGAACCTGGTATCGCGAAAAATTAGTATCAACACTACCATTCATGGTTTTCTGCATAATCAAATCATCATAATCCATTCTAATTGTCTATATCATTCTACATAACTAATACTTCCTTTTCCTTATCTTGAAAGTGGATTACCTGATCACATCATCATCCCTCTTCAACATCGTCTCAAGTACCTCCAACCATTCAAGTTTTGTAAAATACTTAAACAAAAGATCGATACCATCTAAGTGTTAGTCACTCCAACTTTGGTTTCCTTCCTGATGTTGTAAGCTAGTGTATGGACTCCCCGATTTAACACCTCAACGTACATCTCACCTCCACTTGAAAGATGTAAACAAAATAAAAATAAATGATGGGCAATTATTAGTTGTTGGTCTCGCCAGGTTTGATTTTTCTTCTTGATGATGTATATGCACATAGCTACCGAGACAAATGTGCAACTTTATTATGTTATCGACCCTTGACAGATGATCAAAGAAATATATAAAAACTAGAACTAGGTATCGCGAAAAATTTAAACTAGTGCCTATTGATCCATTACACATCCCATTACACAGCCCATGAATCTACACCCAAACACTTGATATCCATTAGAGCACCTTTATCAGGAACAAATAAGTTTTCTTGAAAAGAACGAAACCCAGAAAGAATTAAAACACACACACACAAAAAACACACAGTAAGGTTTGAATTCGAAGAAGAGGAAACAATGGATCCAAAGGTAACAGAAGTGTCACAAACATTCGAACGATTCAAAGCAGCTTTAGTCCGTAACGATTTCGACACATGTTCCAAGCTTTTGTCTCAACTTAAGGTATATACATACATACATAAACCCTATTTTTACTTAATCTCTGTTTATGTGTTTTTGAGTAGATTTGTTAGCTGATGTTACTAGATCTAATGATTGTTATCATTTTAATTTATTTCTTATTAGGTTAATTTGAACATTATCTAGTAGAATTTGGGATAGTTAAGTTTTTATTATCGCGTTGAGTCGTCTCTGTAGTTGTGGGCCTAGATTATACTCTCGCCGTCGAAAATTAGAACATAGACAGTAGTTTTTGAATGGAGGGTTGTGGAGCGATCAAATAAATAGGTTATAGAGCTCCAAGTTGTTAAAAGATATGTTGCGCTAATCGTTGGTGTAGCATATTGGGTTATCTTTTGGGAAAAGGTAACTGCAGCAATACCTAATCCCTCCTGGAGCGTGGTATTGGGAGGTAAGATGTGGACAATTATAGCTCTACCCGAGGCAACTGACAAGAGTGTGTATGTGATTATGTGAATATGTTTACGTTAAGTCACCTTAAAGTCTAGAGGAAACTACCCCGCAAGAGGATAACCACTAGATAGGTATACGAGCTAGGGTATGTTTGGCGAAAATAGTAGTAGCACAGTTAGCAGTAGCAGTAAGCAGTAGTGCTGTTTGTTTTGATAAAGCGTTTGGTAACATGACTGTATACTTGTAATTATTAGTGTAAACTTTAGTTGGTAGTAAATGCTCCTTCAAGTATCATTTTGATTTATTTCTTATTAGGTTAATTTGAACATTATCTTGTAAAATTATGGTGAGATTAGTAGCACCCGTCGAAAAACTGAAAAAGTCATTACAGGTACAAAACGTGTCATTGAAGTTTTAATTTGTTTCTCCTATAGATAGCTAGTAATTCGTAACACTTTTCATAAGTGTCACAAACTCAAATTTGCTAACAGTCTTATAAGTCTTAGGGTGTGTTTGTTTCATTTAGATGTTTTAGGTCTGAATCCGACTACCACATCTTACAAGTAAGGGGTGGCTAGAACGTCTAAATCTAAACGAAATAATGATATTTGTTTTTGTATAATTGTCTAAATGATTTTAAATGTTCGTTTCTGCAATTTATTTAAGTAACTTATTTAAATATGAAACAAGACTTTTTATCATAAATATAACATGGCTAATAAATCATCAAATATATTATATTAACATCAGTCTTCAATCTCTCTAATCGAGTAAGAGGCAGTAAGACAAGTCTCACACCTTTTCCTGAGTAAGATGTTATATATCCAACTGGGTCTGACTCAAAAGAAAATAACAAACAAGCAAAACGTCTGCCCACCTCTTAGTGATAAGAGTAAAAGGGAGTAAGAAGGCTAGTAAGAATTAAAAAAAAATAAAAAAATAAAAAAAATAAAAAAACTTAATATCCATTTTTTAATTTTTGTTACCATGGTAAACATTCGTGCTCTTTTATACTACAAAGGGAAATAAATGAAAGGGACAAGTGAATCAATGCATTTTATGTGGGAAATAAATAACAGGATCTAGCTTGACTCATGTTTCATCGACCAATAATGTGCTCATCTACCGATATTCATAGCAACTAATTTGATATTTAAATAACTCAACATCACAACCAATACTCAGGATAGTTGGAACACCACCGAAAAACAAAGAACCACCATGGAAAACCATCATCCTCTACTACACACTCGGTTAATTCTCCGTCGAAGATGGCTCAACCGCGTGTTTGCACTCATTTACACATGCATGATCGCAACACTAATATTCCACGAAACCACCCTTTTATTCCACACAACCAACATCACGATCTCTTTGCTAATGTTACTAGCAAACATCATTCTAGCCATCACATGGTTCACTAACCAAGCCTTCCGAATGAACCCAATTCTCCGAAAAACATTTCCTGAAAACTTACCGAAGGATGAGACTAAATATCCGGACATTGATGTGTTTATATGCACAGCGGATCCTTACAAAGAACCACCAATGGTTGTTGTCAATACGGCTTTGTCTATATTGGCTTATGACTATCCGACTAACAAGTTGTCGGTTTATTTATCTGATGATGGAGGATCGAAGTTGACACTGTTTGCTTTCACTGAAGCTGCTAAGTTTGCAAAACATTGGTTACCTTACTGTAAGAAAAATGGAATTTTGGTTAGGTGTCCAGAAGCTTATTTTAAGTCAAACTACACTTGCTTTCCTAACACCCATGAAATCAAGGTATAGTTTTTTTCCCATGTTAATAGTGTATTTGATATTTCTCTTATAAACTGTTAATAACTTAAGGTGTTAAAATCTTCTATTATATTTTCATTTCATCAAATATTGTAATTAAAGGACCGAAATCAAGAGTTTGTCAAATGGTTCCAACTTAATGTCGGTAACAAAAGTACAAAAGAATATTATTCTTTAGAGACACAAAGATAAAGGGTCAAAATAAGGGTCATAGTGTCGTAAAAGTAGAACAAAAAGACCGCAATACAATACGACTATCTACTTGCATAGCAACAAAATTTTATAACGGTAATCTTACCGTTATTATATTTGCGTGGTTATTCATTTTTAACAACTATTAACTAAAAAAAGGTTAATTTTTGTATATAAAAGCACGTGGATGAATTTTTATAAAATATTATTGTTGGAATTACTTAATAATAATTTTTTTATGTGAAAATACATTAAAAAAATAATAATAAATAAATAAAAAATAAATAAAAATGTGTGTCAAAAGTTATCATGCATTTTTTTGAAATTTTGGGTGAAAATTATTAAGTCAAATATTTCATTAAGAAAACATTGTTTGGATTTTTATGTAAGAATTTAAGTTTGGAATGATTTTTTGAGGATTAAACAACACTCATTTTTAAGTTTTTTTAAGTTTGGGTAAAAGCTATAAATGCTTAACATCTTAAAAAGAAAACTCATTTTACATACTTTACTTTTTTATTGTTATTCTTCTTACTAAATTTTGTATTTTTTTTCATTATACATATCCGGGTCCATATTTTTTACATGAAAAGACGCAAATGCCTTTGTCTTCTTCGTGGCCGCTGCCATTTTCAAAACCAGGCTTGCCAACCCATTGCTGCCATTTTCGCTTGTTTGCACACCCACCAAATATATTATGAAACCCACGTTTGCAAATACATATTATAGTATGAATTACTTTTCTTTTGCTGGACACCAGGCAATAAAAACCACGTTTGCAAAGTGTGCAAACAAGCGAACAATATAGATCTCATATTTAGTATATAACCAATGAACCAATCATAGCCACCTATTTTTATTTTTCACATTTTTTAAAAAACAAAATATCTTGCAAACGGTAAATTGTCAAGCTACAGAAAAAATACCATCGCGACGAGAATTAAATCATTTTTCTATTGATATGCATTATTATATCATTTCGACGAACTTTTTTTTTTCGACGAACTTTTTTTTAAAAAAATTTCCGCACAGAAAAATCATATATGATTTGTAAAAATCATATATGATTCGTTAAAATCAAATCATTTATGATTCTTATGAATCATGTATGGTTTTTAAAAATCATATATGATTCGTAAGAATCATATATGATTTGATTTTAACGAATAACAAATCATATATGATTTTTACAAATCATATATGATTTTTCTGGGCAGAAAATTTGAAAAAAGAAAATTATCAAATAAAAAAGTTCGTCAAAAGTAAATAACAATGCATATTTATAAAAAGATAATTTAATTCTCGTCGCGATGGTATTTTTTTTATAGCTTGATGATTTACGGTTTGCGAGATATTTAAGTTTAAAAAAAAAATGTAAGTTTATTTTTTTTATTTTGATAAAAAAAATGAGTGACTAAAATTGCTTGATGAGTTTTATGATAAAAGTTGGATCTATAAAGAACTTTTACCAAAAACTACATATATAACATCACGCTCTTTTATTTCTTTTAAGGACTTCTCTAATGTCTTATAACTACTTTTTGGGACGCATGGCTAAATTACAGAGGATCATGACATCAAAACTACTTTACCACTAACAAAACCCGTCAACTAAATACACACACGTTAATAGCAGTTTTAGTATTAACCAACTGTCCAAAAAGCACATTTCACTCTCAACAGAAAGGGACGGAACCAAAAGATAAAATTACTGGATGCATTTATAATAAATTGAACAAGACTACATGCACAACTTTTTGGAACCGGATGCACTTATAAAAAAAATAGAAGTTTTATAACAAATTAACACTAAGACAAAAATTCATGTCCCAAGACACCCCTGCTTCCGTCCCTGCTACCTTGCAAGCCGAAACTAATCACAACAAGTATCTAACATAACTATTATAGGGACACTAGCTCATAAAACTCATCTATTATCCAAAACTAATTGAAAATGTTAACATCATATCCGGAAGAATGAATAGTTAAATCGTATCAACACGAGTTGGGTTTTGCAACAGCTTCGCCAGACCGAAAATGGGTTATAACGGAGGTTGAAGATGAAGATATGAGAAATGACCAAAATACCCTTAACAAACCATTTTAGTTATGTATAATGAAAAAAAAGAAAAAAAAAAAAATACAAAGTGTAGTAAGAAGAATAACAATAAAAAAAGTAAAGTTTGTAGAATGAGTCTTTTGTATGTACATTAAGTATTTATGGCTTTTACCCTTTAAGTTTTAAAGAAACAGCATACATGCTTTATATGTAGTATAAATACATGCTTCATATGTAGTATAAATATATTTGTGGTATGTTTCTGTGACAAATGAATGGAATAAATTATGTAATGTAATGATTTATTACCATTATTAATCATGTTTGGTTGTTATAATAGGACATAATAAAATCGATAAGAAAAATACTAAAATGCACATTGATGATAGGAAGTTTATTTAATGTGGTTACTAGTTAGTAGGGGTGGCAATAGAGTCGTGTTCGTGTTGACATATTCGGGTTCGCGGGTTGACGGGTTGAAATAACCTCAACCCAAACACAACCCATTTATTAATCGTGTCAAGAAGCTCAACCCTAACCCAGACCTGCATAACACGTGTAACCCGTTTGTGACCCGTTTAACCCGTTTAAGTAAATAGGTCAAATAGTGAATAAGATTGGTAGTTTGTTTATTTAACTAGCTTAAATGCAAAAATGATATAAGGATCTAAAATATGATAAAAATAACATACAAATAACTATACGACAATTTCAATGATATTTGAGTTATAAGTTATAAGCGTCAATTTCAATAAAATCTGAGTTATAATCATAAGAACATAACAAAATACATTTAATCCATATTCAACATTAAAACCAAGTTATATATTTTATTTTTCGAGACTTATATACTTAAACGGGTTCACGTGTTGACCTGTTTAACACTTGCTCAACCCAAACATGACCCGTTTATTAAACGGGTTAAAAGGGTTGACCTGTTTTTGACCTAAACATGTTTAACTTCGTGTCGGGTTCTTGTCGTTTATCATGTCGTGTCGAGAATTGCCACCCCTACTAGTTAGTAGTTAATAGACTTTTATTTAATTTTGATTCCATTACAAGTTGGAAAAAAAAAAAAAGAAAAAAGAAAAAAGAAAAAAAATGGAACCTTTAGGAATGAAATGATAGTTTTTGGTGTAATGTGTCATTCCTTTTAATGAATTTTTACATTATATAATACGGAGTAGCAAACAAACAAGATTTTTTCGTTTCATCGTAATAACCCTTTTATTCTCACTTTGATTGCAATATACCAAACACTATATTAGTGTTTTCAGGAAAGTGTCACTAAACCTCATTTTGACGCTTTTATACGAGAGATTAAATGTCGTTTGTTGAAATTTTATAGTTAATGTATGAGAAGATGAAAAGCAAAGTAGAGCAAACCATCATTAGTGGAAATGTTTATACAGATGAGAAGTGGAGCCACATCTTTAGCATTTGGGATAATCAATTCAAATGTTCTAATCACCCTACAGTGATCCAGGTCGATCTTATGTAAACTTTAAGGGATATATATATATATATATATATATATATATATATATATATATATATATATATATATATATATATATATATATGAGAAGTGGAGCCACATCTTTAGCATTTGGGATAATCAATTCAAATGTTCTAATCACCCTACAGTGATCCAGGTCGATCTTATGTAAACTTTAAGGGATATATATATATATATATATATATATATATATATATATATATATATATATATATATATATATATATATATATATATATATATATGATTGATTATTTATCTTTGTATATTTATAATTGTTGGTATTGGCTAACAATCTGAAAATGTAAACAAAGTAAGTAAACAGGTTTTGCTAGATGGCACCACAGATGAAGATGTTCTAGGTCATGTGATGCCAAAACTTATCTATGTCTCACGCGAGAAGCATGAAGCCACAACTCACAAATATAAGGCCGGTGCGCTTAATGTTTTGGTAAGATAAGAGAGGAGGGTTGCTTTAGCTATTTGAATTTCAAAAGTCGATAAGCTCACTCAAACTTACAACTAATAATGACATCTTAAATGTGAGCTTATCGAGTTTCACAAATTCAAGAAAGCTCTGAAAATACACTAATCCAGACACCCCCTTGAATAATTGCTCCATATGTTAAGGAATTTAAGTTACTTAACTCAAAAAAATATTGTCTATTTCTTTTGTGTGTTTCAGCTTCGTGTTTCAGAGATTATGACAAATGCACCAATAATCTTAACAGTAGATTGTGATATGTACTCAAATGATCCAAGAATCCCATTAGAAGCAATTTGTTATTTTTTGGGCTCTTCAATTGATCAAAACATAGCTTACCTACAATATCCCCAATCATTTCACGGGATCAACCAGGACGATATATATAGTGCCGCGTTTAAGTTCATATTTGAATTTAATATGACTGGGTTTGATGGTTTAGCGGGGCCTTCTCATGCTGGCACCGGATGTTTTTTCAAAAGACGAGCCTTTTATGGCTGCCCATCATCACATACTACTGAACAAAGCAGAAGCCAGTCAATCCTGTCTACTGAAGTGTTGGCCCAAGCCCATGAGGTAGCTAGGTGCAACTTTGAGGTTGGAACAAAATGGGGTATTGAAGTAAGTACTATGTAGTTGGTCTTTATATATATATATATATATATATATATATATATATATATATATATATATATATATATATATATATATATATATTATATCGTAAATTGTTAGTTGTTATTATTATATGTTAGCTGATTTAGGTTTATGTGTCGTAGTTGGGCTATCGCTATGGATCATTGGTGGAGGACCTATACACGGGCTTTCGCCTTCAATGCCAAGGATGGAGGTCCGTTTTTGGGTTACCTAAGAGGCCGGCATTCTTGGGGGAAGCACCCTCGAATCTTCATGACTTGCTTAATCAAACGCGAAGATGGTGCATAGGTGGTTTAGATATGGCCTTTTGCAAGTATAATCCGTTTAACCATGGGCTCAAGCAACTACCACTCTTGCAAGTCATGTGTTACATCAATTACGTCTTATGGAGCATTCCATGCATCTCAGTTGTCATATACTCTATTTTTCCCCAAATAGCCCTGATCCGTTCTTTTCCTATTTTTCCCAAGGTATTGTGACAACTATATCTCAATTACTCAGATAGTGAAATTGTAATGCTTGATTTTTGTATATGTTAATCAATGATTAACCATATGATATATTTTACAGGTTTCGGATCCATGGTTTTTATTTTATGCATTCTCTTTCATTGGAGCATATTTACAAGAATTCATTGAGTTTGAACATATGAGTGGAACAACACGAGGGTGGTTTAATCACCAAAGAATGTGGATTATTCGGTGTCTATCGAGCTTTTCTTTTGGAATACTCGAGTATACACTCACAAAATTACACATATCCTCTTCCACCTTCAGTGTGACAAGCAAAGTGGTCGATGAGGAAGCACGTAAAAGGTATGACCTGGGAATGATGGAATTTGGAGTTGAATCACCTTTCTTTTACCCTATATCCATGGCTGCTTTGGTCAATCTGGGTGCTTTTATTTATGGAATAGTGCATTTTCTCACATATGGACAATTACAAGACTTATTTATGCAATTCTTTTTGTCGGCTTTTGGGGTAGTAAACAGCTGGCCAATTTATGAAGCAATGTTCATAAGAAGTGATCGCGGAAAAATGCCATTAAAGATAACGTCAAGATCAATTGCCCTTGCTTGTATACTTTATGTAGTTGTCACTTTGATTATCTAAACATTGTAGGTTGGTGTTGCTCTTATTACGTTTCTTGTACTACGATTATAAAACATGTAGAACATCGTCCTTCAACGTGTGTGAGCTTGCATTTGGGAATAGCTTAGCTAAATTTTTTTGTCAAATTATTTGGAGACAATCCCATTATGATTATTGATTGTAAGTTAAAGTTTGACAGTGGTTAACCTCATTTTCTATAAACCACATATTAGTATCAATACTATCATTCATGGTTTTCTGCATAATCAAATCATCATAATCCATTCTAATTGTCTATATCATTCTACATAACTAATACATCCTTTTCCTTATCTTGAAAGTGGTTGACCTGATCACATCATCATCCCTCTTCAACGTCGTCTCAAGTACCTCTAACGATCCAGGTTTTGTAAAATACTATAGATACCGTCTAAGTAAGTGTTAATCACTCCAACTTTGGTTTCCTTCTTGATGTTGTAAGCTAATGTACGAACTCCCTGATTTAATACCTCAACGTACATCTCACCTCCACTTGAAAGATGTAAACAAAATAAAGATAGATGATGGGCAATTATTAGTTGTTGGTCTCGCCAGGTTTGATTTTTCTTCTTGACGATGTAAATGAACATAACTATCGAGTTAAATGTGAAACTTTATCATCAGGGCCGTCTCATTGATTTGAGTGGCCCGGTGCGAAATCACGAATAAGACCCTCATAAATCATGAAAGGCTTAACTATTATGAAAAATAAAAAGTTCTTTGATATTACCTCAAGTTTGTCTTCTATTTTTTGTATGTGGCGTAGATCAAACTTTGATAATATTTAAGAAATACAGTAAAAATTAAAAACATTATATGCATAGATATGTATAAATATTAATTGATGCATTCTAAATTGGAGGCTCTTTACAAATGATGGCCCTATGCTGTTGCATCACTTGTACATGCTAATCGCCGCCATTGTTTATAATGTTATCGACCCTTGCTAGAGCTAGATGATCAAAGAAATATATAAAAACTAGAACTCGGTATCGCGAAAATTTAAATTAGTGCCTATTGATCCATTACACAGCCCATTACACACAGCCCATGAATATAAACCCAAACACTTGAGATCGATCCATAAGAGCACCTTTATCAGGAACCAAACAAGTTTTCTTGAAAAGAAAGAAAGACAGAAACCCAGAAAGAATAAAAACACACACAAAAACACACAGTAATCCTTGAATTCGAACAATGGATCCAAAGGTAACAGAAGTGTCACAGACATTCGAACGATTCAAAGCAGCTTTAGTCCGTAACGATTTCGACACCTGTTCCAAGCTTTTGTCTCAACTCAAGGTATACATACATACATACATAAACCCTATTTTTTTTTTTACTTAATCTCTGTTTATGTGTTTTTGAGTAGATTTGTTTGCTGATGTTACTAGATCTAATGATTGTTATCATTTTAATTTGTTTCTTATTAGGTTAATTTGAACATTATCTAGTAGAATTTGAGAATGTTAAGTTTTTATTATCGCGTTGAGTCGTCTCTGTAGTTGTGGGCCTAGATTATACTCTCGCCGTCGAAAATTATTAAAACATAGACAATAGTTTTTGAATGATACGTTGCGCTAATCGTTGGTGTAGTATATTGGGGTATCTTTAGGGAAAAGGTAACTACAGCGATACCTAATCCCTCCTGGAGCGTGGTATTGGGAGGTAAGATGTAGACAATTATAGCTCTAACCGATGCAACATGTTTACGTTAAGTCACCTGAAAGCCTAAAGGAAACTACCCTGCAAAAGGATAACCACTAGATAGGTATACGAGTTAGGGTATGTTTAGCGAAAATAGTAGTAGCACAGTTAGTAGTAGCAGGAAGCAGTAAGCAGTAGTGCTGTATGTTTTGATAAAGCGTTTGGTAACATGGTTATATACTTGTAATTATTAGTGTAAACTCTAGTTGCTAGTAAATGCTCCTTCAAGTAGCATTTTGATTTGGAGCGTTTAGAAAAATTAGAACTGCTAGTTGCTTGTTACCAAACAAGCATAGTACAAAATGATAAACGATAGTTGCTAGTTGCTTTAAAAAGCTCCTTAACGCTTGCTGCCAAACATACCCATAGCCTGCCAGTTGAATTAAGCTATTCTGACATTTTGAAAATGCTGATCTAACACATGCCTTGAAGCTTGAATTTCCTAGTATGAGTATCAACTTAGGTGACCGATGTCTATTGGATGTTAGTTTGGGACAATCAGGCTTGTAAAATTGTATCTGCAAACATAGATTATGGTGATAGTGACGTTTCTTCTGATCGATTTGTGTCAGCCCTTGCTTTCTGCAACTACTGTCTAACATATTGGTCAATCGGTAGTTCTCTGCATATATTGTTTCTCAATGAGATCAGTTTTCCTGCCAAAGGTGTTATCTATGATATGATCATTACATGATTTGTCTTGATTCTCAACTTGCAGCTTGCGCTGATTCAGTTCAAAAGCCTTCCCCCATTGTTTGCAGATGGTCCGACTGCCGTTCAAGAGTTGACACTAGCAAGTAAGTATTCAAGATCTTGTAAACATCTGTTACCTTTGTCAATGTAACTGTACTTTAGTTATATTGTCAACCCATACACGTGTCTCTTATGCACATCCCGTCAAACAACACCTGTTGTTGCAGAGACTGTCCTTGTGAACCCTTATTAGGTTGATCTTGATGTGACATATATTCATGTATGAACTATCGATGATTGAAGTCTGTGGTTTAATTGTTGAAAAATCAACCATTATGATAACATGTTTACTTGCACTCTTCATGGTCTTTCAGCTACTATAAAATCTATTTTTGACACTTGTAGGGGATATCTTCGAGCATGCTGTTGTGCTTAGTGTGAAGATGGAAGATCAAGATGCATTTGAGAGAGACTTCTTTCAGCTAAAGCCTTACTATACAGATGTTGGGTAATATTCCTTCAGCTTCACATTTACGCTTGTGTAATCCTTGTAATGGTTCAATGTTACAAATATTTTGTTAAAGTTCCAGCAAGATTACTCGCACCGGGTAATTAAATTGTAGACTGTTAGCTGCCTCTCTATGTTTCTTGGTTAGACCATGTGATGGCTAGGAATATTTAGTATAGAATATAGATCATATTTGATAGTCAGACTACACAATACACTCTTCTTGGAAGAAAGGCTTATATATCTGCTGAAATTGAACAGAATTAGCAGAAGTATTATGCCAAAGTGCTCTTGTGATGTTTCTAATGGTCGTTGAGCAAATTTGCAATATAGAAATGTTGCCTCTAGATTTTATTCTTTGATTCCATCTGTTCATTTATAACTTTTCAAATTGTTGTTCATAAGTTAATTTTATTTTTTGTTGGAACAGTGCTCGACTCCAACAATCTCCACAGGAGTACCCCATCTTGGGTCTCAACCTTTTGAGACTCCTTGTACAAAACCGAATTGCTGAGTTCCACACTGAATTGGAGTTGCTTACAGCCGCTGCTCTTGAGGATCCTTGTATCAAGCATGCAGTGGAGCTTGAACAATCATTCATGGAAGGGGCTTACAACCGAGTATTGACTGCTAGACAAACAGTACCTCATGAAACTTACGTTTATTTCATGGATCTGTTGGCAAGAACAGTCAGGTGAGTATTATTAATCTGCGTTATTTTTAGTTATTTGTGGCATTTGCATGTCAGTTGCTACGGCAAAGAACAAACTGTTATTAGTAGGTGACAAATATGGCACAGGCTGGCAATTGGTCAAATTGTGAAAGTGGGTAAATTCATTGGGGGGCAAAACGGGTTGAGCCAACCCAAACACTTCTTTAGATATAAAAACTCTTGTGACTCTGGACTTTCAACCTGTTGGATCTGTTTCACCAAATTCACCCCTTAGAAGTTAGATATACACCAAATGACCCATTGGAGGTAAATGGATCGAAATTGCTACCTCTAGTTATATGTAATTGATGCAAATTATTGAAGCACTTGTTTATTAAGTAGTGCACTAATCTATCGTGTACTGTTCATTTGGTGGTAAGTGGTGTAAATATTATATATGGTATGTGGTATAAAGTATCATATAAACACAACACCATTTTTGTACTTAATATCTGAAAACTAAAACTTTCACATCCGAAAAACTTGTTAATGCTTATCAGCATGTCTCTTTTTCTTCCAAAAAAGATGCAAGCATATTGCTCTTTCTGTACTGTCTTGTGAGCTGCAATAATGGTCTTCATGATTCACATTGAAGCTAATTGTCGATAGCTACTTAATGACTTTATACAATATATTTGCAGGGATGAGATTGCGGGGTGCAGTGAGAAGGCATATGACTCTCTTACGGTTAAAGATGCCAAACAAATGCTATTGCTCAACTCCGACCAAGAGCTCTTTGATTACATCCAAGAGGTACAGTTCTTTATTTTGATTCTCATTACAATGTTAGTTTAACCTCTTTTTGTAAAAGAAGGTTTTATGCATTTGAATACATTTTGGATGATTTTCCATTGCTGACCCACCAACCCATTTTCTTTTCGGTTAACCCATTATATAAAAGTGATAACCCCAGTTTACCCGTTTGTTGTCATAAAAATGAATTGGTGTGGAATAAATTATTGACTAGTAAGCACTAATATGAAATTTGCAGGAGCATCCCGAGTGGGAGGTAAAGAATGGATTGGTGTTCTTCCAGAAGGCCAAAGATTCTGCACCATGCAAGGAGATCCCGTCTCTCCAACTCATAAACCAGACTCTGAGCTACGCAAGGGAATTAGAGCGCATTGTTTGAATGTTTCAAATGTTTTATGAATTCCAAAAACTTGTTATGTGCTTTTGGAACTTATTGCATATTCGAACAAGCGTAAGGACTACCATTGTAATTTGCTATTAATCCGACTTGGAAATTGTCAACACCATTTACATTTGGTTTGCATATTCTTAAATTTGTTCACGGGTTTTGACTATGAAGATCTTTTCAACTACCAGGAGCAGTTATAACTACTATTACACCCACTTTAAACTTACTAAATGGTAGGTGTGCCATTTATTTTTTTATTTTCAGGTCAAACAAATACAACCATTTATTGTTTTGAGTATTATGAAATCAGCTGTAATATCTATATATGCTTTGTGGTATGATTGAAATTTTCTTATTAAAACAAGTTCATGTATAGTTTTAAAACTACTAGTGTTGATGTATAATTTGGTAACTTTTTTAAAATAAAATCTTCATGAAGAAAATTTGGAGGGGGTGATTTATGACAGAAGATTGATAGTGATGCTAGTGTGTTTAATAATAAAATTTCAACAATATAATATGGCATTAAATTTAGTAATTTTGATCTATTGTGGTCCTTGTAGATTTGATATCTTGGATACATTTCTTTAGCTAACACGCCCACTAACATCATCTTTGGTTTATATTAAATTCCATTCCATTATTGATTATTGTTCACACGCAATAAAGTACATGTACAATTGCCAAGTATAATTTTCTTACTTACTAGCAAGTTAATTAGATTTGTGCATATAAGAAAGAAAAGTTGCTAGATCTTGTGAACATGACCTTAAAGATATGGGTTCTTGACATGCCAATGTTCCATATAAATAGTATTTGTTGACAAATAACTACATTGACATATGTGAAATAAGTTCAATCACACTAGGCACAAGCTTGAACAAGCCAGAGGACTAATCGCTATAAAAGTTATCTTCATGTCAACTTCAAAATTATGAATGCTAGCAAATTGTTGAACCAAGTAAACACTGGATTAATTGTGACCCTTCTTTGCCTCCATAACCAACCATACAAAAGTCACCAAGGTTGTCACACCTTTAATAGTTTGTATTTATTATCAAGCTCATAATTTGTCCATTTATAAAATCTCTCTTTCATTATATAGCCGACACTTTAGATTTATAAATTAAGTCCCACAACTGTCCTTCAAGACCAACTAGGCAACTACATATCTACTCACAAAGCACTTGAATTTATGTTCTTCACCCTCATCACATAATCTTATTTCTAAAAAAGATTGGTGAAGTTTCTTTATTGAACTTTCAATATACCAACTCTCATTTGATATGATCTTCAAGGGCCTACCATGAAACCTTAAAAGATTTGTGTGTTACTGTTTTCTTGGTGTTTTTGTAGGTAAAAACTGTTTATGTTTCTATGGAGGCTAAGGATACATCATCTCCACTAAATGGTCTTCATCCAACTTCAAATTATGATGAAATATTCATGCAACGCAGCTTGATCTTTGCTGATAGTCTCAAGGTCACTTCCTTTTTTTCCATCAAAAAAACTTCTCTTTTCGAGATATTTAATGAGTGACTTACCTTTTGAGTCACTGTAGTTTGTATACTAGCTATTGTTAAAACTTAAAACTATTATAGTTTGCAAGAGTAAAAGTGTTTCGAAAAATCGCTTAATGATAGTTTCATTGTATTGACTAGTAATGAACTTATAGGACTTGAGGAATATAAGAAGTCAGTTATATTCAGCTGCAGAGTTTTTTGAGGACTCGTATCACAAAAATGGCAATGATCAACTGTAAGTACTAGTTAAATCCTAATGTCTTTGTTGGTTTTGAGTCATTATTTGCTAAGGTTAAGTTGCTACTTTTTTGCTGTTCTTGTGTGTAGATTGTTTGAAAGCTTAAAAGATTATGTGTCAAAAGCTGTCATTAGCACCATTGACCATTTGGGCTCTGTGACATCAAAAATCGACACTTTCTTGGATGAAAATATTGATGAAGCATTTGAAACAAATCTTCGAGTATTATGCATCCAACAGGTACTAAAGGACCACTTCAACATATTAAAACAAAAACCGTTGTTCTTTTTTTTCCCTTTCATGAATTCGTGTGTGTGATTTTCTTTGAAATTGTTGCAGAGACTGCAAACATGCCAAACTTATAGCGACCATGAGGGTTTTTCGCAACAATCACTGATGATACAGATACCAAAGTACCATAAGCAGTACCTACTCCCAGGTCGATTTTCTTTCTTTAAGCAAAATAATTAGGAAATATCAGTAGTCTTTTATTGGTATAAACATAGAGGCAAACACTAACTGCTATATACTTTCTTTTGGTATAGACGGACGTTTTTCTGAAGCCATTCAAGCAGAAAAGGCTGAATCATCAGGATTTAGGTAATACTTGTTACCAAGTAACATATTTAAGCGCTGTTATCACATTCTTCATATTATAAAACTCGTGCAGGAGAGGACGTAATGAGCGAAATTCTAGTGAGTTCTCATCAGGTTTAGTTGCGTTTTCATTTGGAAAGGCCACACCAAACAAAGCACTAGGTCAGGAAAAACTGTTTCTTTACGGTCCGTTACATTTCAACTTTCTAGCTTTAAGTACTGATTTGCGTAATTGCGTTTAACTGATGGCTGATAACCAGAAAAACGATCACGATCTATGTCCCCAAGTCGCTTCAGAATCAAGCGTTTCGGGTCTGTTGCCAGTCGATCCGCCAGTCCAATCGTTCCAATTATGCATTCTGGATCCGTTATTTATCGATCCATTAGTCCAAACATACCACAAGTAAGCAAAAATGAACCTTATAATTTTTTTTTTTTATACATTTTGAGCATTCTAAAACAAAACTGCAAAATTTGTCATAGTTCACTCATAACTTTCTGTATGATTGCAGAGGTCTAATCCAATGTATCCTGAAAGGGAAAGAAGAAAAGATATGCAGAGGTCTAATCCAATGTATCCTGAAAGGGAAAGAAGAAAAGATATCGAAGTTTATTCCAAGAAAACTAAAAACCTTTTCAAGGCGTTGCTTAGCATACACAAGTACAAGAACGATAGCTCACCGTATAGATAGTATTGTTGTAAATATTGTCGTGTAAATCATATATATATTTGAATACCAAAACATCAATCATGCACGATACATGCTTGACTCTATCAACATGCCATTGCCCAAATATACCATTTTGTAATAATCTAAACTTATATAATGATTACACATATTTAGAATATACACAATTTCATACAATGAGTATAAATGCCGATCACTGAGGTCATGTCGTAGAATTTGAAGTAAATAATCAATAGTTTCAACAATAGCTTGCTAAAGTAGGCAGAAATTACAAAGTTTCATTGGCGCGTACAGAGGTTAAATACTGTGATATCCAGCCACATAATGTTGCAAGACATAGGCTTTTGTATATCCATAATATCAGCAATTAGGATGCTATAGCAACTTCAACAATAAAATCCAAGAATTAACATTTTCATGGTTCCAATAAAAGAGCACCTTTTGTGCACGAATCCAATACAAAATCTTTTATTTAAGTTTTCCAGAGCATCATCTCTGACTTAAGCCTCGAATAATAAACATAATAAACAACACGGTGATGAAAATGTTCATTCTTGTACAACCACGCTTATCTCGCCCTTCTCCAAAAGATCATAGAATGCCCTTGTCTTTCTCTGCTCGTTCCAGTGATGCATCTTCCATAAACCACCAGCGGCTAACCCAAGCACTGATCCAATGATCAACTCCTTGACCACACTTGGGCCTTTCAAGACGGGATGAGCAACCCTACCACCAACCATATTTTATATCTGTAGTCAAAAAGCCAACAAAACATAAATCAGAATATCAAAGCCAAAATCTTACAGGAATTGCTCAAACACACAGTTTTGATAATAGCGAGCATAGAAACACAAGTCAAATGGATCCAAATACAAAAGCAAGCTTAAGGAGTTTTAATGGACATCAAGTCAAGTAAAGTCAAATTCACTAAGAAGAATCAGAGCATAAGGTAATTTACTAAGAGTAAAACACAAACTACTTATCACCAGACATGACGGTACATAAACCCCTAAATTCAATTAACAAGATGAACAAACAAAATCAGCACAGAGAAGCGATGATAGGCACTAAAGCTGAACCGCCAAGAAAACATATATGTAGAGATGATGAGACAGTACTAAGGTAGTGCAAAAAGACGAACCCAAGGGATGACTATTTGATCTCTATTATCTGTTTATATGCGGTAGACGAATTAAAGAGATGCTTAATAGGATTCAAATGATGAGATATATCACTCCAGAAAGGTCTATATGGATTCAATTTAACTTATCATTAGAATGCTATATCACAAAAAATAAATATAGCATAAGTGAATTAGTGAAGTGTCATAGAGACATGTATAATATACATTGCAGAACTGCTTATTGAGGAGGTGAATTTGTTAATACTTAAAAGCGACCTTTTTGTTTGAAGTGACGTAACAAAAACTGTTATAACACATTTGACATTTCTGTAGCAGATTGTTGCAGACCAGAAAACCATTGTCACAGAGCAAAAATTGGAGGGTGCCCAATCTCCTCGGTGGAAAGAAAGACTAGAACTATGCGTCTGGGCCATTTAACCTTTAACCCAGATTGTGATGTGCATATGTTCCTAGTGTAACTGTAAACTATAACCCTAATCGAGATAATAAGACTGGCAGACTAGTGCGGCTGTGTGGCAATAGACGTAGGTTAAGAAGATCATGTAAAATCTTATGCTATTTAGTGTATATTTGTATTCACTTGTGCGATTTATATAATTCATGAACTTTCACTACCTCTACCACAACCATCGTAATACTTCTATTAAAAGTTGCAAAAACAAAGATATACACGACAAAGGTCCTTCCTACAAAAACCTGATCACATTTCACTACCATCACATGATCTCAACCTTCTACATCATAGCTTTGACAATCAAATTGAATAACACGTAAATATCTAGCAATATAAGAAGAAAAAAAAAAGCGGAAACATTTAAACGCAACTCTCAAACATGCGATAAACAAACAACAATAAACCATCTTATTGTTTTAAGTTAAGGTTTCATTTCATCTAATGTTTTTTTTTTCCTTAAACTTTATAATTAAAATAATCATTCACAACTAATAGTCCCTAATAACATATGCCACTAAATAAATTAAAGTTTATATATATGAAATAAAAATTAGTGGTTTAACAGATCTGATTGATATAATAAGTTGAATACCTTAAGACGATAACAGAGAAGACTTTGATGGAATATTCCGGTACCGGTATTATCGCCGTCGGCTTGACCTACACTTGAAATGAAATGAAATGAAATCAGATTTTCCAGCCTTGTATCTACTACTCAAATCAATATTGCACTTACGTCCTTCATAGTTTTCATTTGTTACAAATCTTGGACACATACAATAAGTTGTAGAGTTAACTAGGGCTAGGCAAAAACCGACCGACACCCAAAAACTGACCAAAAACCGTCTGAACCCGACCTTTTCAATACCGAACCGAACGTAATCGGGTCGGGAGTCGGTTTGGGTTTTGCAAGTAATCGGTTTCGGGTTGTGTCGGTTTCGGGTCGGGACCGGCCCGATGCTCACCCCTAGAGTTAACTACATTTTTGTTCCTTATGGTTTGTTGGGTATTTCATTTTTCAGTCTAATTTTTTAAACGGTTTTGGGTTTTGTCTAAAAATGAAACAACCGTTTTGAGTTTTGTCCAAATTAACTAACGTCGTTAGTTTGATCATATTTGACAATAAAAGGATATTTTAGTCATTTCACACAACCGCTCCCTAGTCCCTCCCTTGCCTCATGTGATGAAATATATGTACTACGTATAAAGAGAAAATATGTTTGCTTAAAACTTTAAGCATTAAAAAGTGAGTAATTTTGTAAGACTAAAATACTTTTACTTATAAAAGTCCATACAATCTATTAAATACTTAAATACGTAATTACAATTTAAACCATTAACTTTATTCAGTCTCACTTACTCCATTAAAAAAATGCACAAAAAAGACAATTGCTTTTATGCGCGGTAGTCACCTATCTATACTATCTATAAAATAAAAATGGTCAAAGTGAAAAGTCAAGAAAGTGAATTATTGAAAAAATTAAAAATGAAAGGTTGAAACCATTAATTATGAGCAATTTCAAAAGAAAGTGGAATGTTAAAAAAATTAAAAAGAAAATGTTAAAATAATTAATTATGAGCAATTTTCAAACCGGACTGGTTGACTCGTTTTTCGACCGGAACCGTTCAACCAGTTGAACCACGCGGGTCAAACCGTGTTTCAAAACATTATATTTAAACCTCAAATCCTCAAACTTTTAATAATTTTCGTTTATAATCCATAAATTTTTTTTATCATTAAAACTATATGTCGCTATAAAATCCCGTTGTTATGCACGGGTACCCGTATAGTTTTACTAATTCATATACTTGTAATATAATTCTTTTTGATGATTAGTGTAATTTGAGAGTTATTGTTTTTTACTCCATTATGTAGTAACCAGCCCACCAGATTGGGCCAGCAAGTACCTAACACATAAGCCCAGCACAATAAAATTGTTTCAATTCAGAATTCTAGTAACCTGTAAACGACATCGTATTATTAATCATTGTCGATCTTTGAGTTAACAAATCTGAATCGGAAGCTGTCGACGAAGAAGAAGAATCATCCTCGGTGAATAGATTAACATGGTATAATTGATTATCTTTTATATAATTTAAAATTTCATTATAAAAGTTGTTGTTGTTGTTGTATTAATTTGATTGATGTAATATATATTTATAAAAAAAAAAACAGTCGGCGTTGTTCAATTTCCATTCGTTTTTGACGGTGGTGTTATTGGTGATATGCACTTGCACTTTCTTAAAGATGCAGTTTCCCACCTTCCTTGAACAAAAAACTGGGTACGTTATACACTTTCATCATTTATATTTTGTGTAATTTTTATTTATTTGAGATCAAGGGCTTAGTCACGTTTAGCTTATAGTCGAGTTAGGAGGTGCCGATTCGGGTATGGCCCGTTTTTCCATCCAACCAGTTTTTCCCACCAAATGACACAACTTTTCCCAACAGTCGCCAACCGATTTTAACTAACTTTTGGTTCTGTTTTATAGGACATAATTGATCTCTTTCAAACATAACACACATAACAACTTTCTGCGTATTACTTTGTTCTCTCGTGCCTTAGAAACAAAGTGTGATTCTCTGAATTATCCTATTGAGGATTTCGTGATACCTAAGTGCAGCGGCGGAACTAGGAGCTTCTGTCAGGGGTAGTGAAATACGAAAATTTGTTTAGGGGTAGCGAAAATTCGTTTCAGGGGTAGCGAAATCGCCAAAAAATGGCCAAAAATAGCCAAAAATCGCCAAAAAACGTAAAAAAATCGCCAAAAATTCCACTACTGGGTAAAAGTTCAGGGGTAGCGACCGCTACCCCTGGACTATACATGGATCCGCCCCTGCCTAAGTGGCTAAGTGACCTCTACACGATTAATAAGAGAATATATAAGGATTATTACCACTCACACACACCCAAATTCTAACAGAGGTAAGTGTGATATATGAAAACAGCGAGCAATTTATTTTCTTATGGAAGGAGCTTGTTGAGTAGGCTATGTGATCATTTTTATTCTAGTATATAAATTGGAGCTCGTGAATTTAGGCGGCCTGTGCCACGACTACAAGTAGCCAAGTAGGCCGCGTTAACTATTTATGTACAACTGTACAAGTATCCGTTAATAATGCACAATTGTTACATGTATCTAAGAACATTAACCCAATGGTACTATAATGGATTCATTTTATTTACGTACATCATGATTTATCATTGAAATAGTGAAGATTAAAGATGAAAAAAAAAAAAAATCAAGTATTTTTTAATCCACTTATGCTTTTGTTTTATTTAACTGTGAGTGTTTTGATATAATATAGATATTCTTTTAAAGCCTCATCCCTCATGGAAAAATATATACTGGCACTACTACAAACACTAAACATTATATATGGCTTTTAAGTCTCAAATATATATTTTATAACGGACTTGTGTGAAAATTGGTGGCCCTCATCGAGTGTTAGCCATGTACCACTGCACTTCTTGCACTCCCCTAGAACCGGCAATGAATTGAAGATACTAATAACTGATGGGCTGTACTTTTCTTGATTGCTTTCTCAGATCCTTATCTTCGCTAAGTAGGTTGATATATAGAACTAAGAGGTCAATACATGTATGCAATCCTGCATAAACATATTTTGCTAAGCCACAAAGAATCCTTATCCTTTGTATCTGAACAGATACGCTTGAGTGTTACCCTTCTGTTTTGAGTAATCCGAATAATAATGAACTTGGTAATACAATATCAACAGTAAATTTGATGATATGATGATGACCGTTTTTTCGAAAATCGGAAGGATTGTCTGCTTTTAGTTGTAATTTATATGAAAATAGTTCTCATCTTCTTGAAAGGATATTTGTATATCTCTATTCTAGATTCTGATGCATGTGTTTCAGAGTTCACTTCATATCTGGTTGAGACGTTGTGTACATAATCTTTTGTTTTTCCTGCAAAGTTATATGTATGAGAAAAAAGACCAATCTGAGATGGAATAGAATGAGTATATTCTGTAATCTGTAAGCATCATATCTATATACTTCTGATTCTGTGTCTCTTACACGAATGAAAAATTCTGGTGTCACATGGACAACTAAAGCACCAGAAATGTAGCTAGTTGATACAATGGAAACATGACATTAGTATTTTAATCGTGCTCTAAGTCTCTATGTATTTCATATTAGTTGCATACTGGGTTTCCTGTTTGACATGTCTGCACTGCACCTTACAACTGTGAAATTGATTGGTGTTTCTTATGGTATTATGCAGATTTCGTGGATTTTTCTGGAAGGCTGCTAGAATAGGTGAGCTTCTGATATTCATGTGTATAGCACATCTATAAGACGTGCTTTCTCTTCAGAATGATGTTTGTACATACTGTATCTGAATTGCCTTTAATATTTGGAACAGGTGAACGGTTAAGTCCATGGGTAGCTGTCGGATGTTTCACAATGGGCGTCTCCATTATATTTTTCTGAGTGGCGTCTTCCGAGTATTGGGAAGCAATAATGAAAGATTGCTATCTTTGTGGTAGAACATTCTTGTCTAGAATTGTTTCTAATAGAAAATATAGATCTCTTCTACTTGTTTTGTGTGTAATTGTGTACTATTTGTTTTAGGAGGACATGGAAGACCGCTACTGTAGAGTTCAAATTTTATCTTTTATATTGAATACTACTTGTAATTATTTTTATATCAGTAAAGTGCAGGTGGTGATTTAAACTTGAAATTAACCTCTAGGATGTTTTTGAGAGTAGTTTAGCTGTGCACAAATCATCTGGACCGAAAAATCTGAAAAACCAAACGGGGACTGAACCAGATTCAGCTGTTTCTGGGGCCGGAATGATTCTTTTATCAACTTTGTAGTTTCTGAAACTTAAGAAGTGTGTCATTTTTAGTTCATACTTGTATTCTTCAAAGCAAGAAGCTCATCTTCGTATTTTGGTTCATAATCTAGTTTGAAATTAAATTTATTCGCTTAGTTTCGGTTTATGGTCATTTTACTTTCTGGTCTTGGCAAGGTTAAGTCTGGTTTACGGCCTGACAAAAGAGAATGATCTCACATGTCAAAGATTTACTTCTCACCTTGTTAAAGACAGAATACTCCACCACATTTGTCTTGTTTGTAAAATTTCCCAATTGAAAGGTATTGACAAGAGTTGCTAATATATTTTAGAAGAAACTACCACAGTCATCGTAATTTGAAAGTGACATTTTATGTATGAAATACTCAACAACTTATGATACAACCAAAGAACAAATAACACGAATGTATCAATAAACTGATAGCAGATTTGAGGGAAAATCTCCATTAAAACGAAATCTCTGTGCATGTTGAGTTTATTATAACACGAATGAGAAAGTCGACACATAAGTCAACTTTGACTAACTGAGCTAACAGAATTGTAACAGAAATCTAACAAACATAAGTATCCAAGGCCTTAAGCATTCTATTAACAAGGTGGAATATATATGTTCTTGAAAAACATAGGATGGTGCCTCTACTTGGGCCAAATGGGCTTTGACATATTTAATCAATTGGGTCTACTTCGAGCCCATGCATTCTATAACATTAACAACTATATATATTTTTGGTATTCTCCTCCCTAAGATTGTAAGATAACAATGGCTAACTCCAACAGCCTATACAACAGCCAATGACTATTTTGAGCAGCCCTGATCTAAGTTTATGTGTATTTTCTCATATATTAATGTAGTCTGATGTCTTCTATTTAAAGATCAAATAGAGAGCATGCATTAGGATCATAGTGGGACAAAAAATCAGGGGTTGAGGAGACGGTTTCAACTCCAAGTCTCCCACTATCCCTATTATTTTTGTGGACCATGTCACATAAACTTTGGCTGTAGTAATTACTGCATTAACTATTTGCACACATCAACATACAAAAGCAAAAGACCCTCTATAGAGAGAACACATCCTTAGCTTGTATCCCATTAATTACGTAGTATAATCTTTGAATTGTATCTCATCATCTAGTCCCAAGTACAAACTTATGAAAATCATTTGTTAGGACTTTAGGACAATCAAACTTAACAACTTCCACAGTTCCACATATAGTTCCAACACTGGGACGTCCTCCGTCCCCAAGGGTTGCATTCAATGGAGGGCGCGATATCCTCCTGCTCCGGCCATATTATCTTCATTGCTCGATCACACCTGCCACATATTGAAATATCAATTGGCAAATGGTTGCTTCTACAATGTACGTTGGAAAACCCAAATGGGCTTGACATAATTATTGTGTCCACTTGACTACTTGAGCCCATGCATTCTATGATTATACGTATTCAAGGTATTCGATCTCCTCCCTAAAATTGTATAACAATATTAATGGCGTGCATGACAATAATCCCACAGGATATCATCATCGAAATTCTGTACCTCTTCCAACTGAATCCTTGGCTCAGTTCCGGTGCGTTTCAAAGGAATGGTTATCTCTACTTTCAGAACCCCGATTCATCCAAACTCATCAAAAAATGTTGTTTATGTGTCGTATGTGGGGTAATAGGGTATCCTGATAGCAATTAGAAGTCACGAGTATGAACGCTTTCAGATCGATTAAATTGGAGTGGATACCAATTACCGACCGGATAAAATCTAATTGATTCAAGTTTGTGTATGTTGTTATGTTTGCAATCAGAATTCCTTCTGTTTTTTTTTCTGTCTCTTCCACCAGAAGCGTTTATCTGATAAAACGGGATTAGGGTTAACTGCCTTTTGGCAGTTTCAAGGTTTCAAGCTATCAAATTTAGTCCCTCAATGTCCGAAAATTTAATTTTCTGAGGAATTTTTGACATAGCAACTTAGTGGAAATAAAAAGCTCGACCCCAGCCAGGGGCGCTGCCCCTTGGACCCTGCCAGGGGCTGCCGCCCCTTGGACCCTGCTTCTCTCAGGGGCGTTGCCCCCGAACCCCCACCAAGGGGGCTACCGCCCCCTTGGAACCCCCGTTAGTCCAGTTAATATTCATATAAGTGTCGACCCTTATATGCATATTAAACTCAATCTATTTTACACTAAAATACCAACAAAAAACACTTAACAGAAATCACTTCATCTTCAGGTCTAAGGATGGTTCACTTTATTCAGTCCCATACAATAACCATGAAGCAGTGTCAACACTAACCAAGCTTGACTTAGGATTTTATCAAATTATATCTATACTTGGTTCTGTCAATGGTCTTGTTTTAGTTTCTGCTTATAACAACTTGCATAATAACGACTATTATACCCTTTTTGTTTTAAATCTAACTACTAATGATTATGTTGAATTGCCTATCTCAAGTAAAAGTCAATTTTTTGGTATAAGTGGATTTGGTTATGATTCCGTATCAGATGATTACAAGGTTGTTACTATTGAGTTTGATGAGAAAGTGTGTGTATATAACCTTACAACAAATACTTGGAAGCAGGGGAGTCATTTACCTTATGGTGGGTATTATGGGAATGCGTCAGGTGTGTTTGTTAATGGATTTCTTCATTGGAAACTTGACAGACATTCTAAACCGGTTATTGTTGCTTTTAGTTTAGCAGATGAGATGTTAAGTGAACTGCCGTCACCCAATTTCTATAATGAAGCTACCAAGTTTGTCGCACTTGGTGAAAAGCTTGCTATATTCAATGAAGATAAAGGTGATGTGTGGCTGATGAATGAGTCCGGGGTAGAGAAATCTTGGACAAAGATTGTAGTCCATGGATTTAATGAAATTCCAATAGTTACACACAAGGTTTTTTATGACAACGGGAAATTTCTGTTTCTAACAAGCGATCTACTGTTGATATATGATGTTGAAGAACGAACTTTCTGTAAAAGTGTTGATATTTCTTATATGAATATCAGTTATTTTCTAAGTGCTTACGCGGAAAGCCTCGTCTCACCAAAATTCAGCAGTTCCAAATAGAAATCGTCAAATTTAACGGAAGAATAATGCATAGATGTGAGGTTCAAGGGTGTTTATTAGTTTTTAAGTTTGCATTGAACAATTTGTTTGAGTTGAATTCATCTTGAGATCGTTGTCAAGTTTTTTTTCCTTGTTTGAATTATTGGATTGTTAGGTACATTATTTTTCCTTGTGTTATTATTGAATATGGGTGCTTTAGGATGTTATGTATGTTGTACTTGATCCTTGATCTCATCATGTACATTGTTTAGACTTTAGACGTGCTTGCCAATTTGGTTTTATTCAAGTTGAAGGTTCTTTTGTTTGGCTGTGTATACTAGCCAGCGTTCTGTTTCTGCATATGCATTATGAAACTTTACAATTTTGGATATTCAGCAGCAACACGGACTAGTTTAAGTGCTTGGAGATGTTTTTATGAAGATAGGTCACACGTGTTGGGCGGATTGATTTTGTTTGCTCTCGCACTTATTTTATCTTTTACTTACTCTGAAACTGATCTTTCTTGATTGTGCCTCGGGGAAATTTACCCATAGCTCTTCATGTTGCTATCTTTCGAACACAATTCAAAGAGGAACCCCTGACATAATCTTTGATTACCAACAAACGATTACCCTGGTACTAACAATAGAAGTTTTTGAAGACAAGTTTGTGAAACTTAAAAAACACTGGTATTTACAAATAAAAAAAACTCATGTTTGTATTTGGTTGATGATCTAGTTTGGGACTAAATGTAGGTGCTGTTTAAGGTCATTTTGGAAAAGAAGGAAAGAATTAATATCCACATTATTCAAAGGTAAAACTTCTCAAATCTACAACCCATAAAGATTGTTAAAACACAGAATGCTCATCAAATATATCAAAAATAAACTTAAAACCTGTCATCATGATTTGGAACAAACGGTGTACCGTAAACTCAAACAGGAACACCATTCAGTTCAAGTAAATATCAAACACCTGCCACATAGTGTCTATAACGGTTCACAATTAAGCAGCCAAAGGGCCTAGTTTAAACTACAACCAGTTGTATATAGTAACAGGAGGTTCCAATAAAGACAAACGAAAGGACAGTGCCAGCTGAAAGTTGTAACAAACTGCAAGTCAATGAAGCTATCTCTTCTTTCTTCCACCCTTGCCAGATTTTGAAGGTGCAGCAGTAGCATTTGATGTAGATGATGCAGCTTCTTGTTTCTTCACTCTACCAGGGTGTCGAGGAACCAATTCAGCAAATACGAAGCGTCAGCTGTTTTTCTACAACATTTTTCCAAAATTACTACACAGGCTAAGGTAGAATCTCAAAACTTGATATGCTACGTATACCAAATAAATGTACTGTAGAACTTAATTTGCAGGGTAAAATATCTCTGCCCCTTCCAAAGCTTATAAAAAGTAAATATTATGAAGAGTATTTGTTTATCATCTTTTTAACCTGAACTGGTCACTCCAAAAAATTTCATATCATCTAAATAACGTACAAGCAGAAAGGCTTGAATCAACATATAAGCCAAAGTTATGTCAATCGCTGAGTTCATTTAACAGACTCTCAAAACAGATGATCCCAAACAAATGTTAAACATCTACTACAGGCACATGGTTGATATGTGGGCAAAAATAATTCTGACCTTTGCCTTGTGAACATGAACTAAGATCATCAGACAGACAAAAATGTGCATTACAAGATATGACAACATTTAAAAGCGTCATTTCTTCAAGATTGACAAATCAAATTGAATTCTGATTCTCCATTGTATGACTAGAATAGTGTCTACTAGTAATACTCAACAAGTTATTTGTACAGCTGTAAAACGAACATGCTCACATTCTATATTTGGCATTAATGCGTAGTTGTACACCCATTGACTGTTGGTGTGGAGAAATTGTTTTTGCTTTCTTCTTCTAGCAACTTGGACCGGAACATCAACAAAAGCTCAATGGCTTGTAAACATGGTAATTAACTTTACACATTTATAGCGTATCTATACTACTTATAAAGCCTCTATAGTCAAAGTGAAAAGTTGAGTGTTGAAAAATGGTCAAATGAGAGAGAAAAGTGAAATGTAACTTATTGTTGGAAAACACACACGCAGGAAACCCTTCCTCTCAAAACTACCAAAATACTCTCATATCTTCCCCCTATTCCCACCACCACTACTCCCACCAACACTACTCACGCCACCACTTGAACGCCACCATGATCACCCGACGCTACCACCATTGGACTCCCAAGACCACAGAAACCAACGTACCACCGAAGTTCACCCACCGTCATCCCACCACCACAGTAGCGATACGACCGAGAGGAGCCACCAAACCTACGACCATCAAACGGTAAAATGTTACCACGTATTTCTTAGGGATGTCAATAGGGTTGGGTTTACCTGAACTGTACCCAAACCCGATAAAGCTTATAGGGCCGGGTTGTTTGAAAAGATTTACCGGGTTTGTTTGAGCCGAACCCGATAACCTGATATTGTTATAAGGTCGGGTTACGGGTTGAATAATTTATATTATCGAGTCAAACTGAGAACTCTAAATCTATTTTTAATGGTTTTTGCTAACGGCAACCATAAGAGTTGTGTTTAAGAAACTTTAATTTATTACAATTATTTGTAAGAATACAATTCAACCAATCACAATCAAGTGTCAATTGTGTATTCAATATTTCTAGTATTGTCCCCAATTTTTTTTAAAGAATTATCATTGAATTAAAATCATTCATAGGTGATATTGTAATGAATATTATTTGCTTAACCTCAAAGCAAAACTCTTTTTTAATTAGTTAATTTAGGGTTTTCATAATTCGGGTAATACGCACAGGAATCGAAAATCGAAAACCAAAACAGAACTGAATTAATATTCGGTTTTCAATTTGAATAAGGTTTTGTCAATCTAAACCGAAAACGGAACCAAAACCGAATTCATATAAATATATATTTTCTTTATATATTTCTATATATAAAATGACTACTAGAATTCTTTTATAGTATAAATATAACATTTTTTTAGGTTTGATTTTTTTTTTTCTTTTTCTTTCCTAAAATTCTATATAAAATAAATAATTAATTAATTAAAATTAAATAAATTGGGTTACTCAGTTTGGTTTAATCAATGTCAAATTCGATTCGGTTCAGTTTAGTTTTACTTGGAAAAAAAAAAATAACCGAATTATTGAAAGGAATAAAACGAACAGCCCAATAACCAAACCGGTTAAGTAATTCGGGTTATCGGGTGGTCTAATAATAAGAAGCCCAAATCAACCCAACTCAATAACACATATTTTTCTTCTTCAGGGGGAAACTTTAGGGTAAGTGAATAAATCGGATGATTTGGTGAGGCAGGCGGCTGTACCATCATTCATGGCAATACTAGAAGATCGAATAAGTTTGTTAGCCTACTTGTTGAAATCCTGTCTCGTTTAGATGACACAAAATACGCCATTAGAACAGGTACCCTTTCCAAAAGATGGCAGCATCTTTGGCCTCAGCTTTCTAACATTTTCTTTACACATGAAACTCGTCTTAATATCCCCCAATTCTATTCATCCCTCAAAAGAATGTTAACAAGTCAGACCCATCAAGTCAACAAGCTCAAACTGCATGCATATTACAACGACCATACTAAAGTTAGCAATTGTATTCGTAGTGCTATTAGTCGTAATGTTCAAGAGGTTGATTTTCGTATGACTCGCCAGCGGTATTATGGACCTGACCGTTCTGTGACTCACATGAGGTATGTTTTACCTGACTTCTTTTTCACCTGTTCAAGTTTTATCCATGTCCGTTTGTGTGGGGGCTTATTTGAACAAGCCGGTGTCATTAGTTGGGAAAACCTTAGGATTTTGCATATTAAAGCAACGGAAATAGACCAAAATATGTTTGAAAATATTTTATCCGGAAGTCCTCTTTTGGAAACTTTGGAGCTGTGTTTTTGCCGTGGAATTCAGTGGATTGATATTACTACTAACAAGAGTGTTAAGAACTTGGGGTTGAAGGATTGTATCGATATCATCCATATCAACGCTCCGTATATTTTGTCACTAGCAATCAAAGGATATGTGATGTTTACGGATCTTATGTTGCTAAATGTGTCTTCGCTAATTAACGTTGAACTAAATTATTCCACGGGCATGAAACAAATACATGAAGAGCAGGAAGAGATGCTTAAAGGACATCTACTTAGCCTTGCCCATGCCAAGGAGGTTATAATTGGGAAATCATGTTTAGAGGTACATTCAACTTTCTTTTTATACTTTGCTAATTTTTGTGCTTGTTTTGATATGTGATTTGTAAAATCAATTTGTTATTGTGGAGTTCCCATTTCAATTCTCATTTTTCGTTATCTTTTTGTTGGCAGACTCTCTCTCGTTTAAAGGCTAAAGGTTTTGTAACTCCATTGAATTTGAAGGTTCTTGGTGAGATTGCTTCAGGTTGAGCGGAGACCGGAAAGAACTATTACTTGATCATGGTCCTAAAGGTGATGAAGTTAGTTGATTGATGGCACTTTAGTTCTTTGTTTAGGCTAGACAACATTCCGAATGCATTTAAATTAGTTACTCCATAGTGACTTCGATTTCGCTGACTCTAAACAAGGCTTGTGTTAACTGTAAAAAGCTAGTTATTGGCACGCGATTAAGAATCCTAGTCACAAGCTTATTAACCCTTGGTGCAAAAGTTGTTCTGGACTATATCTTATCTTTCATCTTAAGTTTTTGCTTATCAAGTTTGCTCTTGCTTGGCAATCATGTTGACAGATTTGATTGTGCTTATGTTTATTCTTTCTACGATGCTCGTTTATCATATGTCATATGCTCGTGTGAGCTTTGTTAAGCTTGATTGCGGTCATGTACTTGAAGGTTTGATTGTGGCCATGCACTTGAAGATGAAAGTACTCTCTTGAACATATTAATATGTGGTTAGATTAAGTCGCACCTTGTAACTTTTTTAACATATAAGAATAGGTTAGTGTGTGATGCTCGGTTGTGAATCTTCTTTCTTCACTCACAGATAACTGTTGACTTTTTTACTTTCACTGTCAAACTTAATGGATTTGAAATTTAACATTTCTATAATTTGTAGCTCTACATTCTCGAAGTCTTTTTGCATAAAAATTATAGTGCTTATGCGTTTTAGAGTGGTTACATTTTTGCATAAAAAGTGACTAAGTTTTGACTAATATGTAATGCAAAAAAATAGTTAGTTTGACTCTTAAAAGTCAATGATAAGGAAGAGGAGTAAATCAGAAGTTATCTCTACACCCTCTGTACTTTCCATTATGGTAGTTTTGTCCATTCTATGTTCAAGGTCCATTTGCTAATGCTTACTAGTTGCTCCTCAAACACATTTATAATAGTTCTGAAACTTTGTCAAGGGCGTTCTAGTGATTAATTATGCTCAATGTCAGCCTTCTGGTTTAGCATACATGGTCAACTTGTGTCAACCAGGTTAGTAATGTGGCCAAATGGTCTGGTTGAGTTAGGTAACCGTTAATATGAGTCCGGCTTGAAACATGTAAAGCATAAGTCTTGTTCAGGTTGGGCCGCAAACACACTCGATGTTTTCTCTTGTGCATGTATGTGGATGGAGCATACATAAAAATATTATAGATTCTTGCCTGCAGAAAAGTGCCAAGTGGTAGGGCGTAAGGATATTCATGTCGATTATAGTTTTCTGGGTGATATTTAAATGAAATACTTTTCAGTTTTCTTGAGAGGCTTTGATTGGTTGTTTCGTATCAATCTTTAACAAGTACGGATATTGCTTAAGTAGCATCATTTGTTGATCAAACACTAGGGACCAGTTTAGATAGATCAGAGAGTACACAGAGCATTCTTGCTAGTTGCATTATAGTTACATTTGACTAGTTAACATATTTTATTTCATTAGTTGATTCAATGGGGAGGTAGGTGATTGGTCTGATAGCAATTCAGGTGAAGGGCTGAGATCGGGAGGTGATATCACTCGATCAAGACCTTTACTGGTGTTGTTTGACTTGTGAATCCTGATGAAAGATTACTTGCTTACCTTTGTTTGCCCAATGAAAGTGTCATGGGTCACTTGAGATGCAGTTGACTTTTACTTTAGATGTCAAGCCACAACAAGCGCTATAAGGATTGTAGTACTTTGGATGTCATGCTATCCAAGCATTATTCTTACATTCAATCATCTTGACCATTCTTCATTATCACGCTTACTTGTGCAGAGCTTAAATATTCATATTTACATTCCAGTCTTGGTACCTGAGTGTTTGTTGCAAGAGGAGAGAAGTTCGGTGAAGTAATATGAGTATTTGAGTTTTAGTTTGGAAAGTGCTGATGTTAGTCTAGTTGAGTGAGTTTGTGGTCGTCGTTCAGGAGGTAGTGTCAACGTGGGTCGTGGGTTGCTGTGGGTAGTCGGGTTGCTGCGGGTCGTGGGGTTGTCGGGGGTCGTCGGGTTGCTTCTAGTGTGTGGATTTCGGTAGTCGGGTTCTGTGGGTCGTCGAGGTCTGGATCGTGGTGTTGCTTCCAGTGTGGATGTGAGAAGTGTTGCTATGGGTCATAGTGTTGCTTCTAATGTGGATTTTGTCGTCGTGTTGATGTGGATTTTTGAGTGAGTTGTTGAATGGCTTCTTCAAGACGATATGTGGTGTTTTTGGATCTAATACCCTCGGCCATGATGGAAGAGATCAATGAAAGCACCAATTGAGGTGTGTAAACACACGAACTTCTTCCACGTTGGCCACTACTATGGTTGATCTTTCTATTATTAACTTAATTAAAAGATAATATAACCTAAACAACATAATCTTTAAGATACTCAGGCTTGTTGATGTCTCTCTTGGGCCGTCGAAACGCTTGTAATGCATTCTCGTTGGGTCAATGCTCACGTGAGGTTTTTTTTTTTTTTTTTTTTTTTCTGCTGATATGTATCAACCAAACGAGTGACCATACCAACAGGTTCCCCATGTTTTCCAGCAACCTGCTTCCATCTAGCATTCCTTTTCCAGAAAGCAGTTGAGTTAGAGATGAGTCTAATGGTAAGATGAGTAGTGCCAGGATGTCTCTTTGAGTGAATGAGATATGCATTTTCAAGTGCCAAGTGGAAGACTTCCACTTCCTTGTCTTGAATTCGTCATGGACCTAACGACAGGGACGGAGCCAGGCGGGGTCCCGTGGGTGCCCGGGACACCTATGGATTTTTTCGATGTAGTGTTAATTTTAAGAAAAACCATCGATTTTTCCCAAATATATCTTAAATGACCCCGGTCCATCGAAATGTGTTTTAAGCCTTATTTACTTAGCATCTTAAACTCTATTATATTATGGTTAAAAATATTTTGTACACCCGGTCATATTTGTTTCTGGCTCCGTCCCTGCCTAACGAGTGTAACAGACAAAAGAAAGTAAATGTTATTCGAAGTTAACAAAAGATCAAATCCATATTTCTATGATCATCAAAACATAAATCAATATGAGTAAAAAAAATAAAATATAAGACCAACCTTGGAAAGTGAAATGTGTGTTTTTCTGGTGGCCATCTCCCCATTAGTGAGGTTACAACAGCATGGTCAACTGTTTGCTATACAAAACATCACCGATTCTTGGATAGGATACCTTCCTAAATAGGGATGGAGACAGTGGGGGAGGAGGTAGTGCTCGCCCCCTCCAATACGTCCAATCAATTCATTATTTATCTTACAAAATTTAAGCCTATTATCCAACTATAGCCATATAACCCCCAACCTTTAGATAACAAAAGAATTGATAAGCTTGACACCATTTCAAACAAAAGGTTTTCGTCTAATATTTTTTTAATTACATAAATGGTCCCTGTGGTTTATCTAGTTACACGGATTTAATCCTTAGACTTTATTGTTTAAGGATCTTCTTTATGTGGTTTCGACCCGTTATGAGTTTGGTCCTTTGACCAATAATTCATTTAGTTGACTGTTAACTTGAATGGTATTTTGGTATTTTTCATGTATTATATTATTATGAGTTAATTACTTAAATGGTCCATGTGGATTGTTGAGTTTAATGAAAATGGTTCTCTTAGACTTTTTTTTTTCCCGGATCCCCTCCATGTGGTTTTGACCTGTAACGGGTTTGTTCCCTGTGGTTTGACTGGTTTAATGAAACATCCCTAGACTTTTACACTTAAGTCCATGAAATTAAATTTTAAGATTTGCCTACTTTTAAATGTTTAAGGTCTAACTGTAAATTCTATTAACCAATCAAATATAACGTTTATTTACATTAAAGTCCGTTATTTTTATTTAAAAAAAAAACGATAACTCAAAAGGCCATGCGAATTTTCATTTTGTTTTTCACCAAAAATAGAGATATGGTTCGTGCATGTTGAGGAATTCTTGGGTGGCTTCCCTGATAAGTTTTTCATTTTTGAGTTTATTTTCCTAAATATTGTTTTGTTTTTTGTTTTTTGTTTTTTTTTTCTTAATTGTTTTTGTAAAATGACTATTGTAGACACTCTCGAAATTCTTCATTTACTTTTTGAAGGGGTATTGAGGGTCTATTTCAACTCGTAATTATTAGAGTTTATAGATATAGATATAGATTCTCTTCCCTAGGATTGTAAGGCATCAAACGGGCTTTGAGATATTGAATCAATTGGGTCTACTTCAAACCCGTACATTCTATGATATATTTATAACTTTAACAATTATATAAGGTAAATTGCAAAAGTTGGTTTGGTCAAATTGCATGTTTCATCTTTATAGTTTGGAAAGTGCAAGCGGTCTCTTCGGAAGAAAACATTGGATCTGATTTTCTCTTTATTTTCTTTTTAAATTAAAAAAAAAAAAAAAAAAAAAAATAGAAAAGTCTAAAATACATCCTTGTGGTATCCCAAAATCCCGTTTTCATCCTTTTTCTTTTTTTTGGAACAAAACCATCTCTCCGTTAATAAAGTTGACACAAATACATCCCCCAGTTACTAATATCAGTTACTATGGATTAACGATGCAAATGATTTTCCGTTATCTCCTAACAAGAGTTAAAATAGTTGCATCGTTAGTCCTCATTGAGTTAAAATATTTGCATCATTAGTTCTCATTGACTATAGAGTTAAAATATTTGCATCGTTAGTCCTCATTGAGTTAAAATATTTGCATCGTTAGTCCTCATTGACTATAGAGTTAAAATATTTGCATCGTTAGTCCTCATGGACTATTCTTACGTTTTTATCATTTTTCGTTCGTTTTTCTTACGTTTTCGTCCGTTTTTATATGTTTTCGTCCATTTTTCTCATGTTTTTATCAGTTTCTTCCATTTTTCTCACGTTTTTATCCACGCTCATACAGTTTTACTCGTTTTCGTCTATTATTCTACGTTTTCATCCGTTTTTCTTATATTTTATCCGGTTTCATCCATTTTTATATATATAATGTGTATGAAAATGGATAAAAATATACGAAAATAGATGAAAACGTATGAAAACTTGACATTTGATAAAAGTGTTTCTAAATTGATTTTAAATCACGATTTTGACCCCTTTTGGTCCGAATAATCAAAAGTGTAAAACACGAAAGTTGTCCGGAATAATGTCTTACATTAAGACGCGTGAGATTTTAACCTTAAATTGCAAAACAGCGACTGTTTACTACCAAAACTTAAGCGGTTATGAATTTGGTCGAAAACCGCTTAAGTTTTGATAGTAAACAGCTACTGTTTTGCAATTTCAAGTTAAAATCCCACATGTCTTGTTGCAAAATATTATTCCGAAAAACTTTCGTGTTTTACACTTTTGATGATTCAGACCAGAAAGGGGTCAAAATCGTGATTTAAAATCTATTCAGAAACATTTTTATCAAATGTCAAGAAAAACGGACGAAAAATGATAAAAACGTAGGAATAGCCAATGAGGACTAACAATGCAAATATTTTAACTCAATGAGGACTAATGATGCAAATATTTTAACTCAATGAGGACTAATGATGCAAATATTTTAACTTTATAGTCAACGAGGACTAACAATGCAAATATTTTAACTCAATGGGGACTAACGATACAAATATTTTAACTCTATAGTCAATGAGGACTAACGATGCAAATATTTTAACTAATGAGGACTAACGATGCTACTATGTTAACTCTTGTTAGGAGATAACGGAAAATCATTTGTATCGTTAATCTATAGTAACTGATATTACTAACTAAGGGATGTATTTGTGCCAACTTTACTAACGGAGTGATGGTTTTGTTCAAAAAAAAAAATGATGAAAAACGGGATTTTGGGATATCACAAGTATGTATTTTGGACTTTTCTTTTAAAAAAATAAAAATAAAAATAAATATATATATAAATAAATAAACTCTTTACCAAATCAAGAAAACCAAGTCATCTTCACAAAACCCAAAATCAAACAACAGTAAAAAATCATCAAAAACCCTAACCACCTTCGGCCATCGTGCCACCGCCACGACCTCCGGCCACTCTGCCATCTCCGAGCAACTTCTGTCCACCGTTGGCTACTCCTTTATCCTTTTACCCGTTTTAATTTTTCTTTGGTTTTTTCTTTTGGGTTTCTAAAGTGGCTACTGTTTTAGTGTGTTTGTTATAAGCTATTATAAGTTTATAACAATGACAACAATCCCACAGGATATCATCACCAAGCACATTCTATACCGTCTCCCAGCCAAATCCGTAGGTCGTTTTCGGTGCGTTTCAAAAGAATGGCTATCTTTACTTACAGAACCCCGATTCATCCAAACTCATCAAAAAACACTTAACAGAAATCACTTCTTCTTCAGGCCTAACGGTGCTCCTTTCAATGATTCACTTCATTCAGCCCCATATAATGAAGCAGTGTCGACACTAACCAAGTTTCGCTTTCCACTTTATCAAATTCAATTTATACAATCTTCTTTCAATGGTCTTGTTTTAGCTTTTGCTTATAAAAACCCCAAGGGCTTTGGTACCCATCTCATTTTAAATCCAACTACTAAAGATTATGTGCAATTGCCAAAATCAAGACTTGAAGAAATTTACGATATAAAAGGATTTGGTTACGATTCCGTATCAGATGATTACAAGGTTGTTATGATCAAGTTTGATAATAATAATATCAAAAATAATGCGCCTTTCAAAAAAAAACAAAATATATATATCAAAAATAATGTGGATGTATATAGCCTTAAGACTAATACTTGGAAGCACTTGAGTGATTCACCTTATGATGATTATATAAGTTATAACGGTCCATCCTCAGGTTTGTTTGCTAATGGATTTCTTCATTGGATTTGTAACATTCATTCTAAACCGGTTATTGTTGCTTTTAGTTTAGCCGATGAGAAATTAAGTGAAGTGCCGCCACCCAATTTGTTTAATGAAGTTGATATCCTGTCTGATGACGGTACCTGGTTTGTTGCACTTGGTGAAAAACTTGCTTTATTCAATGAAGTCAAAGGTGATATTTGGCTAATGAATGAGTATGGGTTACAGAAATCTTGGACAAGGATTGTAATTCATGGATTTAATGAAATTCCATCGGATAGAAGGTTTTTCTATGACAACGGGAAATTTCAGTGTCTAACTAGCGATCTATTGTCGATATATGATGTTGAAGAACAAACTTTCTGTAAAAGTGTTGATATTTCTAATATGAATATCTGGCGTTTTGAAGGGGGTTATGCGGAAAGCCTCCTCTCACCAAAATTCAGCAGATCCACATAGAAATCGTCAAATTCAATGGAAGATAAATGCATAGATGTAAGGTTCAAGGATGTTGTATTGAAAAATTTGTTCTGAGTTGAATTCATCTTGGATTTGTTAGGTGCATTAGTTTTCCTTGTTTTTATTAAATATGGATGCTTAAGATGTTATATATATCTCATCATGTACATTGTTTAGACTTGTTTCCCAATTTGGTTTCAAAATCATGCTCTAATGGAAGTTATTTAAGTTAAATGGTTCTTTTATGGCTTCATATACTAGCTAGTGTTCTGTTTCTGTGTATGCATTTTCAAACTCTGCAATTTTGGGTATTCAGAAGCAGCAAGACGTGTTGAAGAGATTGAAGATGATTGTTATGAACATAGGCCACGGGTGATGGGCGGATTGATTTGTTTGGTCACACACTTATTTTATCTTTCGCTTACTGTGAAATTGATCTTTTTCTATAGTGCTTCGCAGAGCCCATAATTACCATAGCTCCTAGTGTTTGCTATCTACTGAACACAATTCAAAGATTTATCCCTGCCATAATCTTTGATTACCAACAAACGAGTACCCTATTACTAACGATAGAAGTTTTTGAGAGCTTAATTTTATGTTTTGTAGATAATCATCCATTTTAATTAGATAAGATTCAGTTGTATTTGGGGCCGGACTGATTGTTTAATCAACTTATTAGTTTGTGAAACTCAAAAAATATGTAGTCTTAGGCTTAAAATGGCATTTTCAAATCAATAAACTTAGGTTTGTATTTGGTTCATGCTCTAGTTTGGACTGAATGTAGGTGCTCTTTGAGATCATTTTATATTCTGGTTTTGCCATGGTTACGCCCAGTTAAGGCCTGGCAGAGAAGGATCTCAAATGTCAAAGATTTGCTCACATTATTCAAAGGTGTCACTTGACAATTAAGTTCTAGTTGTTCACATTTTCTTAAAGCTCGTCATATTTTTCATGTAGGAATTTCTCGTAAGTGTTGACAAGGGTTGGTATTTGCTTAAAATTAACTTAAACCTGTAATCATAATTTGGAAGTTGAATTTTACTTGGGCTACAAAAGTAAAAAAATTTATATGAAAATTTCCACAACTTAATAATACAACAAAAGAACAGACGGGTACCATAAACTCAAACAAGAACTCCATTCAGGTTAAGTAATATCAAACACCTGCGACATAGTAAGTGTCTATAACGGTTCACAATTAAGCAGCCAAAGGGCCTAGTTTAAACTACAACCAGTTGCGTATATAGAAACAGGAGGTCCCAATAAAAACAAAAGAAAAGGAAGTGCAAACTGAATGTTGTGAAAGCTGCAAAACTAACGGATCTATCTCTTCTTTCTTCCACCCTTGCCAGATTTCGAAGGTGCGGCAGCAGCATTTGAAGCAGATGATGCAGCTTCTTGTTTCTTCACTCTACCAGGGTGTCGAGGAACCAATTCAGCAATACGAATCATCAGCTGTTTTTCTGCAATATTTTTCCAAAATTACTACATAGGCTAAGGTAGAATCTCAAAACTTGATATGCTACATGCTATACCAAATAAATATGCTGCAAACCTTAATTTGCAGGGTAAGATATCTATGTCCCTTCCAAAGCATATAAAAAGTAATTAATTATGCAGAGTATTTGTTCATCGTCTTTTTAACGTGAACTGGTCACCCCAGGCCTTTGTGGTGGAGCCAAACTCTGAAGGCACTAAACTCTATTGATGAAATTTGTAGGACCTATGGGGAGTCGAGGGCTATGTTAACAAAGTTTTACACATAAAGCCTGCCTTGCTTTCTATATAGGCATTATGACTAAGTATCACATGAATCTTCTTATCTTCTGGAAGATTAATGCAGGATCTTGGTTCAAGAAGTCAAAGGTAAACAAGCGATCCTAGATTTTGCAGGTTCAAAGAATACGTTGTGGTATCTCTTAATATTATTATTATTATTATTTTCCTTTCAAAACTAAGTTATGCACTTCACACTTAAAATCTAAATTCATATATGTATTCAGCTTCTGTATCGTTTTTATTACACTCCACCCTGGCTCATGCATATTTCCTCCAAAAAACGATAATTTTTTTGCAATATGGGACTTGACACAAATTTCAATATCTAAAACACCCCTAAAAGAAGAAAGATATATATAAATGCTCATTGACCACAACCAAAGTGTTGCAATCTTTTTAAGAGGAGGTATTAAGATATATAAAACATCGCGCCCATATCTACCATTCTACAATGTAAAGTCTAGTGCACTAATGGTATTAAGATTAAGTCTGATAATATAAGATTAAATAAAAAATAAAAAATAAATAAATAATAAAACACACACACACACACACAAAAAACCCTACCAGCAGCATGTTCCACAAAGTCGTGTTAGTTAGATTTGGTTTCTTGGCAGGCAACCATTGTGGATAATCAAAAGGTATAAACAAACTAAATAAATTGGAGGACCAAGAGAAGAATGCTTACTGTTTGCAATAAGGGGATTGTTTAAAGTTCCATCTGGTCTTTTCAGATTAACCCTCACCCTCCCTACTTGCATGTAATCCCTTGGATATGCTTTATCAATCTTCACAACCATTAAACAAAACTTTAGGAGTATATAAATTACCAAAAGCGAAAAATTAAAATGCATTCTTCAATACAAGAAAAATAGCTTCTCAATGTTTAGATCAAACATATCCATTGTTACAAACCTATAACTCAAACCCAATATGTCTATCTGTGTGAGATTTCATAGAAATCGGTTAATACTATCCAAACCAAAGTTATTATTAAAAAACTACACAATTATACACCAAGAAGGAAGTGATTAGCATTGCATTTTGTAAGTGACTAACATCAGAAATATTACGTTTTTTGATAACAAATAATCAAGTTCCTAGAGTGTAAGTAAACTGAAACTAGTTCTAATTATTTCTAAGTTGACTAATAACTTCTAAAATAATCGATTCACGAATATCGGCAACAAAACTAGTTCTAAATTATTGGATTATCGCAACTTCAAACAACATCCAAACAGTGTTACGTGCACCAAATTTTAAGGAGGTGTTTGGATTGCTTAGTTTTTCTGGTCATGCTTCTGCTTAATGCTAATGGTGTTTAGGTTTACTTATTTTGTAAAAAAAATTGAAAGAATACGCTAAAACTAATTATTTGCTGAAATTTTTCAAAAACCTGAATGTAGTTTAATTTCAGCAAAAATTAAAGGCCCTCGGTACCAAAATATACTTCCACTCCATTTCCATCCTTTCATTACACCCAGGGACCAGAATCTGCTTATTTGAAAATACGCAGTTTCAAAACGCAATACAGAGCCCCCCCCCCCCCCTAACTATTAATACATATCACTTTCAAAACGAAATACAAACTCTAACTTTATTTAAAAAAACACACCAAATACGTTGAGAGTTTAAATTTCCCGTAAAATTTAGCTACATTAAAATGCCAATTCAATTTTATAAACAATTAGACGTGAAGGCATTGCCTTTTAAAAGAGACCATGATCAGAACTATTACATCAACTTTCTAGTGTTTGGATACACATTTTGATTTAGTCGTTTTTAGTACAGGTTTGTGTTTCCGAAGAAATACCGGTGAAAGTATTTCCCGGGTCGTTCTCCCAACGAAGGTTGAATGGAGTCGTGATTTCAGTTCAAGAATCGTGAAATGAATGGTGAATAAAGTGATATTATGGGAAGATATAACTATGGAAAAATCATATAATGAAACATAAGAAATGATAACGTAACGCTATTTAAACCAAAAATGTAACCTAGTCTAAAAACGCGCAATCTATTTAAAAAGAACGTATGAACGCAAAATAAAACGTGAATCTAAGGCAATACTAATCCTACGGGTATGAAAACAATTTTTCTACGTACTAAATGTAAAAAGAAAATTTTAAGAAAAAGAAAAATATTATTATTATTATTATTATTATTATTATTATTATTATTATTATTATTATTATTATTATTATTATTATTATTATTATTATTATTATTATTATTATTATTATTATTATTATTATTATTATTATTATTATTATTATTATTATTATTATTATTATTATTATTATTATTATTATTATTATTATTATTATTATTATTATTATTATTATTATTATTATTATTATTATTATTATTATTATTATTATTATTATTATTATTATTATTATTATTATTATTATTATTATTATTATTATTATTATTATTATTATTATTATTATTATTATTATTATTATTATTATTATTATTATTATTATTATTATTATTATTATTATTATTATTATTATTATTATTATTATTATTATTATTATTATTATTATTATTATTATTATTATTATTATTATTATTATTATTATTATTATTATTATTATTATTATTATTATTATTATTATTATTATTATTATTATTATTATTATTATTATTATTATTATTATTATTATTATTATTATTATTATTATTATTATTATTATTATTATTATTATTATTATTATTATTATTATTATTATTATTATTATTATTATTATTATTATTATTATTATTATTATTATTATTATTATTATTATTATTATTATTATTATTATTATTATTATTATTATTATTATTATTATTATTATTATTATTATTATTATTATTATTATTATTATTATTATTATTATTATTATTATTATTATTATTATTATTATTATTATTATTATTATTATTATTATTATTATTATTATTATTATTATTATTATTATTATTATTATTATTATTATTATTATTATTATTATTATTATTATTATTATTATTATTATTATTATTATTATTATTATTATTATTATTATTATTATTATTATTATTATTATTATTATTATTATTATTATTATTATTATTATTATTATTATTATTATTATTATTATTATTATTATTATTATTATTATTATTATTATTATTATTATTATTATTATTATTATTATTATTATTATTATTATTATTATTATTATTATTATTATTATTATTATTATTATTATTATTATTATTATTATTATTATTATTATTATTATTATTATTATTATTATTATTATTATTATTATTATTATTATTATTATTATTATTATTATTATTATTATTATTATTATGAATTAAAAACAAAAATAAAGAAATTAAATGAAGAAAAAATAGTAAAACTTTATGAAAAATTCTGAAATTTTGCAAGTAACTACTTTAAACTAGTCTAAATCTAAAAATAATAAAAAAATTGAGAAAAAGCAGTTCAATTTAAGCAGAAAAATAAGCTAAAGCAGATTATTGATTAACAAGAAAGAAAACTACTACAAGTAATTAATTTTGAAAATACATAATGAAAAGATCTGTGGGCATACTGGTTTGGTGCTGTGCGTGAGGGCTGTTGTGTTGAGGAGGTCACAGGTTCGAGCCCTGTGACCACCTTTTTGCCAAAACTTTTTATTTTTCATTTTTGTTGAACAAACTAGTTAAATACATGAAAATGAACATTAATTTTGACTAACACACTTTATAAATCTCGACAAATAAGTAGATAAAATGGGGAAAAAAAATAGCAGCTAGGTTGAATGATGCACCAGCTAAACAAAGGTCTAGCATAAACTCACTCAAGCTCAGTCACACACAAACTAGTTTAATTAATCAAGTTACAAGCAAATATCAACAAATGCAAGCTAAAACAGATAGATCAACTAAAAACAAGAACTAAGCCAAATCAAACAAGAGCCAACTGATGGGAAGTTATCGACAGCAAATGGACAGCAGTCACCTGTAGTCCGAAAGAGGCAAAGTACAGCTTAATAATAAACTAACTAATAAGCTCTAAAAGGACTACAAAACTAGGAATCCTAAAGTTAAAATTATCAAATACCTACAAACCCAAAGCTCAAACCTACAGGACTTATGAGATCTTAATTAGTGGCTGAGGAAATTAAACTAATTGGAACAGATAGGTAGCAATAGCAGGGTATCAGCAGGTGTAGGGGCTAATTGAGGCAGTTGCACAAGCTGATGCACTAAAAGCTAAAGGCTAAAAAGAATTAAACTATAAAGATATACTAGCAACCAACATATAAACACAATCTCAGACCAAAAGGAACTTATTATGAGCTTGTTAAGTGGCTGATAAAAAAGGCTTATGGGGACAGTTGCAAGTAGGTAGTGCAGTTAAAGAGAGCTAAGAAAGTGGATCAAATAAGCCAGCCAATGCACTCCAAACTACAAAATAAGCTCATCTACGTACAAACTAAACTACTAACTAATTGCAAAACTCAAGTTACGTTCTAAATACTATTCTAACAGTCCTAAAAGTTGAATCACAAGTACCAAGAGGAGCAATAGCTGCAGGGTATTAACACTAACAGGTCCAATGGGGCATATAGCAGGCTAATCAAAAGCTGTCAATAAGCTGGTGATGAACAAGGAAAACTACTATTGAACATAAATGAGCTTATAGCAGCTTCTGTATTGAGGGCTGTTGAGACAGCAGATTATGGTGGTGCAGGGATGAAAACCAAGTCCAAAATGAATTGTATGCAATAACTGTTTTATGACCTGTACTAATCTCAGAGAAACCCAAAAATTACAACTAAATGCACACTTATATGATTATGCAAAACTAGTGATAAGAAGCAGTTATATGAAATGGTTAATGAAAATCCGATGCAAGTCTTATATTACTACTCTAAACTACTTAAAAGTGCCTACAATCTATACCAAATAACAACTGAAATCAAAATCAAATCGGCTAACTGACCAAAACAGTCTAAATATACTCAATTATATCTAGTGCCAAATACTCCTTATAATGAAACTGTAATGAGATTAAAATGTGAAAAACAAGATTAAACCAAAATAAGCTCTAAATAAGCTATTAGTTAGCTTATAAGAGCTGATGAAACAGTAATATACGAATTAAAATCAGTAAACAAATTAAAAAAAAACAAAGTGAGACAGAAATTAAAAAGCACAACTGAAATCTCATTTAAACTAAAACCTGAGTTTACAAATACTTGAAATTTGAGTTACAAAACTTTAGAAAGACAGAAATTAAAAGCTTCAATTTAAACTACAATAAGCTATGGTGATTAAGAGTAAAAAGCTGAATTCATTGAAACATTAAGAGTTACAATTAAAGAGAAATTACAGGACTAAAACTGAGAAGAAAATTTGGGGTGTGTTTGTTTAAGCTTATTTGTAAACTTATGTGATTTCGGCTTAGGCTCTAATTTTTGGGCTTATGAGCTTATTGTGATATAGTAAAGTTATATAAGCCGAAACCAACAAACTCCCTCTAATTGTAAAAGTATCTGACTATGACAACATCCAAACACTATCGATATGAGCTCATTGTGATACAGGGGGTGTTTGTTTGGGCTTATGGCTTATTTGGTTTTGGGCTTATGTTTCATAAGCTCACTTTTTGTGAGTTATTTTGCAATATTTTTTTGATAATATAAGCTTATTAATAAATGTATATAAGCCAAAAGATTTCAAAATAAGCCACAAAAAGTCAACTTATGAAACATAAGCCCAAAACCAAATAAGCCATAAGCTGGCTATATAAGCCCAAACAAACACCCCCTGTATCCATATGACAGAAAATACAAAATTTATAAAAAACTAGTTATATAAAAAAAGAAAAAAAGGACCTCAATAGCAAAAGGGATTTTGAGATGACCACAACAATCACCAATTTCCAAAGCGGTTGGATTGTCACAAGCTTTAGAAAAAGGGATTTTTCTGCCTTCAGCTATTGTCTTCTTTGAATTCATATAAACCGGATACAATATGTTCCATGTCTTGAAATTAGGTGTGCTTCCATCCATCATTATTATTCCACCTGTTCATTAATTCATTAATTATAAACCGATCGATCACAAAATAGACAAAACATTATGTCACACCTAATAAAACACAATACTTTACAATCACAATGAGATATTGGGAAATATACAAGTAGAGAACCGAGATCAGGCAACAAATGAGACTTCACAACTAAACAGGCTTCCTAGGGATGTTGGAATGGTTGGGCCATTGGGTAAGGGCGTCTAAAGTTATCTTGGTGCTTTTGCAAAGAGGTTGTTTTCACGACTCAAATCCATAACCTTCTGGGGCACAGAGGCACAAGTCGTAACCTTACAAATGCTCCTAATCTCCTATTTTCATCCCCTAGAATACAACTCAATCTAGATATATCAGATATCAACTGAAAGTCAACTACAAACTGAAATTAGACGCCAAAATGTTTTTCAATTTATTATTAAAGGTCTCTAGGTATAATAAAATGATCAAGAGTGAAGATAAATCACCTATGCGAATTGAATTGACTACCATGGTTTGGAAAAGGAATCCTAGATACAGTACAGCAATGAACTCTGTTAAATGCAAAAAGCACCATTGCTGCTCAATAGCACGCAATGTGCCTCCAGACGAATAAATTAAAACCTAAGAAGATGAACTATCACTAATCTCTCATCAGTTAAAAATACATTCCAAATATGATACAACAATTCATAAGGAGGCAACTTTACTATTCTTGAAGTATTTGACAGAGTATACCAAAAAGGTCACTTATGAAGCCATTATCTGAGTTTTATGTCAATGGAGCAGAAAATGAATTAATCCTATTCAAAATTATGTTAGTCGAAAAAAGAGGGCAACTAACAGGGTTGTTTTGATAGGCAATTAAACAACTATTCCGTAGATTACAGGTCATTAGATACATTGTGGTGATACACGTCAAATGCTAAAACCCTCAATCCATCAGAGCATGTATTAGGTTCACTTGCATGTCATCCTTTGGCTAGCTTTAATCATCTCTTAAAGGGTATGCATAAAGAAGTAGTAATCGCATATTCGTAATATCACAAAACTTAGAGGTGATTTCTTAGAGCAACTTAATGTAGAAGGATTAAGAGATGTTGGCAGAGCCTAAATTCACCAAATAGTATTGAGATGGAAAGTACACCTAAATAAGTGCAGAAAAAGATTCCTGATCCAACAAAAGCTACAGAAGTCTCGTAGCAGAAAAAAAAAAAAAAAAAAAAAAAAAAAAAAAAAAAAAAAAAAAAATCCATATTCCTAGTTGCATCTATATCCATTCCCCGTTTTCATTTCTAACATACCAAAAAAAAAAAACTAAATAGTGCATCAAACACATATCTTCATCTATTCCGATATCATAATATTATAGACCTTCATTACATAAAAACAATATAAACAGAACCTCCCAAACCTAACTACCACGTAAGCTCAGATTTACCATATCATAGTAATCATTTGTGAGAATCAATATTTCAATAGTCGCTTTTTTGGGTAACCATGGTTTTACGATTTTTAGGCCGACTAATCCATGGGGTTTGAACCCATCGCCACACAGACTCAAACCAGGTAAAATCTTGCATTTTTAGGAGGTTAGCGTGGCCAGGAATTGAACTTGAGAACTCTCACATATTAGTGATGATAGTCAGAAACCTTTTGCCACTAGGCCACCCCTTGAGTTGTTAAGATAAAGCTTTAAACTGCTATGGTAATATAAGCCGCTAATTTACTTAGTGCTAACTAGCCAGAACTCACTTCTCATAGGGTCTATTGCACACCTAATCAGTTGCAGCTACAGGAATCATACAAAGTTCTCAAAAACATTAATAACTGGCAACGCTAACGGTCAATATCATACCTCCTATCATAGGCAGAGACAGGAGAGGGCACGAGGGGCATGTGCCCCCTAAGCGAAAAAAATTGTAGTGTAAATTTTCTAAAATATTTGGATTTTTTTTGTAATTTGCCCCCCCCCCCCCCCCCCCCCCCCCCCCCAAAACCCCAAAAGAACCAATTTGTAGTGTAGTTTCCAAAATTTATCAAAGTGTGCCCCATCGAGCAAAATTTTCTGGCTCCGCCCCTGCGGCTCCTATACGGGCATTTCGTATTAAATCAAACTGCTAAATTCAGTAATTCACATTACAGTAACATATAAAACCCAACAATCAATCAAGCATAAAAAACAAAATTTTAAATAAAATTAGCATCTAATTCTATCAGATCACAGCCAAAATCTAGGGTAGCAAATAGGTAAGGTAAAAATTATAGATGACTAACAAAACTGATCTGCTAATAAATAGGGTTTCTATAATAAATGATATTGATTAATCTTGTACGTTATTTATTCACATTAACTTTTAAAGTTCATATTAGTATGTTTGACCTCAATCGTCAAAGTAACAATGGCCGGTAGTTTAGCTTGTTCGTCGTTGAGAAAAAATATAACATTTGATGCACCTCAGAATTTCAAAACTCCACTGATAAAGATTAATGAGCAAACCTATGCTACTTTCAGTATAGAGGGGAAGTTTCCAAACCATATAATATCTCCAGTGTTATCGGACTATTTACTAACTTTTTGAATTTCGATTCGTATTTGTGGGTATCGAATCAAGTATTTTAGGAATCAAATAACGTACTTTTGGGAATCAATATACAGAATAACTAAATTCAAAATGTTAGTTATTAAATAGTCCGGTCCTAACGATGGTACATACATGATACAACTCAAAAAAGTGTCAAGGAACATACATTTTCCCACGATAAGTCCTTCTTAGTATGTGTATTTTTTCGCATGCATACAGTAACTTTAGGACGAAATGAGTATATAATTGGCCGAAGTTCAGTAACCTATATTATTTCCATACCAATGTTTCGTTATTCAATTTAATTCCTCGAGTTTTAGGTTGCGTTTAGTTGGAGAATTTTATCCTTCAATAACCTATATAGCTAGAAGCAACACTTTTCAAACAACACATAAACCGCACTTGAATAACTCAAATCAGGCCTTAAATAGCTTAAATCAGCACAAAGCTTTTAAAATAAGCACTTAAAATAACTCAAATAAGCACTAAAAAGCTGAAAACAGCCCTCAAAAAGCTCAAAATCAACACACAAAAAAGCTTTAAAAAGCACATAAACTAAACCTAAAATAGCTCAAATAAGCACTTTCTTAAATAAGCTGAACACAACACTGAAATCAGCCCTAAATAACCATAAACAAAATACCAGTACAACAATAACCAGATTCAACAAAACATTATGTCACACCTAATAAAACACAATAACCAGATTCAACAAAACAATTATTCGATTTACCAGATGTTTGTATCGCCGGTGGGATTAAAACTGATGATTTACTTGTTTTTTAAGTATCGCCGGTGGGATTATGTTACTTGTTTGTATCGCCGGTGGGATTTACCAGATGTTGTTACTTCGGAGGGATTTACCAGATATACTTGTATGATTTTGGTTTCTTGGGCTAAAATCAAGCCCATTTGTGTCACATAAATATATTTATGAAAAGAAACACTATTTTTCTTTTTTCTTTTTATTTATTTATTTATTATTATTATTTTTTTAAATGAACCATATCTTTAAATTTTATATCACATAAATACGTCTACTAATATGTCAAAAGAAAATGCATGAAATCTTAAATTGTTTAATAGTTTTAATAAAATCATACTTTTTAATTTATTTTTATTTCTTTTCTTTTATACTTGTAAAAGAAAAAGATTGTGCGCCTGATGATTTACATTTTTTTTTTTTTTTTTGCGCAAAATGTGAAAGTTTATATTACTATCAACATTATATAAGTTACATTACAATTCTCTTAACTGGATTAACTCATCTTCAACCAGTGAATACAAAAAAAACACAGACAATACTAGCTAATACAATCAGTAATTGAACACCCAGATATCCACTTCCATACCTTTCCTCTGTCACCACAGAGATGAATATCCACAAGCTTCAGGCTGCACTATAACAGAAACCATGCCAACCTCTTGCTATTAAGTTCACCTTCTTTTGCACCAACCATCTAGCTACATTTCCACATCACTTCCCATCTAAACCATTCAACCATGATGATTTAAAGTTTTGGATTCGCCTTTGAATGCTCAACTTTTTTAAGAGGTCGATGCGGCCATTTTAGTGATATTGCATCAAACATAGTATTGAACTTAAACTTTCTCATATTTTTATGATGTTGGTTTGAAAGATAAAAAATATTGTCGCTTTTAACTGGTTGTATTAAAGTGTAGTGAAATTTAAGTCATAAAATAGGTTCGGTTTATCTATTGTTAGACATTAGAATGCGCATATTTTCTCTCTAGTCCTTTTTTAGGGGTATTAAATTCTGGCTTATTTTTGTGATAATCAAATTATATTTTTAATTTTACTTTCCATAAATTTTTAATTTTGATATAAATTTTGCATATTAAGCTATATTAAATTTAAAAATTTTAAAAAGAAAAGAAAAAAAATAGAAACTTATAAGAAAAAAAAATAAAACTAGTAAATATTACTTTTGTGTGTTGCAATTATTTTTATAACAAATAGAGAAAAGAAATGTGAACACTTAAAATAAGACGGAATAACAAAAATAGTAATGAAAAGTTGTGAACATTTAAAATAAGACGGAAGATGTATGGGAACACGATCATTTTGGACTTGATCTGCATACTCATGAATCATCCGACGTATTTAATGTTTACCATTTACGATATTTATTGGCAACTTAAAATGTAACATCTATCTTTATTCAAGATTTAACATTGTATCGTATGGATAGCACATTAGATAATGATTCGTGACTCAGCAAATCAAGTCCAAAATCATCGTGTTCTCGTATCCTTTTTGTTGAATTCATTAGCATGGTTTAGGAAAATGTGTCATGGGACTAATCTGTGTAGCCAAAGATGGTACGCTAAATGTGTTTGGGTATGATAAAAGACTTATGAGTGAGTAAAATTGCATTTTTTAAACTTTGTTTCCATTTTGTTGTCATGGTTTCTTTACTATAAAACCCTTTCTTTAAGATTTTATAAAGAGAGAAAAAGAAAAAAGTCAAGTTAGTTGATAAAATCATGAAAAAGTTATGAGATGGAACAATTGTGGAAAGATATTTCAAAATGTTAGAACATCCACTATAATAAACCTTTACAAAGGTTTATAATTATGACACATCAAAAATACTTAAACCTTTTAAATTTATAAACATATTTTCACTATAGATAAACTTGTTAAAGCTGAATAAATATATAACTCAATGCATTAAATTGTGAAAAGGTCTAAGACGATATTAGACCTTTTCATGTCATGTAAGCATGAAATTGATGTCAACTATGGTTAACAATATTATAGACCTCTTCATATTTTTATAAACCTGTTTATAAACCACCATAGTAGATATCCTTACATCGCCAAAAAATTGAAGTTAAATGGTATTTAACACTTTCAACCGTAATTTTGGTTTAAGCGGCAATTTTTTCACTCTATACTACTTATCTCGCAATATATCTCACAAATGCCTCATGCGAGAACTGATAACATTAAGTTGGTCGGCAACTACAGGAAAGCTAAAAATCGAATTGTTGCTATATATAGAAAAAACCAAATTGAAATGAATGCAATACCTTTTTCGGACAATATACATCGATTATAGCATTAATTTTGTACTCAAAGAAGTTATAATAATGTGTTCATACTGCTGTTTTAAATTATCTAAACAGCTGTAGAAGTAATAATGTACTATCGATTTTGATTTGAAACAAAGGCATACAATAGAAGATGACAAAAAATATATAGTAATAAGTCGGAAATATTGTAAAAGAAGAAATAAGATGCATTCAAAATTCGATATGAACATTTTCTTAACAAACAAACATAACTCAAAAACTGTAAAAAAGTTCAATAAAAAAGTCTACTAATCGTCTATCACCTCACTTCTAATAAGACTTCTAAAGATAGTAACATATCGAATTCTTAAAAACTTGTTACGCATTACTGCTAGTAGCCACATTTCCAAGACTCACTTCACCATTTGCTTGTCGATTCGCTATAATCTTTTGTGTTGATTTGTAATAGCATGCATATATGATCAATTGGATCGAACCAAAAAGCACACCGAGCCCATTAGGTACCTGAAGAAACATAAGCATGTTGTTTATTAGATTCAAGTATAAACTATAAGTGTGCACTGATTCATGCATGTTTAGTTCTTGAGTAATTACCGCAAGATATGGATCAAAACGAAAGAAGGCAAAAGAGAACCAACAAACACCATTAGCGAAAGAAAATAGAGATAGCAAAAACGGCATGTACTCCACGCTTTTTGTTGTGATCACCATTTTCTGTGTCAATCGTTATTGAATAATAAGTCATATGAGTATTATGCATATGTTGTACAAACTAGTGTGTACATTAATTTTAATTGTGTACAGACCAATTAAAGAAATGAGACGTAAAAGAGATGCATACCCATACAGATAGCGGCGATGCATACATTGCAATATTACCCGCAATGGCGATACCACCAACAATCGCAGATCTAACATTTGTGCTATGAGTTACCGTAAGTACCACTGTGACCAAAACAGCAAGAAATATAACCTCGGCAAGCAACACCCACAACACCATGATTCTCTTACTACGAGCCGAGTACATAATGAAAATCAATATGTAAACACCTTCGATAACCATTCCTGCACCATTTGTGGTTGTAACCAACAAACTATGAGGGTGCACCAAAGGCAAACCATAGAAAACCCATAGGCCACAATTCACAAACGTGACCAAATATGGTATCGGCGAAAAACTTTCAACTGCCTTCTTTTTCCATATCTTATAAAACGTTGGCCTGAAAAAATATAACAAAATCCAGAATTTTTATAAAAATTTGAAATGGGCCGGAACAACACAATTTATGAAGTAGCACAACACAAAAAATCATAGTATGATTTTGTTTTTAAGTCGACATGTACACGTACATCTTTACTGACATAGATGCAGACCTAGGAACCCGATGGATTTTCGCCGTCGAATGTAAATTTTCGTTTTAAAATCCCGATTTATCCAAAATGAACATGGTCCTAAAATTTTATTAAAAGAAATACACTTGTTCATTTTTATTTCATTTATACTCGTAAAAATATATTTTGCACCAGATGACTTAAAAGTCCTAGGTCCGCCCCTTATACATCATTATATGTATCACACTGTTGTAATTTATCTATATTATGTTTTGCCTGCTTGTAACTGATTTGTGCAAATCTCCATGAAAAACTACATAAATATTTATGCATGTATGTTATACCAAGAAAATGATGAACTTACACAGGAGACAAGAACAAAATGACCGAGATAACATTTCCTGCAAAACAAAACTTGTGTCATTAACATTAAAAAGTATACATATACATATACATATATATATATATATATATATATATATATATATATATATATATATATATATATATATATATATATATATATATATATAAGCAACTTTTTTTTCCTTTAAAAAAAAAAAAAAAAAAAGGTTAATTACCTATGACACCAACAACGTTACGAGCAAAATCAGCAGAAACCATGGCTTATGATGAAATGTGTTAATTTGTGTGTGTGAGAAATGAAGAGATGGGATAGTTGAATAGGCAAGAGCATGCTTGTATTTATATTAAATGCTATTTTTATTTTTAGAAAACACTTAATATTTTTTTTGGGTAACACGAAATAATTTAATTGGATAGAAGTTAAATGGGTGATTGTATTCATTTTTGAAGTTACCATGTATTTCATGTTTGACCATTATCCGTATGCATTTATTGCCGGTTAATAATGATAAATTTAAGATAAGGCATAATATGTTTTTCTTGCAAAACAATTCTTTAAAATGTAAGTTTAGAAGGTAATAACGTCAAACATTACTATCTATACTACCTATAAAGCAAAAATGGTCAAAGATGAAAGTGGAAAAGTCAAGAAAAGTAAAATGTGAAATGTAGAAAAATGTATATAAGAAAATTATGAAATGTAATTAATACTCTTATTAAAACACCTCATTACTTAAAAGTACAATGATTTATACACATTATACAACCAATTAAAACAATTAATACAAATCACAAACCGGGTTGACCCGAGACGCTTCAAACCCAACGGGTTGAACCGGTTTAATTTGACCCATTTTCGACCCAACCTAGTAAGTTGACCCGGTTTAAATCCACCAAATTTTTGACCGGAACGGTTTAACCGGTTGAACCACCCGGGTCGAACCGGGTTTCAAAACATATCTAGCAAATTAAATACAACCAATTAAAACAATTAATACAAATCACAAACAGGGTTGACCCGGGACGCTTCAAACCCGACGGGTTGGATTGGTTTAATTTGACCCATTTTCGACCAACCTAGCAAATTGACCCGGTTTAAATCAACCAATTTTTCAACCAGAACGGTTCAACCGGTTGAACCACCCGGGTCGAACCGGGTTTCAAAACATATCTACCAAATTAAATATAACAAATTAAAACAATTAATACATATCACAAACCGGGTTGACCCGGGACGCTTCAAACCCGAAGGGTTGAACCGGTTTAATTTGACCCGTTTTCGACCCAACCTAGCATGTTGACCCGGTTTAAATCGACCAATTTTTCGACCGGAACGGTTCAACCGGTTGAACCACCCGGGTCGAACCGGGTTTCAAAACATTATATTTAATTCCCAAATCTTCAAACTTTTATTATTTTTCATTTATAACCTATAAACTTATTTTTATCTATAAACTATTTGTCGCTATAATATCCCGTTGCTATGCACGGGTACTCGTCTAGTTAATCAATTAATTGAATTGATTATAACATTAATTACGCATTGTTAGTGGAAATTGCGAGCTGTTAGTTGCGAGAAACCAAAAGTTTAGCCATCTATAATTTGATCATTCGTACATCTATGCATAAAAGATATTACAACGGGTCATGCATGCATTACATTAATATTTATTTTATACTGTATCTACATATAGGATGTCTGTAATACAAAACATATAGATATGTAATATACTACTAATATAAATATAATATGGAGTAAATTACACTATACATCAATATATGACCTATAAGATCTAACCATTATTATTATTTCATAGTTCAACTGCTTATAAGGTGTAAGTGTTTTTTTTAAACTTAAAATAACATAAAATTGAGTAATGTTAGTAAAATATTATATTTTTGATTAAAAATGATTACAACATCTACCACTAAATTAATATTTTAAATATTATTTAATCTTTAAAGTTTTATTATTTTTTATTTTTAACTCGTAAACTTTTTTCACATTAACTACAAATTAAACCCCGTAAGTTTTGCATCAAGGGTTAAATCAAGATCACGATTTCCCAACTATACTTATTTGCCGTTATACATACACCGTCGCTTTACACACATATTCGTCTAGTTACAAATGGTACTTACTTGAAATATGATTGGTAATTTCATGTGTAACACCTTAAATAAAGACCAATTAATAAGTTGGCCCTATAACTTGAATTCTTAGCTTAAAATAATGATAAATATCATTAGGCCATTTTTTGTTTTATCATGTGCACATCATTTTTTGTTAGTAACATGCAAGTTAGTCCTATGCTAGGAACATTGAATTAGCTAGTGAGAAAATAAAGGTATATTATAAGCACAAACCAAAGTAGCATTGAGACGTTCTACTTTATGATGTTGTCTTTGTTTGATGTCTAACCTGCAACTCGGCAAGTGTTTCGTCTACGATATGTTATTTACATGTGCTAATTGTATTTGTACTTTTTTTCGTAACGAATCAAAGCAAAAAACATGTAAGATTAAACCAAATGAAATGACATATAAGTGGAAGTAGCCTAACATAGTAACATGTGTTTAATCTGTCGACATCGATATAACCTGAAGCAATTATCGTTAAATCAATTCTAAATATGAAAATGGTGGTCCAAGGATTTCATGTCGAATTTTACCAATATTCATAAGTTTTCCTATATGGAGTTAAAAGTTAATAATCCTTGTTGTAAATTCTATACTTAGAATAGATATAAAGAACATGGAATCTTTTAAATGGGGAAATATAAATGAAGCAATATTTTTTACAAATTAGATAATGATACAAATGTTTTGATCTTTTGCTTGGTAATTAGTTAATTGCCACTTGCCCAAGTATGGGAAAAAGCTAAGGACGGTGAGGTTCAAAATTGAATTATTATCTCTATTTTTGTTAATTACATCAAATGACACTAATATACCAGCGTATATCATTTATTTTATTTTATTTTATTTTTTTATATATTTCCATTTCATTTTTGCTCAGGTAATTAGTTAATTACCTCTTGGATAAGTGTATTGTTTTAAGTAGACGATTACTTGCATATAGCAACGATGATGTATAATTTAAATATTTTAGATTTTATAAGTAAGGATATTTTAGTCTAATAACCTTACTCATTTTTTAAGCTTTAAGTTAAACAAATGTGTTTTGTCTTTATACATAGTATGGATGAAAGTTTAATTGTAACATTAAGTATTGAATAGTGATTGAATTTGAATGTTAAATTCTCTTCATCTCTCTTGACCATTCAACTATATTTATTGTAATGTCGACACTAATTATACTTATGTGTTTTTTCATGTCGTTTTACATTTAATAGTTAAAGTTATAGTTATCTTACCAAACACTTTTATAAAGCAAATAGTTATGGCTTGCAATTAACAGTTATCATCTTACATTTAACAGTTATCACCTTGCAACTAGTTGTGCCAAACATACCTTAAATGAAAGAGCTAACATGAGTTTAGGAAAAAAAATGTTTGAGTTAGAAATCTAAAAAATTTGAAAACTTTAGTCCTAACTTACATGGATGTAAAATATATGGATAATAATTTGAGAGCTAGTTGTTGTATGCTGAATTTAAGGGTGTTTGGATAGCAGTTTATCTTTAGCTTGTTGGGTGGACACTAATTGATTATTCTGAATAAGGGAATATGTGTAGATGGTCTATACGGACAGTTTTAGGAGAGTTGTAGTTTTGGAGATATAGAGATGGTTGGGGATATAGAGATATCTTGTAGCAGTTTTAGGAGAGTTGTAGTTTTGGGGATATAAAGATGGTTGGGCATTTGATATTGTGGATGGTGTCTTTTGCTAGGATTAAAAGTGGCGATCATTCCTGTTAGAAATAATGGATCAAAGTAATCTGAGAGTCGTGTAAACACTTTCATATCGAAGTATTTCGATGGTTCTATCGAAATCTTTAATCGGATAAAACTCAGATTTTGAACAGAGAATATGTTTTGATGTTATGAAACCGAACCAGAAGACAGAATCAACATATGACCAAAAACTGAACTCGGTTGTAACTGCCCATGGCAGTTATTTAACCACCGAATTAGTTAAATTAACGGGTCAAAATTAAGGTCCAAAATACCGGGAATTTTATTTTTAAGTGCGTTTTTAACATAGCACTTTATACCAAATAAAAAATTTTCCAGCTGACCTGACCCCAGCCAGGGGCGCTGCCCCTTGGACCCTGCTACCATGGGTTGCCGCCCCTGGAACCCCGCTACCGGGGGAGCTGCCCCCGGACCCCCGCGATTCGGGGCGATAATCACAATAACGTCATATAAGTGTTCACTCCGCACAATCCCGACTTGTTGAACATTTATCATGATTACACATTGGTCAACTAAGTCAATCCATTACACTTAAATCATATTGGTGATGTAAAATCACCAACATTCCTCCCCCATTTAAGTGTAATCTTGACTAACTTAAAACAAACTCATAACAAACAACAAACTGATGCATTACTAGTTTATTTAAAACTGGATGAAAACTACGTCGTATAGCACTGTAGCTATACAGTAGCTTTTTCCCGCCAAAATTGCGGCCCGCCTGCTTGGCCTTTTTGCGTAGCCCAGTGATCCAAAAAATGGCCCCAACGATCCATTGTAGTTATACATACCCACACCCACACCCACAGCCACACATACCTAACATGCTGATGATGATGATTGAGTGAAAGGAAAACCAAAAAGACGATAGGAAGATGATGATGATCAAAGGATGAAAGTAAAGCATCAAACGAACCCACATTTTCTGGTGAAGCTTGCGGCGTCGTTTGGGGAATTAGTACAAAATCGGGAAACAAAAAAAATGTACGAAATTCTTTGTGCTTACTGCTTTCAAGTTTAACAATTTTAGAGCTTATACATATATAAAAATTGAAATTTGAAATTAGGGTTTTGTGATAGTTTGGGGCTTTTGTTAATTGCATTTTTTTTTTACTTTGGGGCTTTTGTTAGTTGCATTTTTTTTTACTTTGGGGGTTTTCTTAATTGCAAATGATCTCGGGATTTTTTTTGTTATCTGTTAATTTATTGTGAAAGGTTATACAAATCATTTGAGTGTGTTGGTAATAATCAAAATAATAGTAAAAGTTGTATCAGCTGATTCATTAGAAAGTAGGATTATTGTGAAAGGTTATACAAATCATCACCATAATCAGCTGGAGATGAGAAGGGTGGGTACGGGTGATGAAATGGGGATCAAATGAAGTATCGATATGAACTTTCAATAAGAACTAGGCTGAGTTTGTGTTTGTTGCAGTGACCGTTCAAGGAATTTCGAGAAATGATTGTTGGGGATTTCGTGAACAGGTGATGCAGATATATTGTGCTTTATACACACGTATGTTTATGTAGTATAGGTTTTTTTCTAAGAACGTCGTGTTCTATCATTGTAGGTTCAGCTACATCAAACGTTGAAGCAAGAGCTAGAACAGTTTCAAAACTCCCAGGGCTCAGGCAGTAGTGCGAAACGGAGTTAATAAACGGCCCGGTTTAACAGGTTTATGCAAGGTTTGAATCTTGGAGCCTTACCATTTTCTCATTGGTGTGTAGCCATTATTAATTTGTAGCCAATTTCACATGGGTATGTAGAGTTTTAATTAAGTTGTGGTTAAAAAACTTAATTGTTAGGTGCTATTATTATCGGTTTGTTTATACATCCACGAAAGCATACACACTATCAATTGTTGTTATTATGTATTTAGTACGCACACTGAAATGGTAGGTATATTTCTGTGAATGCCCACAGTCGGTGCTAATTGTTACTATTATTGCTTCACATCTGCAGTTATAGACACACATACACTGAAATGCTGTAATTAATGGTTAATGTATGCATTTACACACACGCGCGCGCGTACACACACACACACCCTAAATTTCTGTTATCATGGTTTTACGTCTACACAGACGCGTGCTTATATTTTCAGGGTTTTTTTGTTTAGATTTTAAGTGTGTGTTTCGTGTTCGTATTGCCCTCACGTTGATTGTTATGTTGCTTTGTAAATCAGGTGTAAACTATATGTTATGTTCGAAAGAAGCATTTCTAGATGGATACTCGCTTCACAGTTGAGTAAAGTAAGCAATGCACTTTTGGACTGACTCTTGAAAAGATGAAAAAGAATTATAGGCAGCAGGCTGATAGGCGGCTGCGAGGAAACCCTGAAATCATTTGTGGGTAGCAGTTGCAACCTCAACTTCTTAAGGTGTTGTCATGACAATGAGGTTAACCGTTGAAATAACAGTATGTTTATTATCTCACTTCAGTATATATTTTCTAATACATGGTCTTTTAGCACGAGTTTATACCTAGACATATTTTGATTATCAGCCTTGGAGTATGAGGAAAAGCGGTACATGGGAGCACATATTGCAAGCTGGAACCATCACTTAATGAACTGAAAAATTCTATGGATAAAGTTGATATGAGAGAGAAAGAGATCAAATCAACTACAGGGCTACCAAAGAGATCGACACGATAAGGGAAGAAGTACAAGGTAGTAAGGTACGCTCATTTTCTTCCGAGATTTATTCACCCCTTTGGGATGTTAAAGTAAATTGGTTGAAAAAAGTGCAGATGATAGCAGATTCTACAAGACAACTTAATTGGTTGATTATACTTAAAAATATTTTATGCTGTTTAATACTTAAATTACATAATCTCAGTTTTATAAGTGTGTTTGGATATGCATTTTAACTGTTGTAGTAACTTATTGGTACAACAATTGATCATAAATAATTTTTGAAATTTTGAGCATGATGATTGTACAGTGTTAAGAGATACCATACAGTGTTAAGAGATGCCGATAGTCTTAACGCTTACATTTTTTTAAAAAATTGGTATCGCAGCTGATTTTACATTAAAAAAATTCCTTAGTACTTTTTTCATAAATTTTCCCATATATAGTTCTTCATACACCACCTGGAGTGTGGCGTGATACGAAATTTGTTTTGACCTTTCCATTGGCAGGTGCGGGGCAACCTCACCCACATTATGGTTGCAGCAAAGGACGGTATTTGGTTTTGCTTATATATTTGCAGACCTAAGCCTCATAAGTATCGTAACTGAAGCAGCGTCAGTTATGGTGTATGTGTGAGCGCGAGGGTTCTGGAAAATTTGAGCACGCTGGTGTCTTGGCAGGGCAACTGACTCTGATTGTGGTTGCATAATACACCATTTAAAACGAGAGTGCAAGCATGTTGCAGGATGATGCTGCGCATCTGCTACAACATCATTTTCAGGATCCTTAGGTAACCTATGTTCCCAAAGGTTATTCTATTTATTTTAGTATATATCTGCTATCTACATCTACATATTTAGTTTCTGAATTTGTTTTTCTTTAGGTTATTTGAATTTATGATTAATAAGTCACAAAACAAACTTGCAAAACTAATGATACAAATAAACTGGTTCTTGAAATTATGTTTACAAAAACGTTGGAAAAAATCTGTTACATTCATAAGCCAAATTCAGAAATTAACACCAAATTTCTTTGAAGCCTATTGCTTTTTAGACTGAAATGCAAATTAACACTAGACTAAAAGGCATTAGGTGGTTAAGGGGTGTTTGGCATAAGGTATTTAGTTTTGAGTTTTTGCACCAATCTTCATGACAGATTTTTACTGTGGCTTGCGGTTGAAACATGTTAAGCTAAGTTGTTTTGCAATGATTCTGTTACAGTAATCTAAAAACCATGATATCATTTACTTATATTTAACGGCTTATGAACAGGTGTGATAAATACATAGGTGTTATTGTTTGACAACATTGTTACAGGTGATAGACAGTTAATAGAAGTGCAAGAACAAACAAAATAAGAAATCTAATCGGTATTGTCATGTTATAGGGATTGTTCAAGAAATGATAAGAGCCTAAGACATAGCTTCATCACAATTCTTTGGATGAGGTAAGCCGCGTTTAAAAAATGGCCACATGATGAATTACTGTTAAACGGGTCATTTGGAAAGATGGATCGTGAAATTACCAAAATGTAGTACTATCGTTTCTGAGTTTGTACCATCATATGTCCAACGATGAACTTTTCCTTTCAAGTTATTTGAATAACCTGAACTGCATTAGTCCATTAAAATGTGTATACTTGCGTTTCTTACGTTCCGACTACTTTCAATGATTTAGATAGTTGATTATCACGATATATTGACATACAGACTCTAGATGAGTAAATCTACAGGTAAATGTAGATCTCTACTTGATTTAGGTTTGTCTTAGGAGCGTTTGGGGATTAATACTAAAAATATGCCCAAGCAGCATACTTATTTACTCAAATCTTATTCCACCATTAGAATCGAAACTAAATGTAACTGAAATATTGAAGTGAATATGTTAACTTGCTCACATATGCAACTAGCGCAGCCGTACGAACATATTTTTGATATGATGTATGTATTAACTTAATTGTTCACTAAACCCCTTAGTTGTTAACTACTATCTCAACCTTTTTATAACCATGTTTGGTCATTTCTTTTTACTGACTTCAGGTGAGGAAGGCAGAGTCGGATAGCAATGGTCGTAATGGAGGACGGTGGCTCCTCTAGAACTAAGCTCTTAAATTATCACAGCCATAGACCCGCAAGTAAGTGTGGATCAGCATATTAAAATGAAGTCAATGAAACTAACCTTTTGTTTTATAACTGAAAAAAGACTCGATACACTTCAATTTCACATGAAGTTCAATTTTGCAAAAACTAAGCTGTTAATGATCACCCAAACAGTTTAACCCTTTTTTTTATAGTGGCGCATTTTGACCTGAACCTGAACACAACATAAAAAAAATAATGACTCTGTCTTGAGCATGAATGTATCTGGCTGTAGCCAGATCATTGCACGGTATTTTTTTTTACATTTGTGAGTTTATTATTGATCATGTGGGGTGAATATGGCCCGTATATTGGTGGGGCAGCACCACAAACATGGTGTTTGCAGCCATGGCGGCATGCCATTAATATATCTGAGCCTCATTTGTTATTATTATATATATATCATTATTTAACTTACGAGACAATTGTGCAAATACAAGGACCTAATGAATAACAGGCTATGAACTTTAACGACTTCAAACTTATACAAGGCTGTGATGAATTTGTGCAGGTTTGATTAAAGTTGTATATGATAAAAAGTGTACCCTAATACACCAGTTCTGTTGCATTAACTGCTTATAAGCTTTTAAATATCTGAATATTATGTAAGCGAATTACGATTTTGGTGCAGTGTATAGGTGTTTAGTATTCTATGCCAAAGTACTTTGTATAATACTTTGTAATATTTATTCTCATTGCCATTCTGATATTTTTCTTTTGCATTTGAGTCATCTTTAGGTACCATGATGACTGTAGGGTGTTCTTGCTGCAAATGGTATGCAAACTGTTCCAGTAGCCTGTTGTTGCTGCAAATGATATGCAACCTGTAGGGGCTCAAATGGGGGCTTGAAGAAGGATGAAATGAGGGGGTTTTGCCACTAAAATTGCGGCTAAAAGGGGTGGCTATGGCCGCTGAAATGTGTATGTTTGGTAGCTGCAATGAGGGCTGCAGCCAGTGGGTTTCGTTGCTGAAATGGGACCTGAAATGAGTCGGTTAGTTGCTTAAATGGGACTGAAATGGGGGTGTTTACCTGCTGAAATGGGGGCTGCAAGGAGCGGGTTTTGGTCCTGAAATTGCGGCTAAAAGGTGTGACAATGTACAATCCGGTAAACGCAAATCTCATGTACATCCCTTCGCAAATGTTATTTGTTACTGCAAATGGTTTATCGTTTGATAAATAGAAGAACAAACTGTTCGCGAATATTATTCGTACTTCGGACTCATATGTAGCTAAACAAACAAGAACATAGATAAATGTATGTTTGTCATTTGCTTTGTGATTCCGTGACTATACACAGCCTAGATATTCAACATACATTTATATCTAGGCTGCAACAAAAAAGAAAATTTGTGCTTTTTTTGTTTAGTTTGTTGGTATTTGTTCCATCTGCTACAAACAAGAACATAGATAAATGTATGTTTGCCATTTTTATTCAACTTTATTTTTCGCAGATATCCGTTCTTCCATAGGAACATTGATTCCTCCCGAACCGTCACTTATTTATCACACAAGCTAACCACTTGTGAATGATTAACTGTAATAAATATGCCCTGACAGCCCGGGAGTTGAATGATAAATTATATATAATATACATACAAGATAGATATTTCAACAAAATACAAAATACAAGTTATAGTAGGCAGCACACCTCCCCGGCAACGGCGCCAAAAATTTGATTCCTCCCGAACCGTCACTTATTTATCACACAAGCTAACCACTTGTGAATGGTTAACCGTAATATCTAAATGGAGCCCGGAAGGAACAGCAAAGTTAATCCGCGGGAGTTAAGTACAGAAAAAGTACGTGAGTACAGAAAAGTACATCCCCGGGTCGTTATGTCCCAACGAGGTGTGCGTGATAGTACAATGACTTGTAATGTGTTGAAATAATATGTATATAGAAAAATGGGAATCTGAATGACTAACACTGGAATGTGAATAGTAAATAGCTCTTGTCACAGCTATTTCAGTAAAAACGTGCAATCAGAAACCCTAAAATGTAAAAGGATTTACAAACGTACGTTTAGGTTTAAATAAACGTAAACGTAACGAATAAAACAAAACTTTCCCAAAGAGGGAATTTGCATGCCTTAACGGCTTAAATGCAAATTAAAAGAAATAAATTAAATAACTATATTTACAATTTATTATTATTATAATAAGAAATCTTAGAAACCTAAAACGCGTATGTAAACGTTTAAATAAACGTCTACGTAAAAAATGAATACCGTCCAATATAAGTCCCAAAAATGTGAAAATTATATTTTTGGAATCCTAAAAGAATAAGAAAATTATTAGAAAATTAAAACTTATTTATTATACACTTTTATTAATTATTATTAATTAAAAACTATTATTTATTATTTAATAAATACCTAAAAATAAGAAAATGTAAAATAAACCTAAATAAATAAAACTAGGAAATGGAAAAGTCTATTATATTATAAAATGAATTAAAAAAACTAATTATATATTTATTTTACAAGTATATTATTTATTATTAATTATTTACTATTAAATATTACCTAAAAATAAGAAAACTAGAAATAAAGCCTAAATAAATAAAATAAAAATATAGAAAAGTCTAACTAAATATAAAAGAATTTCTGAAACTAAAATTATATTTATTATACACCTATACTATTTATTACTAATTATCTATATTTAAAAAGTATTAAAAACTATTATTTAATTATTAAAAATACTAAACAGTAAAAGAAAAATCTCAAACTTTTTACATAATTCTAAATAAAATAAAAGAGCCTAAGAAAATTATAAAAATGATAGCTTATGTGCAAAAATAAGCTAATAAGCTAAAGCTTCTAAATAGAAGCTATCACTTATAAGCAAAATGTGGATCTTTTTGTGTTTTCTGTTTTCTGGATCATACTACTACTAATATTAAACATGTTTTAAGAAGATGGAACTTTACATACTAAGGAATAAGCTGTTTCACAGCTTATGAGTCAAACAGTTAGCTTTTGGGCTAACAGCTTGGTCATAAGCTTGAAACAAGCTTCCAAAAGTTGTACCAAGGAAAACAAAAGAAGAGAATCAAGCAAACATGTCCAAGGGACAAGTATGTACAAAGAAATGCACTGGTATAATGCAATAAGTGTGAGCTTTTGGTTTAGTCAGTTAAGCCATTTTGGCTTAACTTGGATGGAGTGAAAGCTTGTAAAAGCTTGGTAAAAGCTCCCCACAGGAAAATGAAAGCAAAAATAATATATGTACAAGGTTATTAAACAGATATAAACAAGCATGTTCACTGAGAATCACTCATAAGCTCATATAAGCTCATAAGCAATTCCCATTATACTGCAGTCCCAAACAGCCCTGCAGTCTTTTGTTTGGGCAAAATAAGCTCAGTGAATAAGCTTAAATAACCAAAATAAGAGTTGTAGTAGCAGGACCATCTGGTTGACTTTCCAAAAAGGCAAAGCTCACCTAGTGGGGTCCACTAGGTAGCTTATGCAGGGCTTATGAATAAGCTCTCATTTGACTGAGTATGGTAGAACCAGTACACACATCAAATAGGGACAAACTAAAAGCCATTTGCAGCCCTACTTAATGAGCTGCAAATGGAAGTAAGAGCATTGGGACTTGAAATCTGGTTGGTTAGCTTCTCAAAGAAACTAATTTCACCAGCTAAGTCCTAGTGATGAGCTTTTAGTGAGCTTATGAAATGTAGTGAAATTGGTAAGGTATGCTGAATGATCAGCATAGCTTTTCTAATTGTGATAAGTTGAAGCTAGTTGCAACCTATGTAAATAAGCTACCAAGATGAATTTAAGTGCAGGATCCTAAAGTTAGGGTGTTAAGCTTCAAGTAAAACTAAACTTCACAACCTAAGGATCACTATTGAGCTTAATATGAGCTTATGGAAATGGTGCATTTAACTGAGTTCACAGTTAACTGAGGGAATGGGCAAACAAACAAGCTCATATAAAACTTATCAAATAAGCTCTAATTGCTCAACAAGCACTAGAACCATGAAGGTGAGTTGCTTGGCTTTGTGAAAAGCCAAAACTCACACCAATAAGCTCAGTGAGGAGGCTTTTTAAAGCTTATGAAAATCAACTCATCACACTGTTTGCTTCAGTGTGATGAGTGGTGAGTAACAAAAAGTTGTAAGGTGAATAAGCTATTCTAAAAGCTATAAAAGGAGAATAAGGCATAAACTAAACAAATGCCACTAGGGCAACACAAAAATGCCAAACTCACTAGAATTGGTCAAATCCATAAGCTTGTGCAAGCTTATGAATTTGACTGCATTCCAGTGAGACAGGGCAAAAAGAGGCATAAAGAAGCACTCATAAAAGCACTTAAATAAGCAGATAAAAATTCAACAAAAATATAAACAACAAGATTAACAACATATCCAAATTACCCTAAAAGGATTTAACCAGAAACTTAAAAATAAAAGCACAAGAAATTATTCTATTTATTCAAAAACCAGAAAATCTGAATTTTGACTTTTTAAAGGTTTATGATCAAGTTGACTTAGCTCAACTTTGATCTGAATCTATCAAACAAATATGTTATATAAAGCTACAATAACAAGAAATTAATAAAGCTAAACAACATTTAAACACATAAATGGAATTTGGACATATGAATTAGAACAGACAAGAAACTAGACAGATTCAAAAGGAAAATTGACTAAAACACAAATAGAAACTAGATATGATTAATAGACTGAGTTATATGGTTATCAGTAACACATAATCAAACAAAAACAATATTACTAACAACCTCTAACACAGAAATGCAAGATTCTAGGACTTAACAACTTTATAGTTCTCATATATAGAAAATCAAGTGTCAATTTGATTTCTTACATGCTAAACCACTGGATTGAAATTATAACTGAATTAATTAGGTCATTTTGGCATACAATCAAACAAGAACAACACCTCACACAACCATTAATTCAGTTAAACCATTAAATCCAAACAACCTTTTAATGGACTAGGATTGAGATTTTCATTACATTAGACTGTTTCATCCTATTATTTCTAATCCAGAGTTCCAATTTGTCAAATCAAACTCTTTTTGAGCTTAAGCAAGTAGTCACACATGATTAAACCTAGGATTATCAAAACTTTAGCATAATGACAGTCACAATGGATTTTCAATCACCAATCTCATCCAAAACACAATTACCTAAAATTAAGCTATAACATCATTATAAAACAACTAATTAACAAGAAAACATGAGATTAAAAACATATTAAAGGTAAAACAGTAATATGCAAAATTAATAAAGAGGGGGCTTACAAGTGGATTCCAACTGAGATCAATAAAACAAGGACCAAGATCATACCCTACAGCTCCCATTTGAGCTTCTAAACCATGATCAATCATAAAACACCCTGCTCCAATTCATCAATCTTCATCACCACTAATTTTTAATTTATTATTGATTTTCTACATTTTTTTTTATCTATTTTTAAATTTAAAAAGACCATATCTGTTTTTAGGTATCTAGAAGCTTTAAAGCTTTTTTTAGGAGCTTATATGGCTTAATGAGTCCAAAGAAACAACTAAGATTAACAACAATTATCTAAATGACTTTGAGAATTAAAGACAATTAAGTAAAACTGAAATTCAAAAGAGACTTGAGATTAAACTGGAATAGATGTTCCATTACACTAATTTAAGGTCTAATACAACATTTAAACTGTAAATGACTTGTAATTTAAAGAAAGCAGTAAAAGACTATACTATGTGACTAATGGCTAATCCAAGAGTGTGACAGTTGCATAAGGCAAAAGTATGTTTCCCTCTGTCTTTCTTCTTCTTTTATAGTCTTCTGAAACTTGGTGACCACTCAGAAGTTTTCTCTTTCAATCTTGACCCTTGATTCTTTATAATCGATCTCAACCATTCAAATTTACTTTTGGCGCCAAAGTCTTTTGTGACAGTTGAGGCGGTTTGAGGAGCATTCAATGCTTCTTGTATGTATGTAGAGGTGGAGGGAACAAGTTGGGAAGCTTTATTGAGGCTTGGGGGTCAAGGTGAGGAAAAACAGGGGTAAGGGTGAAGAGGTGGAGTGTTTGAAGGTGGGGAAGCATTAAATGCTTGGTGGGTTGAGGTGAGGTGGTGTAGGGGAGTAGTATGTGAGCTGTGGAGACAGGTGGAGGGTGAAGGTGGCACAAAACCACCTGGTTTTGTGACTCAGTGGTGTGGGAGAGGAGATGAACAGTGAAGGGGGTTTTGGGCGGGGTCAAAGGGTCAACGCCCAGGTTTAATATTAAAGGGTATGGGCTGGTGGTATTTTTGGGCCTAAGTGGTGGGCTGGTTTGTGTTTGTGGATTTGGATTTGGTATTAATTTAAGGGTCCGGATGGTTTTAGTAGTACAAAGCCCAAGGACCAATGTTGTCAATTCTAAATTCTTGAAGGACTGAATATGTAAACTTCCCAAACTTTCTTTCAAGGACCAAACCTGCCATTATACAATAACACAAGGACCAAAGTTATATTTTTCCATTTTTAAAACTTTAAAGGACCTTTTGTGTAATTTTTGGATTTTAAGGGGGTAAAAGTGTAATTTCCCGAAAGTTATCAAAAGTGTTCCAATTTGTAAGTTATTAATAGTACAAGGGTATTTTGTGATAAAATTCTATTTTAAATACCCAGGGATTAATTTTGCCAATTTTGTAACTTGAGGGGTAAAAGTTGCCAGTTTGTGTAAACTTTTATCCAGGGATGTTTTGTGAACATTTTTGGATTCCCAAGGACTTAAGTTGACTTTTATTCTATTTGAAACCTTTAGGGACTAGTTTTGACAATTTATGAAATTTTAGGGACTGAAACTGTCAATTATGCAAACTTTGTACGTTTTTCATCTGTTTTTGCATATTTTGCATTTGAAACATATAAAACACACTTCTAAGATATTTTAAGTATTTTGATGCATATTTGAGTGTTTTTGTATGTTTTGGCAGCTCAAATTAGTATAAAATGATGAGTATTTAGACACTCATCAAACATTATAAACCAAATGCAACATTGCTTAATACAGGGTATGCAACCCTTTCTTTGTATAAACAAATATTCAGGTTGAAATCCACTTTTTTTTAGATTATTAGTTATCTGTATTTTTTGCAGAAACCGAGGAGGGTTTGTTTTTTTTCAGTTTCTAGACACTGCTGCTCCCGTACCATCAAAATATCAGATAGATAGTCACGTTTCCTCACAAAAAACATGCCCAAAACGTCGCAAAATAAACAGGCGAGCCCGCAACGCGGCGTCCAGCGCCAGTCTCGTAAATGAAATGTCGCGACGATTGAATTTCACATTAGTACATTAGCATTTCAAATATTCGAATATCAGAGTGTCACTAAAGGATTGAACTCTTTCTATTCATAGTGAATACATGAAGATAATATACACAACAGTTTACACATTCACATGTTCTACTTGACACTATTTTTTACTAGCTTGTGTCCTATCCTTCAATAAGCATATCAAAGCCAAGTCCCAAGCTTCTTGAAGCAGCTAAACTTCATGCTTATATAGGTGTTTTTTTATTCTTGCACCTGCACATGCAATTTGTCAAAAAACCATTAAGAAATATAATTTCAACCTCCTTTATCTTGCAGTACTGAACACATACCGTGGGATGATGTGATTATGTGTTCCAATCCAAAGATATCAAGCTTTCCTCATTGAATTCAGCATTTAACATTACGTTAGATGGGAATTGGGTATCTTGATACAAGGATTTAATTAGGTGGACTTTAAACCCATCCCAATAGCCGCCTTGTGTACGAGATCTCTTGCTAACCCTTTGGTTAAATTGTCGGCTAAATTCAGTTGAGTTTTTACAAACTCCACAGATATCACACCATTCATGATAAGCTCACAAATCATACTATGTCGAACACCTAAGTGTCTAGACTTGCCATTGTACACTTGACTATAAGCCTTAGTGATGAGGCGAAAAATGATCCATTTTTAGGGGGTCATTTAAGCCCGGAATTGAATTTATTTGATCAAATATTGCCCTAAATCGTTCCTTTTGTGATTTTAGGTACTTTGGGAGTGAAATCTGGAAAAGGAAGCAATTCGGACGTTTTTGGAGCATAAAAGTGAAGAAAATGCCAAAGACTTAATTTTCCATGCTGGGAACAGTGTGTGACGGCGTCAAGAGTAAAGATCATGACGACCCAGTACAGAAATGAAGGCGTCACAAAGTAGAGCGTCAAGAGTTAAAAGTGTGACGACCTGGAAAAGTGGACTACATGACGGCGTCAGATGTAGATCAAGGCAGTCCGAGGATTATTTTGGCGGCGAGATGACGGCGTCACCCATTTGTTCTTGACGCCGTCAGCCTCTAATATCTATATATAGTTTTCTAATTTTCATTCATTGAGAGGAAGAAGTTTGGAGAAACCCTAAGGCCGAACCATATACGAATTTTACAGCTTTTCAAGGGTTTTCAACCCTTGAAACCTTGCATGTGTTATTGAGATAAGTGTTCTTTTAATTCAATCAATATGTCTATGTGTTGGTTGTCTATATCTTGTTCTTGTCTTGATTCCACCATGCTAGGCTAGATTTATCTTGTGTTTGCTTAGATCTAATGAAACCTAGATGTTGATTATATGTTGATTACTTGTTTATGGTTGTATTGGATGAATGATTTCAATGTTAGGCTTAAGAAAACTGGCAGATCTCCAAATGGTAACATGCTTGAACGTCTTAGGAAACATGAAACGATGTGTACTAGGTTTTATTGGTTGTATTTAATGCATGAGTAAATTCTAATGATCCCATGTTAGGAGCTTCTTGCAGGCTCGACATAGGAGTGAAGTAGGCACTCATAGGATTGGGGAAGTAAGTATGCCACCCCATGAATGGTATTAAGGAATACAATCCGTCATCCACGCAACTATAACAAGTAATTAACGCGTAAAAGATATCTAGGGAGTAATGAAATCTAAGTAAACACATTTCTCCACTTATTGCTCACAACCTTAGTTTAATATAGTTTTATTTTCATTTTAGTATTTTATTTTGATTGCATCTTAGTATTGGGTTAGTTGACTAGCAACTAATTCCGCCCAAAATCCTTCAAACCCGAGATTTTACTTGCTTTTCATAAAATATAAAAATACAAAAAGAATCATCCCTCATCTCTAGAACTAGTATTTAGGTTTTCTAATCCTAGCGACACTATTCCTAGCTGAACGATAAATCCCCCAGTACTTGTCACTATACTATACTACATCGATCAGGTACACTGCCTGGTGGGGGTTGTAAGCTTCTCGAGATCCCTCGAGAGGTAAAGCCTGGTGCAATCCCTACGCATCACTTAGCCAAGGTAGCAGCACTATCACATCTGATAGAAATGGTTGATATCAGTTTAGGCCACAAAGGAATTTCATAAACCAAATTCCTCAGCTACTCAGCTTCATTACCAGCTGCAGCTAAAGCAACAAATTCAGACTCCATGGTTGAGCTTGTAATACAAGTCTATTTCTTTGAAGCCCAACAAATAACACCTCCCCCAAGAAGGAATACCCAACCACTCGTAGACGAGTGATCTTCCGTATTATTAATCCAACTGGCATCGAAATAACCTTCTATAACGGAAGGATAACCACTATATGTCAAACCATAATTCATGGTTCCTTTCAAATACTGAAATACTCGACCCAGAGCTTGCCAATGTAGAGCACTAGGATTGCTAGTGTACCTACTAAGCTTTCCTACAACAAAAGCTATATCTGGTCTAGTGCTAATCATGGCATACATAAGACATCCAATAGCTCTAGAGTATTCTAGTTGTTTCACTGGAGCTCCTGTATTAGGTCGAAACTTCACAGTAGGATCTACAGGAGTATAAACAGGAGAACAATTATCAAAGTTAAACTTTGTTAGTATCTTCTCAATATAATGAGATTGAGAAATAGAGATACCATTGTTTCCTCGTTTGATTCTAATACCAAGAATCACCTCAGCCTCCCCCATATCTTTCATATCAAAATTATATGACAAGAATTCATTTGTCTTATCAACTTGATCTTGGTCAGTACCAAAGATCAACATGTCATCCACATATAAGCAAATTATCACTCCTTTACCAGAAGTATCAAATTTGCTGTATACACACTTGTCAGCTTGGTTTAAAGAAAAACCATTAGACAAGACCACATCATTAAACTTTTGATGCCATTGTTTCGGTGCTTGTTTAAGACCATACAATGATTTCTTCAATTTACATACCTTGCTTTCATGTCCAGGCATCACAAACCCTTCAGGTTGTTTCATGTAAATTTCCTCATCCAAATCACCATTTAAGAATGCAGTTTTCACATCCATTTGGTAACTAGATCATGTATAGCTGCAAGAGCTAACAACAATCTAATCGTGGAAATCCTAGCAACAGGAGCATAAGTATCAAAGAAGTCAATTCCCTCCTTTTGTCTAAAGCCTTGGATAACCAATTTGGCTTTATATTTATCTATGCTTCCATCCACTTTCATTTTCCTTTTAAGGATCCATTTACATCCTAATGCTTTGCATCCAGGAGGTAAATCAGTTAATTCCCAAGTATCATTATGCATGATGGAATCAATCTCACTTTGAATTGCTTCTTTCCAAAAGGCAACATCCCTTGAAGCCATTGCTTCATTCAAGGTCTTTGGATCCTCCTCAATAATGAAACAATATTCACGTTGAGATAAAGTCTTGTCTCTTGTTCCTTCAACTAAATAAAGTTGAAAATCAAAACCAAAAGACTTAGCTTTTCTTGTTCTAGTGCTTTTTCTAGGAATAGACGGACCAGGTACTTCAATCTCATCTTCAACTGTTTTACTTGAAGATGACTGAACCATACCTCTTGGTCTAGGTATAGACGTGAACCGCTCTTCATCAAATATAGCGTCTCTTGACTCTATTATAGAGTTCACCGACACATAATCATTAGGTTCTATAACATAAAACCTATAACACTTGGAATGCTCAGCATACCCAATGAAGATGCAATCTATACCTTTTTCACCAAGATTTTTCATTTTAGGCTCAGTTAACCTTACCACCGCTCTACAGCCCCAAACCCTCAAATAAGTCAAATTTGGTACCTTCTTGGTCCAAATTTCATAAGGCGTTTGTTTACTGTTTTTATTTGGAGTTCTATTCAAAATATAACATGCTGTCAACATAGCCTCACCCCAAAATCCTTCACTGAGTCCAGAATAGGATAACATGGAATTCACCATTTCTTTTAAGGTCCTATTCTTCCTTTCAGCCACCCCATTTTGTTGTGGTGTGTAAGGAGCCGTGGTTTGATGTATTATTCCGGTTGATTGGAAATAAACTGGATCATAATACTCACCACCTCTATCAGTACGTAATACTTTTATCAAATCTTGTTTTTGAAGTTCTACTTCTTGTTTATAAATTTTAAATTTATCAAGAGCTTCATGTTTAGCATGCAATAGATAAACATAACAATATCTAGAAGCATCATCAATAAAAGTAATTACGTACTTATTATGTCCTAGTGAAGGATTGGCATGAAAATCACACAAATCACTATGTATGAGATCTAATACTTTGCTTTCCCGATTCACACCCTTAAAAGGTTGTCTTGTGATCTTTGTTAACATACAAGTCTTACAACTTTCATGTCTCATGTCAAAAGCAGGTATTAAACTCATTTTAGACATATCTTTCATTCTCTTGTAATGAACATGTCCTAGTCTAGCATGCCATAATTCAGATTTACTTAAAGTATTGCTATTACTAGAAGTAATCATACAAGCAGAAGCATTAAACAAAGGATAATTCAAATTTAATCTAATCATTCCATTAATACATAACCAAATCCAACAAATGAACCATGTCTTGACAAGATATACTTGTCATTTTCCAACACTTGTTTGTAGCCACACTTATTCAACACAATTTCAGAAACAAGATTCTTTCGAATCCCGGGTACATACAATACATTATCTAAACATAAAGTTTTTCCAGAAGTGAAAGTCAATAAAACACGCCCTATTCCTTTGATTGGTTCAGTTGCAATGTTTCCCATCTTTACAAATGATCCATCTTCAATCGATTTACAAACTTGAAACCAACGAAGATCCTTGCAAACATGACTTGTTGCACCCGAATCAACCCACCAAGCAACGTCATCATCCTGAACATAAAATGCATCAGAAATAATAGAAACATAATGTAAAACATTATCTAAATTCTGTATAGAATCAGAATTATAACCTTGTTGCTTTTCAGGATCCTTAGACCCACTTGCACCAGCGCCTTTATTGTCCTTACGAGAGCGACAATCCTTCTTCATATGACCAGGCTTGTTACATTTCCAACAAGTAACAGCAGCCTTCTTGTTGGCAAATTTATCATCGCACTTTTGAACTTTCGTTTATTCTTATTGTTGTATGAATTTTTGGCTCCATCACCTTCAACCATGTTAACAGAAGATGATCCAATTTGATTCTTTCCTTTAGGATTAGTATCAAGTTCCTGATTTCTTAATCCTTCCTCAATTCGTAGATGACTACCGAGTTGAACCAAATTTAAATCTCCCTTTTTATGTTTCAAACCATGTTTAAATTCTTTCCAGGAAGGGGGCAGTTTATCAATGATAACTGCAACCGAGATGGTTTCATCCATCAACAAATTGTGTTGGGTAATCTGTCCCAGAATCCTTAACATCTCATGAAATTGTTCCATGACAGGCCTGGTATCAACCATTTTGTAATTCATAAAATTACCCACAAGAAACTTCGTTGCAGAAGCATCTTCTGCCATGTATTTGGATTCTAGGGACTCCCATAGTGCTTTTGCAGATTCAGCGTTTTGATAGACATCAAAGAGGGAATCAGACATACCGTCTATAATGTGACCACGACATATGTAGTCGTCGTTCTCCCACTTCATCCTCTTCCTAATCTGTTCCAAAGTTTCATTGTCGTTCCGTTCGGGAGTGGGTGTACTCAGAACATACACAACTTTCAGGGTGGTAAGAAGAAAGTGCATCTTCTTTTGCCAGCGACGGAAATCCTGCCCTTCAAACTTCACCAACTTATCAAACTTGCTCGTCATATCCTTCACAGATTCTCCTCCGTTCGTCATGATCACAGATACTTCGATCTTTGTTAGAAATAATGGATCACAGTAATCTGAGAGTCGTGTAAACACTTTCAGATCGAAGGATTTCGATGGTTCTATCGAAATCTTTAATCGGATAAAACTCAGATTTTGAACAGAGAATATGTTTTGATGGTATGAAACCGAATCAGAAGACAAAATCAACATATGACCAAAAACTGAACTCGGTTGTAACTGCCCATGGCAGTTATTTAACCACCGAATTAGTTAAATTAACGGGTCAAAATTAAGGTCCAAAATACCGGGAATTTTATTTTTAAGTGCGTTTTTAACATAGCACTTTATACCAAATAAAAAAATTTCCAGCTGACCTGACCCCAGCCAGGGGCGCTGCCCCTTGGACCCTGCCAGGGGCTGCCGCCCCTTGGACCTTGCTACCAGGGGCTGCCGCCCCTGGAACCCCGCTACCGGGGGCGCTGCCCCCGGACCCCCGTGATTCGGGCCGATAATTACAATAACGTCATACAAGTGTATACTCCGCACAATCCCAACTTGTTGAACATTTATCATGATTACACATTGGTCAACTAAGTCAATCCATTACACTTAAATCATATTGGTGATGTAAAATCACCAACAATTCCCGAGTTCACGAGTCTTGTAATAGTTGGTATGTATAAGCGTGTAATAGTTAGTCCGATAAGCTAGTCTATTAACGTCAATGGGCCTAGCCTATAAGTCACGACCCATTAAGGACTAGGTCCGGTTTAGGCTAGAGTATATAAACCCTTCTCCATGTGTGGAGAAGGTGTGTGTCTTGTCATATTTCTCATCTTTTGTATGTGTAAAATAACACCACCTCCTTTCTCTTTCTTGAAATCTAATCTTCTACTTTCTCTTTTTACATCTTTTCCCTCTCTACATCTTTCTCTTTCTAGTAATTTCATAGTATTTGTGTGTGTTAAACTTGGTATTTTGAAACCAACAATTGGTATCAGAGCAATTGTTGAATTTATGATGCTAGTCTTCTATCAAAAGGTAACAAACTTTGCATATATGATGTCTTTCATGGATGATGGTCTTAAAGGTTCACTATGATTAAGATTACCTTCATAAGGGAAATGTTGTATATGGTAGAGAGTTTACACATCAATGAGGCCTATTAATAGTGTTGTTTAATATTGTTCTACACTGGAATGACTTAAATGACATTATTGTTATGGGAAATGTAGTTGATGTGTGTGAATTTGTGAAGAATTGGTTAATGGATGTTTCAAATAGTATGCAATATAGATATGATTTCATGGGAATCACTGTAACCTTTATACGTTTTTGAGTTAATATATTCTTCACATTTTCACAAAATCTACATGGATGTAACGTGTAACGTGGCATCAAAGTTATAAACTTCTCTATTGCATTACTTGGTTTATGCAAGTTTTTAAAGGAAGAGAAAGCCAAGTTCATCAATCAATATAAACTAGAATGGTACTCGCGCAATGCGGCGGCGGGTACGTGTGACTATATTTTGCGTTATTCGGTTATTCGGTTACACATTTAGTTGTTTTTATGCTTTATAAGTAGAGATGGTAAAGATGGTTAAACCAAATAATTTTAGTTTGAACAACCAACATGTTTTCTAACAAACTTGCTAACCAACTTGCTTCCTAGCCAACCTACTTCCTAACCAATTAATTTTGAAATTTTTCCATAATAAGCAAGTCAAAGTCTGAATTTTAAGTATTTCTAATTATAAAATAGTCCCAAATAAATTATATAGTAGTATAGATATAGGAGGAAGTGTGTATTTGGGGTCCAAACTACCTATTTTACAACCATTTACAAAGAAAAAGAAATCGGTAAAATATAGTGGCGTCCATCGATTGATTTTTACAAGTTTATAAGAGTAAGTTTATACATGTTGAAAATCTGATGCGCGTTACTATAAACTTGTAAAATTTCATAACGTTGCAGATGCTCTAACTCATCACCAAACTTAGTTGATATTAACATCACTTATACAGGATCCTTAGAAACTCTGAACATTTTTGTTCCTATACAATGGATGAGCGTGATCATAGCAAATATGAAAATGATCATTAGTCGGTTTTTTTCTAAACTAGAAACCGACACTATAGAAAGAAGATAGTGAAATGCGGATCGGTAACCATATTCAAGTTAAGAGTTTATTTGATTCTTCTTAAGCCAAATTACTATCAACAAAAAAGAAACTCTAACATGATTAACGTTTAGGAACAAATAGACCAAAAGAGGGACAATATTGTTTACCTTTGTTTAGTTCTTTTTAGGACCTAATAAAACCAGGATTGGGCACCTAACTATAAGATCAGACGTAATCTCTTCATTTTCTAAAGATACTTTGAAAGCAGATTACCGGTCTTTTTCTCAGCTAACTGACTGAATTAGGAATCAATAATACAACTTTTATCAATCATACTAACTTTACTATAAAACTATGCTTTCAAGTAATAGAAGCATCACATCCAAATAGCCATTTGTACAAAAATTCCAAGTGCAGGGAGAAAATGTACATTTTATTCATCACAGGACTGGTATATAGAGCAGGATGCATTAGATGATCAAACTCTCATAGCATTAAAATAGATCACAAATAATAGATATTCCATTCCATACAACAAATTTTAGAAACAAACTCAAAGCCCCAAAAACAAGAATAAAAAAATTAAAAAAAGGTGTCAATCAAATGATGAGAGAATCAGAGGAAACACTATACACATAAACACCATCTTCTATAAGGGATATCGCATGCTTTGTGACTGAAGGGGGTAGTAAATAGTAATTAGAGAATATATTAAAGAAATGTTTTTATTATTTTTGTTTTTGTTTGTTTAACTTCTAAATCCGAAGGCGGACCATTTCTTTGATGTAGTTTCTTTCTTTGTTCTCTTTGAGTTGGGATCAATAAGGTTCTCCAAGGATTTTGCTTTCTTGTTTCGTGATCTCCCTGCTTCTTTTAGGAGCTCTGCTAGCCTCTTCTTCTCGTCATCAAAATCCGGGTTTGCTGTTCCAAGCTTTTCTTCTCTTAATTTAAGAACATATTCCAAAATCTCGATTGCATCTTCCACTCTGTATATTGCATATATTAGATATTTTAATAAAATTTAAGCATGAAACTATTATTTTATACGTTTGTAACTTGTAGGTAGTTACAGAAGTGTATATAGTATGATACATGTGGAGTCTCATATATAGCGAGCCCACATGAGTCTTTGCAAGAAATAGGTGTAGTACAACCAATATATGGTGACATCCTCTCTTCTCTAACACACGGATGTTTAATGTTTAAGGTGTTGGGTTCTATCGTTAATTCTGTCAAAGTGTCCCACCAGGGTAACGATGTTTAATGTTTAAGGTGTTGGGTTCTATCGTTAATTCTGTCAAAGTGTCCCACCAGGGTAACTTGTGTACACCCAAACAGCCTTGCCTTATTACAGTATTGTTGCACCCAACCCTGACGTAGTTGCTGTAACAATTTTTATACCCTATATGGCTATATTTAAGTTGGTGAAAACTACATGGAAACGATAGAACACTGATGATTTACTGCATATATACACACTCCCTATATCCCATTACGTATGATCTACTTTACTTTCTTGGATGTCATAAAATAAGTGATTCATCCCCTAGGTTATGAAAGTCTAAAGGAAGAAAACGGATCATTTTTAGCTTAACTAAAACTGTTATATATATGCGACAAATTCACTTCAACATAAGTTGCCCCTTTTAATTACTCAAGAATTATGAACTACAGTATATTATTTAAAGGCTATTTCATGAATAATAGGGTGACTATAGTTTTCGATCACCATGAATATTCAAATGTCTGGACTGTTAAGTAGTTCATATATTATTATATACTGAGTAATTAGTATGTTTACCTCCCCAAAGCGTCATATGTTGCTGCAAGATTGCTGTAGACTCCAAGAGTATCTTGATGACAAGGACCACACTCCTGTTCCAGGATTTCCCTTGCTTCCTCAAACAACTCAGCAGCCTCGTCTATCTTGAAGAGTTGTACACAAGCCAACCCCATCTGGTTCAAAACAACCCCAAAGAATGCTGATTTCCTTTCTCCACTAGCCCTAAGCTTGGCGACTGCGCTTTCAAATGACCCTCTTGCTTCTTCATACCTTCCCACCATGTAGAACATGACACCCATACGTGCTTCTACTCCTGCAATTGTACTCTGCTGCCCTGGCTTGTCCTCCAAAAGTTTCATTGATTTCTGCAACAACCTCAATGCCTCATCGGGTTCATTGAAAGATTCATATATCGCTGAAATTTCTGTCATTCCACTAGCAATATCTTCTGGAGTGGTTCCAGGCACGGGTTTTGCGTATATTCTAAGTGCGTTCTCACAATATGATCGGGATTCACGTAGCTTCCCTGTCTTGTAGTACAGGTCAGCAAGGCGCACAAACACAGAGGCGACTGAAGGGTGGTTGTCACCCTTTGATGCTTTGAAGACAGTAAGTGCCTTCTGATAAGAGAACACGGCTTCATCAAAACGAGAGAGTGCCAAATAAATGTTGCCTATGCTGAGATCAATCGCAGCAACTTCGTTATCTTGTCCATTGGCAATCATTGCCATGCTGGCAAGTACAAGGTGTTCCAAAGCTGATTCATAATCTCCTTTTGCCTCACATATGAGGGCCATTAACCGTCTATCAGCCGCTTCTTCAAGTGATGCAGGTGCACTATGCACTCGGTGGATTTCAAGTGTCCTTTTGCACAAGGTATCAGCTTCGTCAAACTGCATCGCTTGGACATGTGCCTCAGCTAAGTATCTACAGAATTCAAGTGAACAACAATCAGTTAGACTTTTGGGTCTTTTAAAATTGGAAACAAATACAGCAATGCTGGACAATAAACAAAATAATTTGATTTCAGATAACTGATTTAATTCGGAATCAAAATCAAGCGCACTCGTCACAACAGTAGTCTATAGTATATATAAAACCTCTATTGTCTAAATCACAGTAAAAAAAGTATTGTATAAAATCCTATATGCTGCATCTGATAATTATGCATACTTTCCTCATTTTCTCTCTATTCCTTCCACTGGAATACAAAGACATTTAAGACAAAATACGTATCCCGGTCCGCATTAAGCCATAGCTTACACACTAATGCTGGAACACACACTTAGGAACATTTAGCGTTAAATTTTTTGTGACAATGCTACTTGAGAAAGCGTTTAGCGTGTTTACCTTTTATATCATTTTACACTTTATAATCACGATACATCTATTTACTACTACCGCTAATTTTACCAAACATATATAAATAACGAATTCATAACAAAGCGTCAATAAATCAACCTGCAAGTCTCAGCAACTCGAGGATCGGTATCACCCAAGGCCTCCATCTGAATCTTCAAACCTTCCTTATAACACTCAATAGACTTATCAAGCTGTCCCAACATAGAATGAGTATCACCTAACTGCATATACCCCGAAAACGCCGCAAGCGCGTGATCCGCACCTCTCGACACTTCCGGCACCTTAATCGCTCTATCCAACACCGGTATCGCCTCCTCAAATCTCCCTAAGCTGCAATAAATCGCCGCCACCACGTGCAAACACATCGCCAGATCTAGACTCGGTTCGCCTTCAACCGCACATCGTTCAAATGACTTCGACGCGCGCAGCGCGTAGTCTAGCGCTTTGCTCGGTCCATCGCCTGACGCGATTGTGTCACGCGCTAGTTTTAGTAGAAACGGACCTAGATCTGGATTGTCGAGGGATGATTCGTCGAGTAGGGAGAGTTTTTCTGGTGATTTTTTCTTGCCGGAGCTCCGATCTGGGGATGGCTTGGCGCGTGAGGATGACGGTGAGGGTGAGGGTGGGCGTCGTTGCGGTGTTGACCGGATCTGACCGTTGTTAGCGTTGTTGTTGTCTTCAGGTATGGTGATAGTTGGTGGTGTTTTAACGGAAACTAAACCAGGCATGATGATGATAAAATTTTATAAAAATTATTATAAATAAGAAAATGTTTATAAATTTTTTTTATAAAAATTTAGATCTTAATATGAGCTAACTGGTGGTGCTGGTTGGTGACTGTGAGTTTGGAGCTGAACTGTGAGAAATGTGAGGAAAAGAAGAGGAGATAAAATATAATAGTAATATATATGTATATGTATAAAAATCAGTGCATTATAATACAGCTCAAATAAAGTGGGATGGGGCCTACAGGGATGATGAGATGGCACAACCTGTTTTGGAACTTTGGATTAGGGGTGATCATCGGTCGGAAACCGGACCGGACCGGCCAAGACCGGACCGGACCGAAGACCGAGAACCGGAAAACCATAGACCGAGACCGGACCGAATATGGTCGGTCCGGTCTCGGTCCGGTCTCGGTCCGGTCGGTCTTCGGTCGGTCCGGTCCAATTAGGCAAGTTTTTTCGGGTTTTTGGTCGGTCCGGACCGGACCGGACCGGACCGACCGGACCGAGACCGAATTTGGCAAAAAGCTTAGACCGAGGACCGGACCGAATGTGGTCGGTCCGGTCCGGTCGGTCTCGGTCCGGTCGGTTTTGTCGGTCGGTCCGGTCCGGCCGGTCCGTTTGCTCAGCCCTACTTTGGATTGGTTGTTTTAGACTTGGCTGATTATACGTACAGCAGGTAGGAAGGAAGGAAGAATCTAATGAACGTGGTCTCTTTGGGCATGTTCTACACTAGTCTTAAAGGTCAGTTTCTTTTGCAAGTAAGGAACAAACTAACACATAGGTACCGGGCTTGTCGTCCACTGGGCATGTCTTATTCAGTTAAGCGTGCCTAGTGGAGAGTAGTACCGGTTTGGGTGACTAAACCGGGAAGTCCTCCCTTGTGGACCACTGCCCTGTCGGTACGATTTCAAAGTCCTTCAATGAAGGTTTCAACCCACAAGGGTTCGAATCTGGAGAAGGCAGGGTTTACTTCAATTTAAGTGTCGTGCCTTCGAGCGGCTTAAGTTGAAGGTTTTCCCCCCATCGGGTTTCAAATTGGACTTGGATTTCCCCAATGAAAGTCAATTTTCAAAAAAAAAAAAAAAAAAAAAAAAAAAAAAAAAAAAAACTAACACATAGGTGACTAGTGACTTACACTTTAGCGCCACTTTAGTTTTCTTTATCTTTTCATTTTCCTTCACCCTCGCAAGTTCACATTTAACTTCACATTTTATTAAAATATTCACTTTATACAAATATATCCTACTAAATACTCCACATACACTCAGACACAAAATAAAAAATAATAAAACATCAAGGAACATTTAAGGTGAGCCGTTCACCTTATTACATCTTGGGAAGCTGGAAGTTAAGATGAGAGGAGGTGATTGGCAAGGTGATGGCGCGTGAGTTGGGTTGCAAAGTGAGCCTTTCACCTCCCTTTGCCGACTAGCCTGAACGGTGGTGCCATGGCTCCGGCCGAGAAATGCTCACGTCAACAACAACGGAACTCGCGCTATCGCATCCTGCGCCGATAGCTCCAGTCCACGCCATTTTTATTTATTTATTTATTTATTTATTTACCTTTTTAAATTTCCGAACATTATTAAATGGTAGGAAGGAAAAAGTGGTGCCATGGCATTACATTTTGTGGTGCCAACGAGGGAGTGAGTTTTTGGTGTCATGTGATAAGTTGGTGCCAAAGCATTTATCGGAGCCATGGCATGACAATACCCAGCCCTTTAAGAATTTTATCATATTCGGCCGACTCTATACACGTCAAGGCGGGGCGTAACAAGAGTGTCACGATCGAGTCTTGGACCACAGCTCATCTTGAGCACGCGTCCTCAACCAACACAAGATCAAATCATGTAATGCGTTTTTTTTTTTTTTTTTTTTTTTTTTTTTTTTTTTTTTTTTTTTTTTTTGTTTTGGCGGAGTATATTTGTATTTAAGTGGAGTATGTTTTGATAGTGAAGTCGATTGTCTATTTACACTATGTTTGTGGTAAAGTTGGTTATAGAGAGAGAAAATTTAGGTGACAGTGATGAATGCGGTATTAGGGTCTCTTATTACAGCATAATTTTGCTTAAGTGTAGTTTGCGCTTCCACACAAATAGCCTAATCAATAAGTTGAGCAATATTAATGTATTGCTTAATTAAGTTATCTTCAATGCATCAACTTATATTCAACTCGTTTCAATCCTTATTGGAAATGCTCTTATGTCAAAGAATATAATTTTCGATATAATTAGGTCTAGTATAATCTTACTGATGTTCATTTTTCAACCCATTCATTAGAGATGCGTTTAACTCGGACTTGTTCTTTTAATATGTGGTTGTAATTGACAACTCGATTAATGAGAATAAAAGGTCAGGAAGCAACACACTACCCTACATAAATTGATGATTTTGGATATATGAATATTATGACTGAGTTATATAACTAATAAACTTAACGTGTTACGTTAATCAAATTAATAAGAATATAGTCAAGTTTTAATCAAACATCTAAGAGCAATAAATTATCTCATAGTTTCAAATAAAATATCTTTGTGATTTAATATATAAATCATTTGTTTAAGGAGAAAAGGAGGTCTTACAAAAAATGAGAATCTTATACAAAAGTTAGCATTCCAGGAAGGATGGGCTGGACTGATTAAACAAACGGACACGACATGAAAAAACTATCTTCAAAACCTCATCACTAAGACACTAACAAGACAATCTTTAGAGCAATATGGATTGATTCATTGATATGTGTGTACATTATTTTCATCTATCGTTCTTCTGTCTACGTAATTACCGCATCATTTTTTTTTTTACTTTTATCAATGTTCGACCATTATCTTCATGTTATGATTTCGTTGTTATCATTACCTATTTTTCCACCGAAACGTAGCACCAACACTCACATATTTGTAAGAAAGGGTGTGATGAACACCATACCCACTACCGTCACATTCGCATTCACTACTTTCTTCAAAGCAATCATCAAACAGCTATTGTGTTGATCACCAAACCAAACACATAAACATATCCACATACACACACAAACAAACAAACAAAAGTTTGATCGTCTGCACCACCAAACTAGCCTTAACACGCCAATTGGGAGACCACGAGTGATGTGTGACACTATAAGCCTGGTAGAAAAAAGAAAAATAAAAAAAGACTTGCTTGGGGATGTCAAGCCCTTACTCACTTAGTTTGTCCCGAACCCACAACTCACACATACGAGTATACCACATGTTCTTATTCTTAGAAATAAGTTACTACTAGACTTAGTGGCGGAACTTGAACATTTATTTTGGGGGGGCCGAATTTATTTTGGGAGGGCCGAATCGGAAATTTGTTTGTATTCTCAACTAAATTACCCTTAAAACCTATAATATTTACACTAATTGTCGCAGCTTTTGAGGGGCCGGGACCCTCCCTGCCCCTTAAAATTTCCGCCCTTTGACTAGACTAGCTCTTTTTGACAAAAAGTTATTTTCGATGACACATACCACATGCTCTTAGGATTTATTTAGTGTAGTGATTTACAATAAGATATTATAATTTGTTCTAGAGTTAATTGTTTAACGAAAAAACTTTAATATGATGCTTTATCATTTAAGATCAAATTAAATAAATTAATTACATGTACCTAACTTGAGAAGGCGAATACATATAGTTATTATTACTTGAATTTTAAGTTTACAAACTTAATAGTTCCATTTGATTTGAGTCATCTGACAATAGGTGGCATCATGGCAATGAAGAAGACCATCCGTAATGGATGGTCGAATCTTCGACCGGTCGTCGCTTAGGATGTGTCCTCTCTTTAAATGAGGTTGGTCATGGTGTTTGTATTTGTAACCTTTTTTACTAATTTTGCAACCTTTTTTACTGTTGTATTTGTAAGTATAATTTTTTTTATGTGGTTTATAGTTGACGTGCTTCGGTGGACATTAAGTTCTAAACTTTCACAAGTTATGAGTTTTTAGATGGGTAAACTGAAAATTAAAGTTATGAGTTATACTAAGTAGCTCCCACGACTCAATTCATCACCATCACATTGACACACACTCGGCTTTCTTTCTTTACAACTAACTTCACCACCAACTTATTGTAATAAGACAATCAACTTTAATAGTCACTTTGACTAACACCCGTCAGTCAATGACTGTTAACACCTTCACGCGCACCTTTTATGTGAGGGCAAAATCGTTATTTTGTTGCGTATTACCAGTCAACATTTTCTAATCAAATACATATGTATACCCTAAAAAGCCAACATTTTCTAACACTGCTAGTTATTTTACACACTCAAATCAAACCCTTAGATGAACCTTTTTAATCAAATACATAATTATTCCCATTATTCCACATGCATGATTCTATCAAACTCACGCTCAATGAAACATCAGCAAAGGTAGAGTTGACATCCTACAAATTAAACAACTCTCACAGATTATGCATGATCTGATCCATGTGATACACAATGATATTTAAGTGGAACCATCCATTTGGTCTTTTTTTAAGCGTAACCAACCATTGAGTGTTTTTAGTGACTCTGATTGGGGAGGGAACATGAAAATGGGAGATCCATTACTGACTACGTAATTTATCTAGGGTGTCACTACATGAAAAAGGTCTTTTAGCGATTTTCTTAGCGAGGTTGTTTATGTCAGTGACACAAGTAGCGTCATCAATTGATGGGTCGCTACAAATGAGTCGCTAACTTTTGCGGCTTGTAAAATATGTCGCAAAAACCGGCGACAACTTTAACGACTTCTCGTACTACGACGCTAAATAAAATAGCGGCTTCACTATTTATGTCGCAATATCATTCGATGCTTTTTATACACGTCGCAACTTAAGTCACTATAAGTGTCACAAATGTCAAAATGCCGCTATCCACATATGTCGCTACTTTCTATGCTAAGTCGCAGTTCAAGTCACTACGAGTGTCACTCTTCTTTGATGATATTTCTACTATGCTACATGGTTTACTATTTGTTTTGAGGATTAATCCTTTTTTTACAATTATACGGAGTATTGAGAATAACAAGTTCTCCAAAAGTTGAAGAACGGTGGGATCACCCTTGTCCCATGCATCTTAAGGATTAAGAATAACAAGTTAACAACAGAAGCAACTTGCAATATTAATTCACTGTTCATATTATTTCAACATTATACGAATCATTATTGAGTCGATGAATCTAAATTCTCTAAAAGTAGAAACTAAAAATTGGTACATCAAAGTTACGATTTTTTCTTCAAAGGAGTAAAACACAAAAATAAACCATGAAAGATGTCCCAGTAATTCAGTGTCTCTGCAGAAGTTTCTTGTCCAGTTATAAGTTTTAAGCATATATATGGTTGTCGCCCCCCTGAAAATCAATATGCAAAACAGTCGAAAGTGACTCAGTTTCTTCTAGATACGATAAAAATGAGTAGTCTAGCACTAACCTTTAGAAACAGATTAATCGAGTAATCTGGAACTACATGAAGTCAAAATTACAAAGCAAGTTTCTGTAACAAAATTAAGGAAATACCAAATAGTATATATAAATGTTAATGTCATGTTAAGGACTAGGAAACAAGGATCATGATGTCATGTAAAAAAGGGTCAACCCGTGTAAAAAAAAAAAAAAAAAAAAAAAAAAAAAAAAAAAAAAAAAAAAACCCGAAGAATATAATGTAGCACTAACTAAATTTATGATGAACGATGAATGTCTTTCACTTCTATCGCATTCTAGAAACCACAAAAGCATTACAAGCACATTATCAAGTACGTACAATTTTCAGGTTTTGGAGGAGATTAATGGTATAAACTAGAGAGGAAATCTTAGACTACTATTTCTCGAAAGTTACTAGATATTATAAATTACAATAAGTTACCTTAAATTACTTTGTTGGCTCATTGACATCCGGTATACTCGTCAGCTTCGAGTCTTCGACTGTCAATAAGCTTATGTACGTGGGGCGGTAAATAAACAAGTAGGTTCACCATAGCAAACAGAACAGAGTGAGGGCCAGAAGGCAACATAACAATGGATATATAATACGGAGTATAAATCTGTACCTGAGATATGTGTTCCACCTGCAAAAGCTTTTGGTTTCGCTATGTCAAAAGTTGCTCTTACTTGGAGCACTGCCATACTCTATAGACGAAACACCAATAGTTAAAGACTTACGGAGTATTAGTTACTAATGGGGATTGTAACTTGCACTTAAACTCAAAAGAACAAACTTAGAGGCTAACTGAAAAGTAATTGACTAGCAATATATACAAAGCCAAAGGCAACTGACTACAAATCTGCAATGATTGAATAAATGATTTGCTAAGTTCACACTTTAAAGTACTATCACGATCAACCAAATCATCATGACGAAAAAACTAGCCATTTATCAAACACATGATGTTTCTCTAAAGATTTCACCATTCTTCATTCCATAGAAAGTGTATATTTGTTAAACCCTGTCCGCAATAAACATCAGGTTCAATTCAGCAATTCAGTTATATGTAATGTTACTCATTTTCAGATTACAAAATGAAATCAAACCATCTAAAAAACATATGGGGCACAAGCTTAGTCCATACCGGTTTCCATTAGGCTCAGGTCCTGTGGATCTTTGAAAATGTTCCTGTTTCTGAGAAGTATGTGCTTTGAGTTCCACTGCCTAGCCTATTAGCATCTGCCTGTGGATCTATAAGGTCAATCCCCTGAACAGGTGTGAAAGCAAACCTCGAAGTCAATCCAGAGGTAGCCCCACCACTACTATATTGCTTCTTGAACTTGGCAACTTTGGCAGAGAGCTTGCTCTGACCAACTGATACACGCAACTTCCCGTTTCCAGCCTGTCCAAGCATACCATATCCTTCTCCTAGTCCATCCCCCAATGAGCTCTCTTCAGGTATTCCAAACTGCATTCTGTTTGCAAGTTTCCGCTTATCCGTAATAGCATACCTCTCCTTCATTTTCTGAAGGGGACACCCACCTCTTTTCTTCTTGGGTTCAGAATGAGGGACCGGTAGTGGTTTAGGCTGCTTTGCAGGCGGTGGCTCTTGCCACTTCTCAATATTTTTATGAATATCTTCCCGATATGTTCTTCCTAGGCTTCCAGAAGGATCCCCTCTTATGGAGTCTACACATACTGCAAGGGTTGATTTGGCAGCCAAAAGCCCACACGCACGCCTCTTGAGAGCTGGAGGTGTAGTCTGAAAGACCTCGGTTTGATCAATATAACCAACATGAAATTGATATGGCGCAGTAGAAAAACCAGCCAAAGCCTTCTTCTCAGCACCTAGGAGTTGAACATTACAAGCTGGCATTTCTGCAAGTTTTTTCAGACCACCAGCTGTCCCAATGAGTTTTGCAGCTACAGCACTCCCAACAATGGCGGATAAATTGGGAGCAATGGTGCCCATTCTGCTTTCAACGAAGTCCAAAACTTTCTTTTTTGATTCATCAAATGTAAGAACTCAATCACATGCCTCGATTGTCTTCTGAAGGACATCATGGGGAAGCGGTTTACCACTTGTTGATGCTGTCATAGAAATAGCCATGATGGTAGCATATGGAAGCAGCCCCTCAAGATCCACAACGGTTAAGTCGACTTCATTCCCTATCTTTTTTACCACACGTGCATAATCGATTGGGTGGTGAACAAGAGACTCGAGGTCTGGAAACTTGAGACGATATTTATCACGAATGAAATTGAGGATAATCACAATTTCATTGTCGATGTCATCTAATGTGTTACAACATTCCACGATGAGTTGGTACTCGAGATCATCTTCCAAAACCATGCCTTGATTTGACATATTTGATCTTTTCTCAAGAGCATCATCCTCAACTTTCTTTATAAAATCTGAATATCGCTGTGATTTCTGTAACTTCGAAACACTATCCAGATCATCAAAATTGAGGGCTTCTATATCGGCTAAGTCTCCATTAAAATCTTCTTCCATGTGCTCTGCATCATCATTGTCCGAGAGATCCTCAAGAGCATCCTCAACTTTCTTCATTATATCTGAACGTCGCTGCATGTTTATTTATATATATGATAGAGATCGATCCAAAGTTTAAGGTTTAGGGTTTTGTATTCTTTTTTTCTTCTTTGAACGATCGATAAACGTTTTGTTGTTGATATGCGTAGGGCTGAGCAAACGGACCGGCCGGACCGGACCGACCGACAAAACCGACCGGACCGAGACCGACCGGACCGGACCGACCACATTCGGTCCGGTCCTCGGTCTAAGCTTTTTGCCAAATTCGGTCTCGGTCCGGTCGGTCCGGTCCGGTCCGGTCCGGACCGACCAAAAACCCGAAAAAACTTGCCTAATTGGACCGGACCGACCGAAGACCGACCGGACCGAGACCGGACCGAGACCGGACCGACCATATTCGGTCCGGTCTCGGTCTATGGTTTTCCGGTTCTCGGTCTTCGGTCCGGTCCGGTCTTGGCCGGTCCGGTCCGGTTTCCGACCGATGATCACCCCTAGATATGCGTTTCGATATTGTTAATCTATCTATCTATATACATAGATCCTTAACCGACTAATCATATATTACACTTCAATTAAAACACAGCTTTGGTGAAACATGTTGATTTAAAAGATATGATCGATCTGTCTACCGATTCTCCAATATCGGTATGTTTTAGGTACTTATAAATGAATTGTTAGATGCACAACATGGGTCAAATGTGTAAAACTATTGATAATTATTGCAGATTATTCTTATTTTCGTTTTATTGCAATTTGAAAACAGTTTGTGAAAGTTTTAAGAATTTGATGTTTCATTTTTGCCAACTTTAAACTTTACATGATTGGCCATTTGTAGAGAAAATACAACCATGATGAACTCATTTATTGGTTAAATAGATGTAACTAATGCCTTTAGGATTGCTGAATCGGTTTCTAAGAGTTAGATTGGTTCACAATATGGTCGTAGAGTGAACTTAAGAAGGGCAAGATCCTACATGCATGTTGCTGAGGTTTGAGAAGGCGCGCACAAGGTAATGCCTTTCATGGTGAAGAATTTGGAAGTGTTCATATTTAGTATGTACACCTTTTATGTTATGTAACGATCATCTTTTCATTAAGAACTAAAATAAAATGGAATGTTTTATCCATCTTTCTGGGGATGTTTTATGAAGTTCGATATGGATGTGAAGAGCCTTCGGCACATGATTTTTCTTGAACTAAATTAGTGTGATGTTGGAATGTTATGATGTTGCTAAGTTAGTTTTGTGCGGTGTGATCAAGGGGCTGACCTGATACTTTTCAACATGTGAAATACTCATGAAATTTACACTAACTGATCAATAATTGATGAGCATGTTAGATAGCTATTCCCTTTCCAGAGAGTCTATATTCATACACCGTATACTAGTTCAGAACATGTTTAGTTTTTATAAAATACTTTGCCTTTACTATAGTGTAAAGAAACATGCTTTGCACTTGGAGTTATTATATTATAACATATATACATTTGTTGGGAGTGCATTTGCCAACCTCACATGCCAACCACTGTTCACCCAAGTTACTGTAGAAACCATTTAAGTTCGGGTCGGGTTTGGCGGATCAGGTCGGTCCTCAGCTACAGTAAAAAATACTTTTTTTTTTTCAAAACTTTATATTTTTTTATTCCCCAACTATAACCCTCCCCCACCACAACAACAATAATATAACCCTCCCCCACCACCACCCATGGCTCGGTGGTGGTGGTTCTCGGCTGTCGAGCCACAACAAACCAAACGGACCCTCGATATTGAATAATAACAAGAAAACATGCTCCCCTCCGTCATTCAAACATCAAACAACCACAATATATCACAACCCTCACCGAGTCACGAGTTGACTCGGTGAGTCGAGACCGAGTTGCGGCGGGTTGAGACCAAACGAGAAACAAGAAAAGATCGCACATAAGTTTTAGGTTCAAATCACTATCAAAAACATTTTTATAAAAGTTTTTATATCAAAAATCGGATTTAAATTTAAAATCAAAACTAGGGTTTTAGAAATAAAAAGAGAATAAAGAAAAGGGGCGGCGGGGGTGTGTTTTACCGGTGGTAGGAAGGACGGCGGTGATGGTGGTGGCTCTCGGTGGTGATCGGTGTCGGCGGTGGTGGCGCGTGAGAGCGCGTAGGGGGTGATTGGGGTCGCGGAGGTGGTACGGTGGTGTCGAGGGAATCCCGATCTAAAAGATGGTGTAAAGAAAAGGGTGGCCGGAAAATATTCCGGCGGTGGTCGGCCGGAATCTGCTGCTGCACGGCGGTGGCGGCGGCCGGAAAACTCAAGAGAGAGAGAGAGAGAGATAATGTGGGGTGTGTGTGTTTTAATATTGATAAAATGAAGGAATGGGGTTTAATGGGGAATTTATATGAGTAAGAAAGTATAGGGTAGTTTTTGTATTAAATGAAAGTGTAGGGTAAGGTGTAAAGAGATAGTCCAGGGACCAATGTTGCCAACGAAATAAACTTCTAACGATAAACGCTCCGGGGTCCAAACGACATAGCAAACGGACTCGAAAATTTACGAAACTTGCGCCATTGTTCACGAAATAATTTCTCCAATAAAATCAAGCATAAACTTCAAAGTTTTTCTCAAACTCAAAATAGTTCAAATAATTTGATAAGTGCAATACGATTCGAGTTTTCTAGGTTGTACTCGGTCAATCAAGGGAAGATTTTACTCACCAAACATAAGATTGAAGAGTCTATCTTGCAATAGACCCTTTCTTTCTAATACTGTGACAAGCCAATATTAGAAAGTCAACGAAGTTTTAAAACCGTAAAACCTATTATTCGCAAAACACAAAACATACAACATAAAACACATATCTAAACACTCCCGCCGCAACGCGCGGGTTTCCCCACTCGTTTATAAACATAAATGGTCAATGCAACAATTACTGTTTGGCACTCTAATGCAGTATATGAGTAAATGAAGAAATTCATCTCAATACACAGTAGAAAGAAGGGCTAGTGAGTAATGGTGTGCAAACAACACAAAATGAATCATTACAAAATGCGATAAAATTCCATAAAATTCCTCTATATAAGTATAATTAAGATAGAATACAGTAAGAAAATCAGTGTGTTACACGAGTCTGTAACTGGTACATCAGTAACTCAGAGTCCCCTGGGCTGTTGCCTGCGCTGCCCATAGCCAGGGCCGGGCCTGCCCAGAGCACCTTGCGGTACCTTGTGGAAACACTTCATAAAACACTTCATAAATTCAGAACGGATGAATTCCAACTCTCTTTTAAGCTTTTCCTTCTCTTGAGTTAATTTGTCATTCTCTTGAGTTAATGTGTCATTCTCTTGAGCTAATGTGTCATTCTCTTTAATCAATGCATCAAGTTGCGCTTTTTGTCTTGCATTGATAGACTGTCTCCAAGAGAGGATTGGAGACCCTGATAAGTGGTCACGGAGAGAAATTTCATCTTGTGGAACATGAAGAATACAACTGTTGTCATTCTTATTCGCACCAGCAACTAACGCCTCAAGACTTTCCTTCTTACAGCTTTCTACCGTTATGTTGTTATTATGTAACGAACCGCAGCACAATGGAACTGGAAGCCCACTGATCTTAGGTCCATTCATGTCACCAAAGTTGACAACATCAACAGCTACACCCTTGTCTTTTAACTTCATCCCAAATTCTCGCAAAGAATCCTTGAGGCCACATACAGCGTTGGAAAATTGGTTTTGCAAAATGAGTTTTTGCAAAGTTTGGACATAATTTAATATATGTATATGTTATATATATTAGTGTTTATTGGGGGCGTTGTGTTCTCCTCCAAGAGAGCTTCGTAACAAGCTAAAGTATGTCCAAAATAGAGCTAAGATGAATGAGATATCGTGTCTCAAAGTGAGGCACGTGAAACACAAAATTGGAAAAGTCCCACATCGCCCAAAACAAGAAGTGAATGCTTGTTTATAAGGAATAGTTGGTATTTGCTTCCAAATTCCTTTAGGTGAGCTATGCTCCCACTCCTACGTGCGCGCGCGCAGGGGGGGTGCAGATTGTGGGATTTCTGGACCAAAATGAGTTCGAAGCTACTGAACTCATGCGAGCCCGCGCGACCTGCGGACACGAATGCAGCTCCGAAACCTCGCCTACGTGCGAAAATTTTTGCTGCTAATTCGGGTCAGTTTTTTCCAAGTTTCTGTAAATCTATTTTAGGAATAGATTTAGACTTTGTGAACAAGTTTTACAGAATATTTGTGTTAAGTTAAAAGATATCAAATCGTTTTTATTAATTAACAGATTTGAGTATATCTTTTATTTTTAGCTGATACTTAGTCTTGTTGAACAAGATAGGGTTTCACTATAAATATAACCTATTCTCATTCGGTTTCAGACACAGAAAACGTAGCTCTTACCAGACGATTTCCAGCAGCTCTTCGATCAGAAGCACACAAGGTTTTCGAGATCTTTCAGGCAAGTAAGTCAAGTCCGGCTGTGCAACAGCTTAGTACGTTGTACCCTGGGAAACAGACGGCGAATCTGTTTTAAGGGAATCATGTCTAACACGAGCCTCGTGCATCTACTGCTTTCATTTAATTTACGTTAAAATAGTGTCTGTCTTCTGCTTCTACTCCATTGTGTCTGTATTTAATTTCTGTTATTTATTTATTGTAATCTGATTTTATAAATAAAAGTGTTCATCGTTTCCTACAGTCTTAAAACAGATCCGGTTTAACCGAATTAAAAACACTTTGTTTAAATCGGATTAATTCTTTTAACAGATTTATAAACTGTTTTCTATCGAGACCTTGTTGAGTTTCTTTGGAAATCAGTTTTATTTAAACAGATTTTATTTACAGATTTGGTGTACAAATCTATAACGTTTTTTTTAAGCAGTTGTTCTAATCAGTTTATTGAAACCAAGATTGAGTTTCTATTAACTGATTTATCGAAACCAAGTTAGAGTTTCGTACAGTCATATCTGGTACAAGTAGATACCGATTTGCAACAGTTTGTTTAACTGTTTGTGTTTATCTTTCAGGATGACAAACACTACTCCTCCTGGGACGACTATTGTGCATGGATCTGGTGCGCCAGTTACCAACGCAGTTGTTAATCATGCTGAGAAACCAGAGAAATTCAATGGGCAGAATTTTAAGAGGTGGCAACAGAAGATGTTCTTTTATCTCACTACTTTGAACCTTGCGCGGTTCTTAAAAGAGAACGCACCTCAAGTGGAACCTCCTGCTGAAGGTCAATCCTCTAATCAACAGGCTGTGCAAGCCTTGGAAGCATGGAAACATTCAGACTTTTTGTGTCACAACTATGTTCTGAATGGTTTGGTCGACTCTTTGTACAACGTGTACTGCAAGACCAAGACTGCCAAAGAATTATCGGAGTCATTGGAACGCAAGTACAAAACTGAGGATGCTGGTACAAAGAAGTTCGTGGTAGCACGCTTTTTGGATTACAAGATGGATGATTCAAAGAAAGTGATGAGTCAGGTTCAAGATCTGCAAATTTTGCTACACGACATTCATGCTGAAGGAATGACTTTGAGTGAAACTTTTCAAGTTGCTGCTATTATTGAAAAGTTACCTCCAAGCTGGGTAGAATTCAAGAACTACCTGAAGCATAAGCGAAAGGAGATGAGTGTTGAAGACTTGGTTGTTCGTCTTCGTATTGAAGAGGACAACAAGCTGGCTCAGAAAAACACTTATACGCCTGATTCTGCCAAGGCAAATTTGGTTGAGCATGCTTCGTCATCTTCAAAGTCTCATGTCAAGGGAAAAGGCAAGGGGAAAGGAAAGAATGACAAGAAGGGCAAAGGGAAGTCTGAGTACCTTGCTCCTAAAGCTGCAATTGTGAAACCGCAGTTCCAAGGGGTGTGTTTCAATTGTGACCAGCCAGGTCACCGTGCTGCTAACTGTAAGATGCCGAAGCGGGTGAATCCACGCGAGGCAAATATGGTGAATGATGTGGACATGATTGCTATGGTTTCTGACGTCATTGCCATGATCTCTGAAGTTAACCTGGTAGGTTCCAACAACAGGGAATGGTGGGTTGATACTGGGGCTACCCGTCATGTGTGTGCTGATAAGAGTATGTTTCACTCTTTCAGAGCGGTTGACAATGGAGACAAGTTGTACATGGGCAACTCTGCAACTGCTGATATCAAGGGCGAAGGAGATGTAATCTTGAAGATGACATCCGAGAAAGAGCTCAAGTTGACTAATGTCTTGTATGTTCCAGAAATTCGCAAGAATCTTGTGTCTGGTTGGCTGTTGAACAAGTTTGGTTTTCGTCTTGTTTTTTAGTTTGATAAGTTTGTTCTTTCTAAGAATCAAATGTATGTTGGTAGGGGATATGCCCTGAATGGTATGTTTAAGCTCAATGTAATGGTTGTTAAGAATGATATCAATAAAATGAATTCTTCTGCTTACTTGATTGAGTCTTCTAATGTGTGGCATGGTCGTCTTGGACATGTAAATTTTAATTCAATGCGTCGTTTGATTAAATTTAACTGCATACCTAATTTCCATATTGACTCAAAATATAAATGTGAAACTTGTGTTGAAGCCAAACTTACAAGAGCATCTTTCAAATCGGTTGAACGAAAAACCGAACCACTTGATATGATACACACTGACATATGTGATTTGAAATCACTACCCACAAAAGGTGGCAATAAGTACTTTATCACGTTTATTGATGATTGTACAAAGTATTGCTACGTTTACTTGTTAAAAAGTAAAGATGAAGCTATAGACAAGTTTGTTCTATACAAAAACGAAGTTGAGAATCAACTTAGTAAGAAAATCAAGGTGGTACGAAGTGATAGAGGAGGTGAATACGTGTCTCCATTCGCTGATCTATGTGCGAAACATGGAATCAGACATGAGTTCACTGCTCCTTACTCACCTCAACAGAACGGTATTGCCGAAAGGAAGAACCGTACCTTGAAGGAAATGGTTAATGCCATGTTGATAAGTTCTGGTTTAAACCAGGACATGTGGGGGGAAGCCATTCTAACGGCTACTTATCTTTTAAATAAGATACCTCGTAAGGAAAAAGAAGAGACCCCTTATGAACTATGGATGGGAAGAAAACCATCATATCAGTACTTACGAGTGTGGGGGTGTCTAGCAAAGGTAGCTATACCGACTCCCAAGGCCCAAAAGATTGGACCTAAATCTGTGGATTGTATATTCATCGGATATGCTAGGAATAGCAGTGCTTATCGTTTCATTGTACATGATTCGAAAAATCCGGATATACAAAAGGGTTCTGTAATGGAATCAAGGAACGCTTCCTTCTTTGAAGATATATTTCCTTGTTTAACGAAGGAAACTGGAAGTTCATCTAGAATAAATGACAATGTTGTCCAAGATAAGAGACAACGAGATGATAATGATCTCCAAGATGAGAGACAAGATCAAATCGAGGAAGAAGAGGTAGAACCTAGAAGAAGCAAAAGGGCAAGAACCGAGAAATCGTTTGGACCCGATTTTGTTTCTTTTATGGTAGAACATGAACCTACTTCTTATCAAGAAGCGGTAACTTCATCAGAAGGGCCTCAATGGAAAGAAGCCATTAAAAGTGAAATAGATTCTATTTTACAAAATCATACTTGGGAGCTCGTGGATTTACCTCCTGGTTGTAAACCACTAGGTTATAAATGGATCTTCAAGAAGAAGATGAAAGCTGATGGCACCATTGACAAGTACAAAGCAAGATTGGTAATCAAAGGATTTAGACAACGTGAAGGTCTAGATTACTTTGATACATATTCTCCTGTTACACGAATAACGTCGATCAGGATGATACTTGCTATTGCCGCTTTAAGAAATTTGGAAATTCACCAAATGGATGTGAAAACGGCTTTTCTAAACGGGGATTTAGAAGAAGAGATCTACATGAACCAACCTGAGGGTTTCATAGCTCCTGGACAAGAGAACAAAGTTTGCAGGCTTGTTAAGTCATTATATGGCTTAAAGCAAGCTCCCAAACAGTGGCATCAAAAATTTGACCACACCATGCTAGAGAGTGGATTCAAAATTAATGAATGCGACAAGTGTGTTTATGTAAAAGACACAAGTAGTGGATATGTAATCTTGTGTTTATATGTTGATGATATGCTTATCGTTGGCAGTAACGACAAGATGATCAAATCTACTAAAGACATGTTGAAATCAAAGTTTGACATGAAGGATATGGGTTTGGCTGATGTGATCCTTGGAATAAAGATCATACGAACTCAAAATGGACTTGTGTTGAGTCAAGCACATTACATTGACAAAATTCTGAATACTCATAATGCGGGGGATTCCGGCCTAGCTAGAACTCCAATTGACACCAGCAAGCATCTATCTAAAAATAGAGGCGCAGGTGTTGCCCAATTAGAGTATTCAAGAATTATTGGCATGTTAATGTACTTAATGACAGGTACCCGACCTGACTTAGCATATGCTGTTAGTAGGCTAAGTAGGTATACTAGTAATCCAAGTTATGCACATTGGGGAGCTATGACTAGGGTACTTCATTATTTGAGATACAGTCGCGATTATGGACTGCATTATGAAAGATATCCAGCTGTTATTAAAGGATACAGTGATGCTAATTGGATATCTGACATAAAGGATTCTAGATCGACTAGTGGATATGTGTTTACACTAGGAGGGGCAGCTATATCTTGGAAGTCTTCCAAGCAAACTGTTATAGCTAAGTCCACGATGGAATCAGAATTTATCGCGTTAGATAAATGCGGACAAGAGACGGAATGGCTACGACAATTCGTAGAGGACATACCAAGGTGGCCTAAACCGGTAACGGCCATTAGTATACATTGTGATAGTCAATCGGCAATTGGCAGAGCTCATAGCATAATGTATAATGGAAAGTCCAGACATATCCGTCGTCGACATAATTCGATACGACAACTACTCTCAACAGGAGTTATCTCAATTGACTATGTGCAGTCAAAGGATAACATCGCGGATCCGCTTACGAAAGGCTTAAGCAGAGAGTTAGTTAGTAAGTCGTCTAAAGGAATGGGACTAAAGCCCTTGAAGGAAAACCTAACCCAGTTGACTGGAGGTCCCACGATCTGGGTTCAATAGGACAACCTAATCATAGAAATGTGGGGGAAGTCACGTCAATGTGGGGGAGTTACTTAAATATTGTAACTTCCTAGTCCATTCCTATAACAAATGTGACTTGTTGAGAGGTTAAACATATGGCTTTTATGATTCAGGATGAAATCATAAAGCATAATGGTTCAAGATGAAATCACAAAACATGTGTTTTTAATGATTCAAGATGAAATCACCTATGTGAGAGAGAAGTGGGGTCGCTTCGAAGGGAATTGTGGGGGCGCAATTCCTAAGAGCTCTTGCAGAACCAGGCTAGTATTCACGACCATAACGAATACGACTATGAGGACTTGACAAGGTCAGGGAGAGTCTTGTGTGAGTGTGTATTGTCGTCTACGTAAACAGATGTTGAGTTCAAGGACATCGCGTCTACTCAGATCTAGGAGACTAAGTGCATCTCACAAGGGAAGGTTCAAAGGGTCACACCTACCTATCCTATGCAAGACTTAACCGCAGAAATTTCGCGGAAACTTTCGTGTGTTTTCGACCGATCTCCATTCATGTGGGGGATTGTTGGAAAATTGGTTTTGCAAAATGAGTTTTTGCAAAGTTTGGACATAATTTAATATATGTATATGTTATATATATTAGTGTTTATTGGGGGCGTTGTGTTCTCCTCCAAGAGAGCTTCGTAACAAGCTAAAGTATGTCCAAAATAGAGCTAAGATGAATGAGATATCGTGTCTCAAAGTGAGGCACGTGAAACACAAAATTGGAAAAGTCCCACATCGCCCAAAACAAGAAGTGAATGCTTGTTTATAAGGAATAGTTGGTATTTGCTTCCAAATTCCTTTAGGTGAGCTATGCTCCCACTCCTACGTGCGCGCGCGCAGGGGGGGGTGCAGATTGTGGGATTTCTGGACCAAAATGAGTTCGAAGCTACCGAACTCATGTGAGCCCGCGCGACCTGCGGACACGAATGCAGCTCCGAAACCTCGCCTACGTGCGAAAATTTTTGCTGCTAATTCGGGTCAGTTTTTTCCAAGTTTCTGTAAATCTATTTTAGGAATAGATTTAGACTTTGTGAACAAGTTTTACAGAATATTTGTGTTAAGTTAAAAGATATCAAATCGTTTTTATTAATTAACAGATTTGAGTATATCTTTTATTTTTAGCTGATACTTAGTCTTGTTGAACAAGATAGGGTTTCACTATAAATATAACCTATTCTCATTCGGTTTCAGACACAGAAAACGTAGCTCTTACCAGACGATTTCCAGCAGCTCTTCGATCAGAAGCACACAAGGTTTTCGAGATCTTTCAGGCAAGTAAGTCAAGTCCGGCTGTGCAACAGCTTAGTACGTTGTACCCTGGGAAACAGACGGCGAATCTGTTTTAAGGGAATCGTGTCTAACACGAGCCTCGTGCATCTACTGCTTTCATTTAATTTACGTTAAAATAGTGTCTGTCTTCTGCTTCTACTCCATTCTGTCTGTATTTAATTTCTGTTATTTATTTATTGTAATCTGATTTTATAAATAAAAGTGTTCATCGTTTCCTACAGTCTTAAAACAGATCCGGTTTAACCGAATTAAAAACACTTTGTTTAAATCGGATTAATTCTTTTAACAGATTTATAAACTGTTTTCTATCGAGACCTTGTTGAGTTTCTTTGGAAATCAGTTTTATTTAAACAGATTTTATTTACAGATTTGGTGTACAGATCTATAACGTTTTTTTTTTAAGCAGTTGTTCTAATCAGTTTATTGAAACCAAGATTGAGTTTCTATTAACTGATTTATCGAAACCAAGTTAGAGTTTCGTACAGTCATATCTGGTACAAGTAGATACCGATTTGCAACAGTTTGTTTAACTGTTTGTGTTTATCTTTCAGGATGACAAACACTACTCCTCCTGGGACGACTATTGTGCATGGATCTGGTGCGCCAGTTACCAACGCAGTTGTTAATCATGCTGAGAAACCAGAGAAATTCAATGGGCAGAATTTTAAGAGGTGGCAACAGAAGATGTTCTTTTATCTCACTACTTTGAACCTTGCGCGGTTCTTAAAAGAGAACGCACCTCAAGTGGAACCTCCTGCTGAAGGTCAATCCTCTAATCAACAGGCTGTGCAAGCCTTGGAAGCATGGAAACATTCAGACTTTTTGTGTCACAACTATGTTCTGAATGGTTTGGTCGACTCTTTGTACAACGTGTACTGCAAGACCAAGACTGCCAAAGAATTATGGGAGTCATTGGAACGCAAGTACAAAACTGAGGATGCTGGTACAAAGAAGTTCGTGGTAGCACGCTTTTTGGATTACAAGATGGATGATTCAAAGAAAGTGATGAGTCAGGTTCAAGATCTGCAAATTTTGCTACACGACATTCATGCTGAAGGAATGACTTTGAGTGAAACTTTTCAAGTTGCTGCTATTATTGAAAAGTTACCTCCAAGCTGGGTAGAATTCAAGAACTACCTGAAGCATAAGCGAAAGGAGATGAGTGTTGAAGACTTGGTTGTTCGTCTTCGTATTGAAGAGGACAACAAGCTGGCTTAGAAAAACACTTATACGCCTGATTCTGCCAAGGCAAATTTGGTTGAGCATGCTTCGTCATCTTCAAAGTCTCATGTCAAGGGAAAAGGCAAGGGGAAAGGAAAGAATGACAAGAAGGGCAAAGGGAAGTCTGAGTACCTTGCTCCTAAAGCTGCAATTGTGAAACCGCAGTTCCAAGGGGTGTGTTTCAATTGTGACCAGCCAGGTCACCGTGCTGCTAACTGTAAGATGCCGAAGCGGGTGAATCCACGCGAGGCAAATATGGTGAATGATGTGGACATGATTGCTATGGTTTCTGACGTCATTGCCATGATCTCTGAAGTTAACCTGGTAGGTTCCAACAACAGGGAATGGTGGGTTGATACTGGGGCTACCCGTCATGTGTGTGCTGATAAGAGTATGTTTCACTCTTTCAGAGCGGTTGACAATGGAGACAAGTTGTACATGGGCAACTCTGCAACTGCTGATATCAAGGGCGAAGGAGATGTAATCTTGAAGATGTCATCCGAGAAAGAGCTCAAGTTGACTAATGTCTTGTATGTTCCAGAAATTCGCAAGAATCTTGTGTCTGGTTGGCTGTTGAACAAGTTTGGTTTTCGTCTTGTTTTTTAGTCTGATAAGTTTGTTCTTTCTAAGAATCAAATGTATGTTGGTAGGGGATATGCCCTGAATGGTATGTTTAAGCTCAATGTAATGGTTGTTAAGAATGATATCAATAAAATGAATTCTTCTGCTTACTTGATTGAGTCTTCTAATGTGTGGCATGGTCGTCTTGGACATGTAAATTTTAATTCAATGCGTCGTTTGATTAAATTTAACTGCATACCTAATTTCCATACTGACTCAAAATATAAATGTGAAACTTGTGTTGAAGCCAAACTTACAAGAGCATCTTTCAAATCGGTTGAACGAAAAACCGAACCACTTGATATGATACACACTGACATATGTGATTTGAAATCACTACCCACAAAAGGTGGCAATAAGTACTTTATCACGTTTATTGATGATTGTACAAAGTATTGCTACGTTTACTTGTTAAAAAGTAAAGATGAAGCTATAGACAAGTTTGTTCTATACAAAAACGAAGTTGAGAATCAACTTAGTAAGAAAATCAAGGTGGTACGAAGTGATAGAGGAGGTGAATACGTGTCTCCATTCGCTGATCTATGTGCGAAACATGGAATCAGACATGAGTTCACTGCTCCTTACTCACCTCAACAGAACGGTATTGCCGAAAGGAAGAACCGTACCTTGAAGGAAATGGTTAATGCCATGTTGATAAGTTCTGGTTTAAACCAGGACATGTGGGGGGAAGCCATTCTAACGGCTACTTATCTTTTAAATAAGATACCTCGTAAGGAAAAAGAAGAGACCCCTTATGAACTATGGATGGGAAGAAAACCATCATATCAGTACTTACGAGTGTGGGGGTGTCTAGCAAAGGTAGCTATACCGACTCCCAAGGCCCAAAAGATTGGACCTAAATCTGTGGATTGTATATTCATCGGATATGCTAGGAATAGCAGTGCTTATCGTTTCATTGTACATGATTCGAAAAATCCGGATATACAAAAGGGTTCTGTAATGGAATCAAGGAACGCTTCCTTCTTTGAAGATATATTTCCTTGTTTAACGAAGGAAACTGGAAGTTCATCTAGAATAAATGACAATGTTGTCCAAGATAAGAGACAACGAGATGATAATGATCTCCAAGATGAGAGACAAGATCAAATCGAGGAAGAAGAGGTAGAACCTAGAAGAAGCAAAAGGGCAAGAACCGAGAAATCGTTTGGACCCGATTTTGTTTCTTTTATGGTAGAACATGAACCTACTTCTTATCAAGAAGCGGTAACTTCATCAGAAGGGCCTCAATGGAAAGAAGCCATTAAAAGTGAAATAGATTCTATTTTACAAAATCATACTTGGGAGCTCGTGGATTTACCTCCTGGTTGTAAACCACTAGGCTATAAATGGATCTTCAAGAAGAAGATGAAAGCTGATGGCACCATTGACAAGTACAAAGCAAGATTGGTAATCAAAGGATTTAGACAACGTGAAGGTCTAGATTACTTTGATACATATTCTCCTGTTACACGAATAACGTCGATCAGGATGATACTTGCTATTGCCGCTTTAAGAAATCTGGAAATTCACCAAATGGATGTGAAAACGGCTTTTCTAAACGGGGATTTAGAAGAAGAGATCTACATGAACCAACCTGAGGGTTTCATAGCTCCTGGACAAGAGAACAAAGTTTGCAGGCTTGTTAAGTCATTATATGGCTTAAAGCAAGCTCCCAAACAGTGGCATCAAAAATTTGACCACACCATGCTAGAGAGTGGATTCAAAATTAATGAATGCGACAAGTGTGTTTATGTAAAAGACACAAGTAGTGGATATGTAATCTTGTGTTTATATGTTGATGATATGCTTATCGTTGGCAGTAACGACAAGATGATCAAATCTACTAAAGACATGTTGAAATCAAAGTTTGACATGAAGGATATGGGTTTGGCTGATGTGATCCTTGGAATAAAGATCATACGAACTCAAAATGGACTTGTGTTGAGTCAAGCACATTACATTGACAAAATTCTGAATACTCATAATGCGGGGGATTCCGGCCTAGCTAGAACTCCAATTGACACCAGCAAGCATCTATCTAAAAATAGAGGCGCAGGTGTTGCCCAATTAGAGTATTCAAGAATTATTGGCATGTTAATGTACTTAATGACAGGTACCCGACCTGACTTAGCATATGCTGTTAGTAGGCTAAGTAGGTATACTAGTAATCCAAGTTATGCACATTGGGGAGCTATGACTAGGGTACTTCATTATTTGAGATACAGTCGCGATTATGGACTGCATTATGAAAGATATCCAGCTGTTATTAAAGGATACAGTGATGCTAATTGGATATCTGACATAAAGGATTCTAGATCGACTAGTGGATATGTGTTTACACTAGGAGGGGCAGCTATATCTTGGAAGTCTTCCAAGCAAACTGTTATAGCTAAGTCCACGATGGAATCAGAATTTATCGCGTTAGATAAATGCGGACAAGAGACGGAATGGCTACGACAATTCGTAGAGGACATACCAAGGTGGCCTAAACCGGTAACGGCCATTAGTATACATTGTGATAGTCAATCGGCAATTGGCAGAGCTCATAGCATAATGTATAATGGAAAGTCCAGACATATCCGTCGTCGACATAATTCGATACGACAACTACTCTCAACAGGAGTTATCTCAATTGACTATGTGCAGTCAAAGGATAACATCGCGGATCCGCTTACGAAAGGCTTAAGCAGAGAGTTAGTTAGTAAGTCGTCTAAAGGAATGGGACTAAAGCCCTTGAAGGAAAACCTAACCCAGTTGACTGGAGGTCCCACGATCTGGGTTCAATAGGACAACCTAATCATAGAAATGTGGGGGAAGTCACGTCAATGTGGGGGAGTTACTTAAATATTGTAACTTCCTAGTCCATTCCTATAACAAATGTGACTTGTTGAGAGGTTAAACATATGGCTTTTATGATTCAGGATGAAATCATAAAGCATAATGGTTCAAGATGAAATCACAAAACATGTGTTTTTAATGATTCAAGATGAAATCACCTATGTGAGAGAGAAGTGGGGTCGCTTCGAAGGGAATTGTGGGGGCGCAATTCCTAAGAGCTCTTGCAGAACCAGGCTAGTATTCACGACCATAACGAATACGACTATGAGGACTTGACAAGGTCAGGGAGAGTCTTGTGTGAGTGTGTATTGTCGTCTACGTAAACAGATGTTGAGTTCAAGGACATCGCGTCTACTCAGATCTAGGAGACTAAGTGCATCTCACAAGGGAAGGTTCAAAGGGTCACACCTACCTATCCTATGCAAGACTTAACCGCAGAAATTTCGCGGAAACTTTCGTGTGTTTTCGACCGATCTCCATTCATGTGGGGGATTGTTGGAAAATTGGTTTTGCAAAATGAGTTTTTGCAAAGTTTGGACATAATTTAATATATGTATATGTTATATATATTAGTGTTTATTGGGGGCGTTGTGTTCTCCTCCAAGAGAGCTTCGTAACAAGCTAAAGTATGTCCAAAATAGAGCTAAGATGAATGAGATATCGTGTCTCAAAGTGAGGCACGTGAAACACAAAATTGGAAAAGTCCCACATCGCCCAAAACAAGAAGTGAATGCTTGTTTATAAGGAATAGTTGGTATTTGCTTCCAAATTCCTTTAGGTGAGCTATGCTCCCACTCCTACGTGCGCGCGCGCAGGGGGGGGGGTGCAGATTGTGGGATTTCTGGACCAAAATGAGTTCGAAGCTACCGAACTCATGTGAGCCCGCGCGACCTGCGGACACGAATGCAGCTCCGAAACCTCGCCTACGTGCGAAAATTTTTGCTGCTAATTCGGGTCAGTTTTTTCCAAGTTTCTGTAAATCTATTTTAGGAATAGATTTAGACTTTGTGAACAAGTTTTACAGAATATTTGTGTTAAGTTAAAAGATATCAAATCGTTTTTATTAATTAACAGATTTGAGTATATCTTTTATTTTTAGCTGATACTTAGTCTTGTTGAACAAGATAGGGTTTCACTATAAATATAACCTATTCTCATTCGGTTTCAGACACAGAAAACGTAGCTCTTACTAGACGATTTCCAGCAGCTCTTCGATCAGAAGCACACAAGGTTTTCGAGATCTTTCAGGCAAGTAAGTCAAGTCCGGCTGTGCAACAGCTTAGTACGTTGTACCCTGGGAAACAGACGGCGAATCTGTTTTAAGGGAATCGTGTCTAACACGAGCCTCGTGCATCTACTGCTTTCATTTAATTTACGTTAAAATAGTGTCTGTCTTCTGCTTCTACTCCATTCTGTCTGTATTTAATTTCTGTTATTTATTTATTGTAATCTGATTTTATAAATAAAAGTGTTCATCGTTTCCTACAGTCTTAAAACAGATCCGGTTTAACCGAATTAAAAACACTTTGTTTAAATCGGATTAATTCTTTTAACAGATTTATAAACTGTTTTCTATCGAGACCTTGTTGAGTTTCTTTGGAAATCAGTTTTATTTAAACAGATTTTATTTACAGATTTGGTGTACAGATCTATAACGTTTTTTTTTTAAGCAGTTGTTCTAATCAGTTTATTGAAACCAAGATTGAGTTTCTATTAACTGATTTATCGAAACCAAGTTAGAGTTTCGTACAGTCATATCTGGTACAAGTAGATACCGATTTGCAACAGTTTGTTTAACTGTTTGTGTTTATCTTTCAGGATGACAAACACTACTCCTCCTGGGACGACTATTGTGCATGGATCTGGTGCGCCAGTTACCAACGCAGTTGTTAATCATGCTGAGAAACCAGAGAAATTCAATGGGCAGAATTTTAAGAGGTGGCAACAGAAGATGTTCTTTTATCTCACTACTTTGAACCTTGCGCGGTTCTTAAAAGAGAACGCACCTCAAGTGGAACCTCCTGCTGAAGGTCAATCCTCTAATCAACAGGCTGTGCAAGCCTTGGAAGCATGGAAACATTCAGACTTTTTGTGTCACAACTATGTTCTGAATGGTTTGGTCGACTCTTTGTACAACGTGTACTGCAAGACCAAGACTGCCAAAGAATTATGGGAGTCATTGGAACGCAAGTACAAAACTGAGGATGCTGGTACAAAGAAGTTCGTGGTAGCACGCTTTTTGGATTACAAGATGGATGATTCAAAGAAAGTGATGAGTCAGGTTCAAGATCTGCAAATTTTGCTACACGACATTCATGCTGAAGGAATGACTTTGAGTGAAACTTTTCAAGTTGCTGCTATTATTGAAAAGTTACCTCCAAGCTGGGTAGAATTCAAGAACTACCTGAAGCATAAGCGAAAGGAGATGAGTGTTGAAGACTTGGTTGTTCGTCTTCGTATTGAAGAGGACAACAAGCTGGCTTAGAAAAACACTTATACGCCTGATTCTGCCAAGGCAAATTTGGTTGAGCATGCTTCGTCATCTTCAAAGTCTCATGTCAAGGGAAAAGGCAAGGGGAAAGGAAAGAATGACAAGAAGGGCAAAGGGAAGTCTGAGTACCTTGCTCCTAAAGCTGCAATTGTGAAACCGCAGTTCCAAGGGGTGTGTTTCAATTGTGACCAGCCAGGTCACCGTGCTGCTAACTGTAAGATGCCGAAGCGGGTGAATCCACGCGAGGCAAATATGGTGAATGATGTGGACATGATTGCTATGGTTTCTGACGTCATTGCCATGATCTCTGAAGTTAACCTGGTAGGTTCCAACAACAGGGAATGGTGGGTTGATACTGGGGCTACCCGTCATGTGTGTGCTGATAAGAGTATGTTTCACTCTTTCAGAGCGGTTGACAATGGAGACAAGTTGTACATGGGCAACTCTGCAACTGCTGATATCAAGGGCGAAGGAGATGTAATCTTGAAGATGTCATCCGAGAAAGAGCTCAAGTTGACTAATGTCTTGTATGTTCCAGAAATTCGCAAGAATCTTGTGTCTGGTTGGCTGTTGAACAAGTTTGGTTTTCGTCTTGTTTTTTAGTCTGATAAGTTTGTTCTTTCTAAGAATCAAATGTATGTTGGTAGGGGATATGCCCTGAATGGTATGTTTAAGCTCAATGTAATGGTTGTTAAGAATGATATCAATAAAATGAATTCTTCTGCTTACTTGATTGAGTCTTCTAATGTGTGGCATGGTCGTCTTGGACATGTAAATTTTAATTCAATGCGTCGTTTGATTAAATTTAACTGCATACCTAATTTCCATACTGACTCAAAATATAAATGTGAAACTTGTGTTGAAGCCAAACTTACAAGAGCATCTTTCAAATCGGTTGAACGAAAAACCGAACCACTTGATATGATACACACTGACATATGTGATTTGAAATCACTACCCACAAAAGGTGGCAATAAGTACTTTATCACGTTTATTGATGATTGTACAAAGTATTGCTACGTTTACTTGTTAAAAAGTAAAGATGAAGCTATAGACAAGTTTGTTCTATACAAAAACGAAGTTGAGAATCAACTTAGTAAGAAAATCAAGGTGGTACGAAGTGATAGAGGAGGTGAATACGTGTCTCCATTCGCTGATCTATGTGCGAAACATGGAATCAGACATGAGTTCACTGCTCCTTACTCACCTCAACAGAACGGTATTGCCGAAAGGAAGAACCGTACCTTGAAGGAAATGGTTAATGCCATGTTGATAAGTTCTGGTTTAAACCAGGACATGTGGGGGGAAGCCATTCTAACGGCTACTTATCTTTTAAATAAGATACCTCGTAAGGAAAAAGAAGAGACCCCTTATGAACTATGGATGGGAAGAAAACCATCATATCAGTACTTACGAGTGTGGGGGTGTCTAGCAAAGGTAGCTATACCGACTCCCAAGGCCCAAAAGATTGGACCTAAATCTGTGGATTGTATATTCATCGGATATGCTAGGAATAGCAGTGCTTATCGTTTCATTGTACATGATTCGAAAAATCCGGATATACAAAAGGGTTCTGTAATGGAATCAAGGAACGCTTCCTTCTTTGAAGATATATTTCCTTGTTTAACGAAGGAAACTGGAAGTTCATCTAGAATAAATGACAATGTTGTCCAAGATAAGAGACAACGAGATGATAATGATCTCCAAGATGAGAGACAAGATCAAATCGAGGAAGAAGAGGTAGAACCTAGAAGAAGCAAAAGGGCAAGAACCGAGAAATCGTTTGGACCCGATTTTGTTTCTTTTATGGTAGAACATGAACCTACTTCTTATCAAGAAGCGGTAACTTCATCAGAAGGGCCTCAATGGAAAGAAGCCATTAAAAGTGAAATAGATTCTATTTTACAAAATCATACTTGGGAGCTCGTGGATTTACCTCCTGGTTGTAAACCACTAGGCTATAAATGGATCTTCAAGAAGAAGATGAAAGCTGATGGCACCATTGACAAGTACAAAGCAAGATTGGTAATCAAAGGATTTAGACAACGTGAAGGTCTAGATTACTTTGATACATATTCTCCTGTTACACGAATAACGTCGATCAGGATGATACTTGCTATTGCCGCTTTAAGAAATCTGGAAATTCACCAAATGGATGTGAAAACGGCTTTTCTAAACGGGGATTTAGAAGAAGAGATCTACATGAACCAACCTGAGGGTTTCATAGCTCCTGGACAAGAGAACAAAGTTTGCAGGCTTGTTAAGTCATTATATGGCTTAAAGCAAGCTCCCAAACAGTGGCATCAAAAATTTGACCACACCATGCTAGAGAGTGGATTCAAAATTAATGAATGCGACAAGTGTGTTTATGTAAAAGACACAAGTAGTGGATATGTAATCTTGTGTTTATATGTTGATGATATGCTTATCGTTGGCAGTAACGACAAGATGATCAAATCTACTAAAGACATGTTGAAATCAAAGTTTGACATGAAGGATATGGGTTTGGCTGATGTGATCCTTGGAATAAAGATCATACGAACTCAAAATGGACTTGTGTTGAGTCAAGCACATTACATTGACAAAATTCTGAATACTCATAATGCGGGGGATTCCGGCCTAGCTAGAACTCCAATTGACACCAGCAAGCATCTATCTAAAAATAGAGGCGCAGGTGTTGCCCAATTAGAGTATTCAAGAATTATTGGCATGTTAATGTACTTAATGACAGGTACCCGACCTGACTTAGCATATGCTGTTAGTAGGCTAAGTAGGTATACTAGTAATCCAAGTTATGCACATTGGGGAGCTATGACTAGGGTACTTCATTATTTGAGATACAGTCGCGATTATGGACTGCATTATGAAAGATATCCAGCTGTTATTAAAGGATACAGTGATGCTAATTGGATATCTGACATAAAGGATTCTAGATCGACTAGTGGATATGTGTTTACACTAGGAGGGGCAGCTATATCTTGGAAGTCTTCCAAGCAAACTGTTATAGCTAAGTCCACGATGGAATCAGAATTTATCGCGTTAGATAAATGCGGACAAGAGACGGAATGGCTACGACAATTCGTAGAGGACATACCAAGGTGGCCTAAACCGGTAACGGCCATTAGTATACATTGTGATAGTCAATCAGCAATTGGCAGAGCTCATAGCATAATGTATAATGGAAAGTCCAGACATATCCGTCGTCGACATAATTCGATACGACAACTACTCTCAACAGGAGTTATCTCAATTGACTATGTGCAGTCAAAGGATAACATCGCGGATCCGCTTACGAAAGGCTTAAGCAGAGAGTTAGTTAGTAAGTCGTCTAAAGGAATGGGACTAAAGCCCTTGAAGGAATGAGTTTCTATGAAGGAAAACCTAACCCAGTTGACTGGAGGTCCCACGATCTGGGTTCAATAGGACAACCTAATCATAGAAATGTGGGGGAAGTCACGTCAATGTGGGGGAGTTACTTAAATATTGTAACTTCCTAGTCCATTCCTATAACAAATGTGACTTGTTGAGAGGTTAAACATATGGCTTTTATGATTCAGGATGAAATCATAAAGCATAATGGTTCAAGATGAAATCACAAAACATGTGTTTTTAATGATTCAAGATGAAATCACCTATGTGAGAGAGAAGTGGGGTCGCTTCGAAGGGAATTGTGGGGGCGCAATTCCTAAGAGCTCTTGCAGAACCAGGCTAGTATTCACGACCATAACGAATACGACTATGAGGACTTGACAAGGTCAGGGAGAGTCTTGTGTGAGTGTGTATTGTCGTCTACGTAAACAGATGTTGAGTTCAAGGACATCGCGTCTACTCAGATCTAGGAGACTAAGTGCATCTCACAAGGGAAGGTTCAAAGGGTCACACCTACCTATCCTATGCAAGACTTAACCGCAGAAATTTCGCGGAAACTTTCGTGTGTTTTCGACCGATCTCCATTCATGTGGGGGATTGTTGGAAAATTGGTTTTGCAAAATGAGTTTTTGCAAAGTTTGGACATAATTTAATATATGTATATGTTATATATATTAGTGTTTATTGGGGGCGTTGTGTTCTCCTCCAAGAGAGCTTCGTAACAAGCTAAAGTATGTCCAAAATAGAGCTAAGATGAATGAGATATCGTGTCTCAAAGTGAGGCACGTGAAACACAAAATTGGAAAAGTCCCACATCGCCCAAAACAAGAAGTGAATGCTTGTTTATAAGGAATAGTTGGTATTTGCTTCCAAATTCCTTTAGGTGAGCTATGCTCCCACTCCTACGTGCGCGCGCGCAGGGGGGGTGCAGATTGTGGGATTTCTGGACCAAAATGAGTTCGAAGCTACTGAACTCATGCGAGCCCGCGCGACCTGCGGACACGAATGCAGCTCCGAAACCTCGCCTACGTGCGAAAATTTTTGCTGCTAATTCGGGTCAGTTTTTTCCAAGTTTCTGTAAATCTATTTTAGGAATAGATTTAGACTTTGTGAACAAGTTTTACAGAATATTTGTGTTAAGTTAAAAGATATCAAATCGTTTTTATTAATTAACAGATTTGAGTATATCTTTTATTTTTAGCTGATACTTAGTCTTGTTGAACAAGATAGGGTTTCACTATAAATATAACCTATTCTCATTCGGTTTCAGACACAGAAAACGTAGCTCTTACTAGACGATTTCCAGCAGCTCTTCGATCAGAAGCACACAAGGTTTTCGAGATCTTTCAGGCAAGTAAGTCAAGTCCGGCTGTGCAACAGCTTAGTACGTTGTACCCTGGGAAACAGACGGCGAATCTGTTTTAAGGGAATCGTGTCTAACACGAGCCTCGTGCATCTACTGCTTTCATTTAATTTACGTTAAAATAGTGTCTGTCTTCTGCTTCTACTCCATTCTGTCTGTATTTAATTTCTGTTATTTATTTATTGTAATCTGATTTTATAAATAAAAGTGTTCATCGTTTCCTACAGTCTTAAAACAGATCCGGTTTAACCGAATTAAAAACACTTTGTTTAAATCGGATTAATTCTTTTAACAGATTTATAAACTGTTTTCTATCGAGACCTTGTTGAGTTTCTTTGGAAATCAGTTTTATTTAAACAGATTTTATTTACAGATTTGGTGTACAGATCTATAACGTTTTTTTTTTAAGCAGTTGTTCTAATCAGTTTATTGAAACCAAGATTGAGTTTCTATTAACTGATTTATCGAAACCAAGTTAGAGTTTCGTACAGTCATATCTGGTACAAGTAGATACCGATTTGCAACAGTTTGTTTAACTGTTTGTGTTTATCTTTCAGGATGACAAACACTACTCCTCCTGGGACGACTATTGTGCATGGATCTGGTGCGCCAGTTACCAACGCAGTTGTTAATCATGCTGAGAAACCAGAGAAATTCAATGGGCAGAATTTTAAGAGGTGGCAACAGAAGATGTTCTTTTATCTCACTACTTTGAACCTTGCGCGGTTCTTAAAAGAGAACGCACCTCAAGTGGAACCTCCTGCTGAAGGTCAATCCTCTAATCAACAGGCTGTGCAAGCCTTGGAAGCATGGAAACATTCAGACTTTTTGTGTCACAACTATGTTCTGAATGGTTTGGTCGACTCTTTGTACAACGTGTACTGCAAGACCAAGACTGCCAAAGAATTATGGGAGTCATTGGAACGCAAGTACAAAACTGAGGATGCTGGTACAAAGAAGTTCGTGGTAGCACGCTTTTTGGATTACAAGATGGATGATTCAAAGAAAGTGATGAGTCAGGTTCAAGATCTGCAAATTTTGCTACACGACATTCATGCTGAAGGAATGACTTTGAGTGAAACTTTTCAAGTTGCTGCTATTATTGAAAAGTTACCTCCAAGCTGGGTAGAATTCAAGAACTACCTGAAGCATAAGCGAAAGGAGATGAGTGTTGAAGACTTGGTTGTTCGTCTTCGTATTGAAGAGGACAACAAGCTGGCTCAGAAAAACACTTATACGCCTGATTCTGCCAAGGCAAATTTGGTTGAGCATGCTTCGTCATCTTCAAAGTCTCATGTCAAGGGAAAAGGCAAGGGGAAAGGAAAGAATGACAAGAAGGGCAAAGGGAAGTCTGAGTACCTTGCTCCTAAAGCTGCAATTGTGAAACCGCAGTTCCAAGGGGTGTGTTTCAATTGTGACCAGCCAGGTCACCGTGCTGCTAACTGTAAGATGCCGAAGCGGGTGAATCCACGCGAGGCAAATATGGTGAATGATGTGGACATGATTGCTATGAGGACTTGACAAGGTCAGGGAGAGTCTTGTGCGAGTGTGTATTGTCGTCTACGTAAACAGATGTTGAGTTCAAGGACATCGCGTCTACTCAGATCTAGGAGACTAAGTGCATCTCACAAGGGAAGGTTCAAAGGGTCACACCTACCTATCCTATGCAAGACTTAACCGCAGAAATTTCGCGGAAACTTTCGTGTGTTTTCGACCGATCTCCATTCATGTGGGGGATTGTTGGAAAATTAGTTTTGCAAAATGAGTTTTTGCAAAGTTTGGACATAATTTAATATATGTATATGTTATATATATTAGTGTTTATTGGGGGCGTTGTGTTCTCCTCCAAGAGAGCTTCGTAACAAGCTAAAGTATGTCCAAAATAGAGCTAAGATGAATGAGATATCGTGTCTCAAAGTGAGGCACGTGAAACACAAAATTGGAAAAGTCCCACATCGCCCAAAACAAGAAGTGAATGCTTGTTTATAAGGAATAGTTGGTATTTGCTTCCAAATTCCTTTAGGTGAGCTATGCTCCCACTCCTACGTGCACGCGCGCAGGGGGGGGGGGGGTGCAGATTGTGGGATTTCTGGACCAAAATGAGTTCGAAGCTACTGAACTCATTCGAGCCCGCGCGACCTGCGGACACGAATGCAGCTCCGAAACCTCGCCTACGTGCGAAAATTTTTGCTGCTAATTCGGGTCAGTTTTTTCCAAGTTTCTGTAAATCTATTTTAGGAATAGATTTAGACTTTGTGAACAAGTTTTACAGAATATTTGTGTTAAGTTAAAAGATATCAAATCGTTTTTATTAATTAAAAGATTTGAGTATATCTTTTATTTTTAGCTGATACTTAGTCTTGTTGAACAAGATAGGGTTTCACTACTGCTTTAAGGGAATCGTGTCTAACACGAGCCTCGTGCATCTACTGCTTTCATTTAATTTACGTTAAAATAGTGTCTGTCTTCTGCTTCTACTCCATTCTGTCTGTATTTAATTTCTGTTATTTATTTATTGTAATCTGATTTTATAAATAAAAGTGTTCATCGTTTCCTACATACAGGACCTCCAACAAATAAAACAATCCTTTTCTTATCCAGCATTATTTTTTCAAGAACATGATCAGCAGTTTTGAGAGCATCTAGTATGCGCATGTTACTGTCCCTGTCTACTCTCGTACCGTAAATCCTAGACATGATCCTCGGAAGATCTCGAGTAGGTTCAAAGAATTTATGAGCGAAGCCGCCCATTGCCAGTATGCCCACACAATTCTCTGGATGAAAATCGATTTTTTCTTTACAATAAAGCTCAAGAGCTTCAGCTTGAGCCAGAAACTGATTTGATTCGTGATGGAGCATCCATGAAGAAGCGTCCATCAGGATCATTGTAGCCTCGGCTGCCATTGGAATATCGATTATTTTTATATATCGATCGAAGTTTAAGGTTTATGGGTTTGTATTTTTTTTCTTCTTTGAACGATAAACGTTTTTGTTGTTGATATTCGTTTTGATATTGATAGTCTATCTATATATAGATCCTTAACCGACTAATCATATATTACACATAAGTCCATGCAAAATAACGATGTTGTGAAAATATTAGCCGACTCTTGAATTATGCACCACTCGTAAAGTTCAACTTTCATAAAAAAGCTTTTAACTTTTACACTCTAACTATTTACTATTAATAAAAAAAATTATAATTATTATCTTAACTAATTATAATACCCGTGCACACATAAACATAAACGTAACATAAATTTTTAATTTCTAATTACACTACTAGTAAAAGAGCCTTTTAAATCTGTTGTTTTGATTGTAACCTATCCAAATGACCTTTTAGTGGGTTAAAGTGCTTTATAGTCGTGTGATTTTTGTAGAAGGTCTTTATACGAAGGTCTAAAAGCCTCTTTTTGTAGTAGTGTTAGTACTTCCTCCATCTCAAATTAAGTGTCCACTTTGAATTTTTTAACTCCGATTTTAAATATTTTGTCCGTGTTATATGATATTGATACTTGATGAAAGATATATGAATGAATTAAATTTTTAGATGTATTTTTATTTGTATAATTTTCATTAAGTATTATATAACACCAACAAATATATTAAAGTCAAAATTGAAGAAAAAAACTTACAAAAGTCATTATGGACATGAGTTTAAGATTTGTTTACAGTAATTGCATATGATTATATTATACATAACTAGCTTTTAACCTCACGCATATATTGCATTCTTAAATGAGAACCTTTTATAAAGTTGTGTAAATAATTTTACAGTTATATAAATATAATTCTCATACACGTGCGGTTTTTTACATAAATTTTTCACTATGAATTAATATCAGTTAATATTTCGTATAAATTTTTGTTAGATGAATGATTTAACTTGCTTAATTGACATGGTGTTTAGGTTGATGTTATTTGAATTTGACTATTGATATAATGTTTTAGACATTATGCATGTTTAGTAGCACATAATGACCCTTTAAAACAATATTTTCTTGAATATCTGTATTTAAACTTTAAAGAGGAATACATGTGTCATTCATATATGTACAATCTCGTGTGTTTTTTTTATCGCACGCGTGGGGTCATGCCTTTGTTTTGATATTTCGTATTTCCGTGAATAATAATTTTAGCCTTATTTCATTTTTAAACCCATGTACACGAGGACATGAGTTGTTATTGGACGTGGACAAAAAATAATAATAAAATAAATAAATTAATTAATTAAAACTTTTTCAGGATATCCTTGTTTAATCTCATAAAAAAGAATAACATGAGTCATTCGTATTTATAATTTCGTGCAAATACGTTAGTTTAATATATAATGTATAAATAATAACAAGATATATGTTTTAACCACTCAGGGATGGTCTAGTGGTGAAAGGGCTTGTGAGTTGTGATTAACAACATTAACTTTGCAAGTTTGCATATAACTAAGCAACCATAATTTTCTTAAACTTAAATTTGGGGTCGGATATGTCAGCTCTTTATGTTGTTTTTGTTTTTATAGAAATGACAATATGACATTTTGGCCATCAAATACCTCCTTTCTAGTTTCTAGTTGCTATGATAAACTATAAAGGGGTGTTTAGTTAACCTAATGAAAACGATGCAATCAAAAGTTGGAAGATATTTCAAAACGACAATGCATTTCGAAATCTGTAGACCCGCAAATCCTACAAGATCCTGCAAAATCACGGATCCTGCAAGGGTATGTGGATCTGTGCAAGTCTGTGAACACTTCTTCTTTGCCTATTTAAATAAGCCATTTTGCTACCTTTCAACTCACCTCGTGCAAACATATCTCAAACATTACTAAAAGCTTTCATTCATAATATTATTTGATAATTATCTTGTTTTAATTCATTCAAAGTGATACAATAATAGCAAGAGAATAACACAAGAAAAATTAGTCTTTTGTGTTGGCTTAGTTTGTATTTTGCAACCTTGTTGTATTCTCAAATTCCACTATTGTACTCCAAAGTTATATTGACCATTATACATCAAACTATAGTTATTTATATTAGTATTTTAAGTCTCAAAACACCTAAATAAAAAGGTTGGTTCTACCCAGTTAGGCCTCGATATTTAGCTTAGTATCGGTAAAATTGTAAGCTACATTGTACGGTTTTCTCGACCAAAAAGGGAGCTTGTTAAATTAGTGATGTAACTCTCGAGTAGAAAACTCGTGGAGTGGAGTAGGGCAAAGAGAAGTTTCGTGACTGAACCATTATAAATTCGTGTGTTTTGTTTGATACTCATTTACTTATTGTGTTGCATTTATTCATACATATTGTTATTCTTTGTTCATAATAAGTTTACAACTAAGATTTTTAAAGAGAAAACTAATCAACCCCTTTATAGTTTTTCACAAACCCGTTTGCACCCCCATCACGCGTGAACAACCAAAAAGGTAATAAGGGCCGAAGTGTGATAATTGTACTAGATGTAATAAGGCCCCAGGGGCAGAGTCGGGATTTACAGTTAGACGGTGCCAACTTTCTTTTAAAATACCAACAATATTATATGCAAATAGAATTACCATGCTCGTGTTATGGCTGTTATTGTAATTGTGGTGTTATGAACAAGAAAAATGGTTGACATGCTTAAAATGTATGCCTAATAACATGCCTAAGAACAAGATAATTACAAGTGGCAAATTTAAAAGTGAATATTTAGAGAGAGAAAATGCGTGAGGCATGTGTGATATTCTTAATGAATTAGGCATGAATTTAGGTATATCTATCAGGTCTTTTTATCATTACTCAACCTATGAACAACATCATCTTTTTGCCTATAAAATCAATTAGATTTTTGTTGTCCATGATTTAACTAAGAAGCTATGTAAGAGTAAGAACTCTTGTATACTAGTAACTAATAACATATAAATTTATCTATGTGCCAAAAGTTAAAAATACCAAGATTCTACAATAATTCATTCAAAACATTCAATGTTACCAATTACCGGTAAAAGTATAAGCTAGTTCCCGTTTAAAAATATTTTGTAAGCTAAATAAAGTTATATGATGTTGTACTAGACTAATAGTTTAATATAGAACATTAAAATTTGAAAACCACACATAAACATGAAAGCAGAGTTATTAAATAATGAGTTTTGACAAGTTAATTATATATGTTGAAGACCAAAAAAACTAGGAACAAATATATGTAACATTTAAGCTTGAAAATATAGTTCTGATAATATAGTCAAGGAGCATCAAAGAAGTTATGTTTCAGTTTACTGAGTTTTTCTTTATTTATGATCAAGTAAAGAGGAGTTTCATTATATGAAATATAAGCTTTAGTCCTCTTAAATATTGAAGTAGTTTATTACCAGGGATAACCTTTTTACCAAAAAAAAGTATAAAATAAAAAATATTGAGGTAGTTGGATAGGTTGGGAGAGACCCAACATTTACCTGTCCTCCTGCTCTCGACCTTAAGACCGCAGTCACCACCACCGCATCAACTTTATCTCTTTACAACTAACTTCACCACAAACTTAGTATAATTAAACAACCAACTTAACTACCAAAATATACGTCACATAAATACATATATACCCCGTCAAAATACACACAAACACACACACTGGACGACTCGATATTGGCGTCAACCGAGTCTCCCCATTTTGTTGTTGAAGACGCGTACTATGGGGGCACCATAATAAGGGAAGGCACGTCTTATGTCTCTAAGACTCGGTCGCCGATCCCTTATTACAGTCAGTCTAAGAAACTACGCGTGAATGGGTCATGGTTACAAGTAATAAAATGTTTTTGTTTAAAGATGTCATATACATTCAATATTTGAGCAAATGGTGTAGTCACCTAAGCTAAGGCCAAAAAGTGATGTCACGTCATACCATCTCATTATTTTCCTATTTCACTTCCCTTGTCGCTCACACACCAAAAACCTCCTCCCTAGGCACTCAAGCCAAAACCCCACTTTTGAGACCCAATATACCCGATTAAAACATAAACTAAACACAAAACCCAACTAAAAAACACAAAAAACAAAAGATTCTTCATTTGGCGCAAGTCAAATCCTTCACTTTTGTTTTAGCGCAAGAGGAGGGAGTGTTGTCACCTGGCTTTGACACAAGCCAAAAGAATGGCACGTTGGTTTGGCATGGGGTTGATGTCACTGCACTCGTTCCTCTTATACCCAATACTTTTTAGTCGTACTATAACTGATGCGTGGGAATCGCAACAGGCTTTACCTCTCAAGGGATCTTGAGAAGCTTACAACCCCCACCAGGCAGTGTACCTGATCGTTGTAGTATAGTATAGTGACAAGTACCGGGGGATTGATCGTTCAGCTTAGGAATAGTGTCGCTAGGATTAGAAAGCCTAAATACTAGTTCTAAAGAAGAGGGATAATTATTTTTGTGTTTTTATATTTTATAGAAAGCAATTAAAAATCTCGGGTTTGAAGGATTTGGGCGGAATTAGTTGCTAATCAACTAACCCAATACTAAAATGCAATCAAAATAAAATACTAGAAATGAAAATAAACTAATTTATACTAAGGTTGTGAGCAGTAATTGGAGAAAATGTGTTTACTTAGATTTCACTACTCCCTAGATATCTTTTACACGTTAATTACTTGTTATAATTGCATGGATGACGGATCGTATTCCTTAATACCATTCATGGGGTGGCACACATAACTCCCCAATTCTATGAGCTCTTATCTCCTCCTACACCATGCCCAACACAACTATAGGAATTGTAAACAGTGGCTCATGCATTAAATACAACCAATAAAGACTAGTGCGCGTTGATTCATGTTTCTTAAGACGTTCAAGCATGTTACCAATTGGAGATCTGCCAGTTTTCTTAAGCCTAACATATAAATCATTCATCCAAGACAAGAATAAACAAGTAATCAACACATAATCAATATCTAGGTTTCATTAGATCTAAGCAAACACAAGATAGATCTAGCCTAGCATGATGGAATTAAGACAAGAACATGATATAGACAACCAAGACATAAACATATTGATTGAATTAGAAGAACACTTATCTTGATTAAACATGCAAAGTATCAAGGGGTTGGAACCCTTGAAAAACCTGTAAAGTTACACCAAAATCGTACTTAGGGTTTCTCCCAAAACTTCTCTCTCTAAATGTGAAAAATTAGAAAACTATATATAGGAAAAGGGATCTGACGGCGTCAAGACCAATTAGGTGACGCCGTCACCTCGCCGCCAAAACAATCCTCGGACTGCCTAGATCTACATTTGACGCCGTCAAGTACAAATCATTTCCAGGCCGTCATGACTTTTACTCTTGACGCCCTACCTTCACGACGCCGTCAAATCTCTTCTGGATCGTCATGGAATTTTACTCTTGACGCCGTCAGGGAACTACTCTTGACGCCGTCACCTACTGTTCCCAGCAAGGAAAATTAAGACTTTGGCGTTTTCTTCACTTTTATGCTTCAAAAACGTCCGAATTGCTTCCTTTTCCAGATTTCACTCCCAAAGTACCTAAAATCACAAAAGGAACGATTTAGGGCAATATTTGATCAAATAAATTCGGATTCGGGCTTAATTGACCCCCTAAAAACGGATCATTTTTCGCCTCATCAATAACTTTTGTGCACCATCAATTCTAGTAGAATATTTGTATTTTTTCAAAGGCAATACTAGCAGAATATTAAGATTTCAATTAAAAAATCACTTTACAAAAATGTTTTAAAGATCAATACCTTAAATCTGATTCTACAAACATTGAATCAAAATATTGTACATGCCTTTTAATGAATTAATGAAAAAGAACTTTGTAATATGTCTCATCTATTCATTTAGCGATAAGTGTTTTCACTTATCATTTGCACCAATCAATTTACTAGATATTAAATTTGTTTACTTTAAAACCTTGCATAATATCTATGTATTAGACTTGCTGTAATAGTGTAATAGGTAAACCAAGACATAGTCTTCGTATAGGTGGTAGGGATACTGACGGGAAAAACCGAAACCCGAACCGGTTGGGTCAGGTTCAGGGGCGGGTTGGCGAGTTTGGATGCGAGTTTGGGTATTGATAAATTTTTTTAGCTGGGTTCGGGTACAGGTTCAGGTAATACACGCTCGATTACCCGTACCCGTACCGGTATCCGTTTACCCGAATCTATACCCGCTTTATTGATATTATAATTAGCTAGAATATATATACATTATATATAATTTCTTCAATTATATTTTTTTTATATTAGTGTATCTCTATTACATAATATATTTTATTTTGTATATGAATTATTCAAAACCGTTAAATCGTTTGATACGATATTTATTTTCTTAAACTTAAAAAAAAATGAATATATTAAGGTGTTTTCTTTTGTTTTGTCGGTGAATTTTAGTATGCTTAATCTTGATACTACCATTTTGTTCATATAATATTCAATTGGGGATAATCGATACCTGCGGAGTAACCCAAAAAACCGATGAATAATATTAATCGGGTATCCGGCGGGTACGGGTTTGGATATTCTAAACGGGTGCGGGTACGGGTACACTAAAACCCGCTCCGAACTCGACCCGTTGCCATCCCTAATAGGTGATAGCTTTACAAACGCATCTTCCCTTGTTAGGTAGCTCTCACACAACACGTCTTAAATGTAAAAAAGGCAACACTTGGTCGTCCCTAAGTCCTAGTCGTGTGTGTGTGTGTGTTTTCTTTCTGTTGTATTTGTGTGTGTATGGATGGCAAAAAAATCCGTGCCCAATGGGGATCCGATCCCCAAACTTGATTTGACTGAGGAATCTCCGAGTTCACCGGGTATGGGGATGGGGATGGGGAATCCCAAAAATGTGAAACCGGGGATGGGGATAACATAAATCCTCGAACCCGGCCCCGACCCCAATCTTTCTAGTGTATAAGTATTAAAAATTTATATGTTATATCCATACTCGATTAACGTGTATATGTAAATGTAGATATTTTTATGGGTATCGACATGTATATTTAATATTTATATGTATATGTGATATTTATACAATGAAACACCTTTAGAATTAGACGTGTAAGCACCAACTACATATTACTTAACTATTTTATCTAGATACAAACATATGATACACAATGTTTATGATGTTACAATGCTTACGATGCTTTAAAATTGAATTGAAATTATAATTAATCTAACTATGTGTGATATAAGATTGTTGAAACACTTTATGAGTCAAAATTTTTTTATATTTGCGACAAGTTGGTAGATTTTTTATGTTATTTTATAATGGTGAAAAATCCCCGAATCCTCATTAGAGATGGGGATGTGGATGTAAAGCAATTCCTCGACAGGAATGGAGATGAAGAGTGGAAAATGGGGATGGGGATGTGAAATACAATCTCTGACATTCCCCGGCCCATTGTCATCCCGATGTGTGTGTGTATTTTGGTGAAGTATGTTTTGATAGTGAACTAATTGTCTTATTACATTAAGTTTGTGAATTGTGATGTATTTGGTTGTAGAGATAGACAATTGACTTGATGTTTAAGTGTCAGTGATGATTGCGGTTTTGGAGCTTCCTTTTTACACTTAGGCTGTGTTTGTTTTTTTTGAAAAACATCTTAACAGCCTCTTAATAGGCTAAATGTCTGAATCGGTCAGACATTTGGTCGTTCAGACCGTTTGTTTTTTTTTTCTCGTTCAGACGCGTTCAGATGCAGTAAGATCTTAATGGTTTAGACCTGAGAGGGGTGTTTGAATGCGTCTTGTTGCCTCTTGCTGACACAAATAAAAACAAAAAAAAAAATAGTACGAGCAAGCAAATGTGCGGTTCAAACATGAGTTTTTTTTTCCCGTTCAGATGCGGTCAGATTCAGACATTTACGCATCAGATTCAGATTCAGATGTGCAGTTCAGATTCAGATTCAGACCCTCTTAACAAACAAACACCACCTTATTCTTAGGTGCGTGAAATTGTAAGCGAGAGTCGTTTTATTAACTATGCGTCAAAATAAAATATAAAATAAGAAAAACGTTAAACACTTCAAGTAGACGTAAGAAGAAAGAACCAAAACGGCAAATACTTATTTCTAAACAGACTTTCAATTCAAAACACTAAACGCTAAACGCTCTTAAACATAATCAAACTTACAAAGTTTTATATTCTTTTTCATAAGACCTTTAATCTAGTGGTATGTGAGTTACACACTAACCTAGAGGTTATAGATTCAAGCCTTACTGAAGACATTTGTGAGATTGGTAGCATAGGTGTGAAAAAAATTACCGTTCAAAAAAAATTAAAAAAATAAATAAATCAAACTTTCAAATTTAATTTTCTTTTAAATCTACAAAACCAATTGTTCCATTTTCCGCAAAACTAGTCATCTTTCAACTCCTAAAAATGACAAAGCAATAACCAATGAGCACCCACCACGTCAGACACAACACGAGATCCAATCCTATTGGTCCAAAACACCACTCTTCAAACTCTCATTGGTCCACGTCACCATCAATGACATTTTTCCTCCCTTGAGATCCACACAAATCCCACTCGCACTCTATACCCCACGCGCCATTATATATATATATATATATATATATATTATTACAATCTCTCAAACAGAACAAAAAATAACAAACACTTAATTAACCAACCATGGCTCGCTCTGGTATCGCGTTAGCGATCATCTTACTCGGTATATCACATTCTTCATATTATGATCTTATTTTATAAGCTTTTTATAGATCTGTTATATATTTTGATGTTAGCTTATTGTTATTAATTTAGATCTGATTAATGTGTTAGTTAATAATTAGTTATTACCGTTAGATCTATGAATGCTAGGGTTATAGATCACTTTTGTTTATATTGTATTATTGATGTGATTGAAAACAGTTAGGAGTTTGTTATAGCTGATTAGATGAAATGTAGATATGTAGATCAGTGATTTAACGGTTTTGGTGATATTGTGAGATTTGAATTTTAGTTTGTTTATTCTGTTAGGTTAGGTTAGGTTAGGTTAGATTTTTAACGAGTAATTTGGCGCGATGATGCGTTTTATTATAATGTAATGATTAAAGACATGATTAGGATTCGGCAGATTTCTAATAGTTTTGCTAATTTGCTATTTCGGTTAGCTTAGGTTTTTATATGATTGATTTGGTGTGCGTGAAATGAGTAGAAACATGATGAGGATTCGGCCGATCTTTTTAAGAGATTTGCCACGCAAATTTGAATTTTAGTTTGTTTATTTGGTTAGGTTAGGTTAGGCATTTATACGTGTGATTTGGCGCGGTGACATGTAGTTTATATTGAAATGATTGGAAATTTGATTAGGATTTGGTATTATGGCGTTGATGTTATTTTTGTTAGCTTTTAAGACGTTATTATGGATGATCTGATAAATGATTGGTTTAGGTTTATACATCTATAGAATAATATCTTTAATGCCTTTCTAAAACAAGCTAACTTACTCTCATAGACGTTATTTTAGATGAAATTATATGTCCGTTAATGAGCAAATATAGATACATATTACGTAGTAATTATGATAACATGTTGTTCCTTGTACTTTATTTTTAATAAATGCGGGTGACTTAGAGAATTAATTATTTCGTAAGTACTAAATGAGTAAACGGCAATGTATTACAGGATGTCTATTTGCAATTTCCATTGCGAAAGAAGAGGCCAACAAGCTAGGAACAGTTATTGGGATAGATCTTGGAACTACTTACTCTTGTGTCGGTGTTTACAAGAACGGTCATGTTGAAATTATAGCCAACGATCAAGGAAACCGTATCACTCCATCATGGGTGGCTTTCACCGATTCCGAGAGGTTGATTGGTGAGGCAGCTAAGAATCAAGCAGCTGTAAACGCTGAGAGGACTGTCTTTGATGTTAAGAGACTTATCGGGAGAAAGTATGTATTCTTCAGTTTCTTATTTGTTTGTAGATATTGGCGTTAAGGTGTCTAGCGATATTGACATTGTAATGTTTGTATGGCAGGTTTGAGGATAAGGAAGTCCAGAGGGATATGAAACTCGCTCCCTACAAAATCGTGAACAAGGATGGAAAGCCTTATATCCAAGTCCAGCTTCAGGGTGGGGAAACTAAGGTTTTCAGTCCCGAGGAGATCAGCGCCATGATTCTAACCAAGATGAAGGAGACAGCTGAAGCTTTCCTTGGAAAGAAAATTAAGGATGCAGTCGTCACTGTTCCTGGTAAATAACTAACAAAGCTAAAAACGTAGTTTAGCTTTGCTCACATGAAGAATGTTTTCTAATGATTTGTTTCTTAAAATTCATTTTGCAGCATACTTTAACGATGCCCAAAGGCAGGCTACCAAGGATGCTGGTGTGATTGCTGGCTTAAATGTTGCTAGAATCATCAATGAACCTACAGCTGCTGCCATCGCATACGGTCTAGACAAGAAAGGTGGCGAGAAGAACATTCTCGTTTTTGATCTTGGTGGTGGAACTTTCGATGTCAGTATCTTGACCATTGATAACGGTGTCTTTGAGGTTCTTTCCACAAACGGAGACACCCATCTTGGAGGTGCGTTTTTAAATTTTTTTCCCTCTTTTCTGTTGATATGATATACTTGCATTTAAGAGGTTTTGGTATTCGTGATTGCGTGCTAAAATTATTTCCTTCTCCAGGTGAGGACTTTGACCAGAGGATCATGGAATACTTCATCAAGTTGATCAAGAAGAAGCACGGAAAAGACATCAGCAAGGACAACAGAGCTCTTGGAAAGTTGAGGAGGGAAGCTGAACGTGCCAAGAGGGCTTTGAGTAGCCAACATCAAGTCCGTGTTGAAATTGAATCACTCTTTGACGGTGTGGATTTGTCTGAGCCATTGACCCGAGCCCGTTTCGAGGAATTGAACAACGATTTGTTCAGAAAGACAATGGGACCCGTGAAGAAAGCCATGGAAGACGCCGGCTTACAGAAATCTCAAATTGACGAGATTGTTCTTGTTGGTGGTAGTACCAGAATCCCAAAGGTTCAACAGCTCCTTAGAGACTACTTTGACGGTAAGGAACCCAACAAGGGTGTGAACCCTGATGAAGCAGTTGCCTTCGGTGCTGCAGTTCAAGGAGGTATTTTGAGCGGTGAAGGTGGTGAGGAAACTAAAGGTAAGCCAAACTTCTATCATTTATTAGAGACACGGTTTTATGACTTTATCCCAATTGTATAAAGATCTTCACAATTAATATCGGTATCTTTTACTTTAATGTAGATATCCTTCTATTGGATGTCGCACCACTTACCCTTGGTATTGAAACCGTTGGAGGAGTGATGACCAAGTTGATCCCTAGAAACACCGTTATCCCAACCAAGAAATCTCAAGTCTTCACCACATACCAAGATCAGCAAACCGTAGTCTCCATTCAGGTACCGTTTTGTATACGATGTTAACGTGTTTGTAAATATTAATACTGTTTTCATCATATAATTGAGCTTATGTTTGCGTAACAGGTATTTGAAGGTGAAAGGAGTCTTACAAAGGATTGCAGGCTTCTTGGAAAGTTTGATCTTTCAGGCATTGCCCCAGCTCCAAGGTTTGTTGATAAATTGATTGCTTTTGGACAGTCTATTGATGTCATGTGAAAAGGCGGATGTGCTTACTTTTGTTATTGTATATTTGAAACAGGGGAACCCCACAAATTGAAGTGACATTCGAAGTAGATGCCAATGGTATCTTGAATGTGAAGGCTGAGGACAAGGGAACTGGCAAGGCAGAAAAGATCACTATCACCAACGAGAAGGGACGATTGAGCCAGGAAGAAATCGAGCGCATGGTTCGTGAAGCTGAAGAGTTCGCAGAGGAAGACAAGAAGGTCAAGGAAAAGATTGACGCACGTAACGCCCTTGAGACTTACGTGTACAACATGAAGAACCAAGTCAGTGACAAGGATAAATTGGCTGACAAGCTCGAGGCTGATGAGAAAGAGAAGATTGAAGCAGCAACAAAGGAGGCTCTTGAGTGGTTGGATGAGAACCAGTCGGCTGAGAAAGAGGAGTATGATGAGAAGCTTAAAGAGGTGGAAGCTGTTTGCAACCCCATCATTACCGCTGTTTATCAGAGAACAGGTGGTGCCCCTGGTGGTGGCGCTGATTCGACAGAAGACGACGATGAACATGATGAGCTTTAGGTCTTTTATCACATACAGACAAAAGATAGGAAGAGCAGAGCAGAGGATATTAGTGTAATTTTGGGAACCTTGGAGTCAGATTTTTTGTCCTTGGTTTTAAACATTTGACAGAATTTTAAGTTTTCAACATGTATCATTCCTGTTGCTTTGCTTCAGAAACCTTAGTTTCGCCTCATTTAGATTTGTTTGTTCTCATGTTATCGAGAATAACCAACTTAAAAAGATGAAACCTGATATGTAGTAATGTTAGTACCTTATATCATGGAATTCTAGATATTTCTTTTTGAATATAACGATTGTATCGTCATAATTACTGTATTTAGGTGCTGTTAAGGTCATGTCGGCTTAGGTGTCAGTTGCTAGATATCAAAAATGAAGTTTCAGAATGTAGCATACGACATAAATGAATGTGGATTGTGGCATACTGAACCCCCTTTGTGTTTCCAGGTGTTTTCACTTTCACCTAGAGCGAATGTGGGTGACTTTAGGCGTCCCACGTCAACAATGCGGAATCATTTACAAAGCCGTGCCTGTAACTAGCAAGTATATGCTGAGATTGGAATAATTGGTTGATATGTATGTGGTTCACTAATAATAGTGATTATGTGCTGATACTGAAACAACTGCAGAGATGTTTGAAATTCTCTTTCAACTAAATTTCTTTCCTTTTTCGTCAAAGTATGCATGCCGCAAGTCTATCTTACTATCGGCCGGCTGAAGAAAACCCCAAACACCAAACACCAAACAACGTTGTATAAGCATCATTTCATAGCTTATTCCCTGTTTTTAACCTTATTCGAAATTCTAATGAAATTGATACATAAGTTATAGTTGGTGGCAAGGTTACTGAAGTTGCAGTTCAACTTAAAACTGAAAGCTAAAGGCCGGCTTTGGGATCAGCTGAACCAGCAGCAACAACCCCAACACCGTTTGATGTAGTTGCATCTTTACCAACACTAAGCTCGTCCACAAGTTCATCTATTTTGCGAAATTGGTATGGCCATCTTGAATTATACAGGAACTGACGCAGATCAAACCTATTATCTTCTGGTGAATAGCTCTGTGCACATAAAGGCGAATATAGTTAGGCCATGCCTGAGGAAGGAAGCATTTGCAGAAATATTTTAAAGAAAACGGAATACCTCAGCATGATAGGAGGGTGTTAATACAGTCATCTTGTGTCGATTGATGGAATAGTACTTGAAGAAGTGCTTCACTTTATCAGCTACCTCAGAAGGACTTAGCTTTGAACCCCAACCAAAACATAGATTCTGTAAACAAGTGCACACATGACAAAGTGTCAATACAGTCGTCTTTTGCCATTGATATTGACTAGTAATACTTTAGTTATTACAAATACATATTCAAATGCAAACAGAACACATTAAAATATTGGTTAGATAAATGGTTTTATTACAAACCTTAAACATAGACACAGGTCCGCATCGGAAAATCTTCCTCAACCTTCCATATGCTGAAAGTTCATTATACGTCATTCCCATGTCCACTTCATCCAGCTGATTCAATGCAAAAAATATCAGCCTCAAACTACAGGCTAATAAAACTTGATTTAAATCAATTGATAAAGTCTACAAGGTAAGGTAATTTGCCTGACTGTAATTTGATCGAATGGGCTCCAGCTCAGCAGTTGGTGGAGCAGATTCAATATCCGCTAAAGATGAGAAACCAAGATGGGTGGCAGCCCATTTCAAAAACCTTCGAAGATCTTGCTTACTAATACTTCCAATTGGATTTATATCTGCAGAACTGCAGTCATACTGCAATAGAAATATTAAAGACACTCAAATAAACCATATAAAAGTTCAGACGAGTCATGAAAATACCTTTGTTAGGTAACCGCGCAATGCTTCATCCACATTGGAGCTACCCAACACAAGATAAAAGCCTGGTTTACTATGAACCCATGGCAATAATGAAGCTAACATAAACGCCAACACCATTCTTATTCGAGCTTGTATATTCTGCAGCCCCAAGTTTTCGGTATTTGATCCCCCGTCAACCTATGAGAAAAATAATACAACATTACCTGGTAAGTTAATATATGATCATGAGGATGTCAACATTTGAGTCCTAAACTTTATGTTTTACCTTGTAACGAGGACGCTTTCCAGTAAGTGTTTGAAATAAAGATAGAAAAGCAGACACTACAGTGTCTATAGAAACATCAAGATGCCATGATCCAATCTCATCTGCAAGCACCTTTGCTCGTGTTCGTGTGGCATCAGAACTGTTTTCTGATCCCATGAAAACAGTGTAGAATATGCGTTTTGCAAATTCTTTGCTGTCGGTAGGAAATTGACCATCAGTGTAACGTCCTATTCTTATAGCATCCGACTTAACTTGTTCATCTCCATTTGCAATATCTGCATGAACATATTCCCAACTTTGGGTTATGCCACCTTAAATTTTGCACTATAATTTTTTCTAAAAACAAATAATATGACCTTTTACAACAAGTTGACACATGCATCCAACAATACCAGCTACTGAAGAGCTATCAGCCCCACCTGAGAGTGGGAGTAAGAAACCAGAAGCCCCACTTCTTCTTAGGTAATCCCAGAGCCAACAACCAGGTCCAAACGCTATTTCTTCTTCAGGAGAGTGATATTTAATCTGCCACATTACATTAATGGTTATGAATGTTTCACATAACATGCCATAAAATATATAAGGTAACTGACCTTCAACGGACTTGAAAGTGACATCTGGAGGTTGAAAGGCTTACACAGCTTGTAAGGCACATTTACAGAGGAAACATGTTGTTTAGAACCTGCTTGCTCCTGGAAACTGCTTATAGATCCTCTTAAACTCGCAACCTTGCATAAAGCATATGATAAACGAGAAATTATCACGAATGCTAAATAACATGACAAGCTTGAACCCCTTCTTTAATATTAAAAAGTTACATATATGTACCGCATCTAGATCAATTTGCGCAACAACCACCTCTACATCCTTTATCGAGAACTGTGAGCCTTGTGCTACTACTTCTCCATTGACAACAATACATGCGCATCCATCTACAATTGGCAAAGTACTTAATTTGATACAAATATGCTGAAAACTAATACTGCAAAGCATAAACAGAAGTAAAACAGGCTTGTTATTTACCATAATATAGGCGACCACCATCACAACCCTGGTGATTACTATACATGTACACTCCACCACGGGTATTTGTGGCACCAATAAGGGCACGCATACGAAGGTCAAGCTTTCTCAGTTGGTGATGACTTCCACTAGCATTCATGAAGACTTCAACACCGTTTAGTGCAAGCTCGGTATGTGGTGGAATTGGAGTAAATAGCTCCTCACAAACTTCTGCTGCAACAGCTCTGATAATAACAGAAGTTATACATTCATGCATACAACAGGTGATCGGGAGCTACTCAAAATTTCTTAAAACAAACAGAACATATTTTAAGGGGGTGCTTGGGTAGGCTTATCACAAAAGCAAATGGTTATGGCACGCTGTCTTTCAATAAGCTATTAATAAGTGTTTGGGAGATCTTATTGTAGGAGTATTCAAAATAGAATAAGCTATTAATAAGTTCAGCCAAACATCTCCATTTACTTACGTATCCAAAAATTGCATAAATCCATATCCAAAAGGGACTGTTTTTTGTGACAATGCCTCGGAAATTTCACTTGGAAGTTGAAATTCCTCAAGTTGGTCTTTCTGTTTCCATGCTGTAAACCACCTAAGCTCCCTGTAATTTCCATCATTTGCTAGCCACATTTTTGCACGTATCATGATTATTTTCCGGTTAAGGCATAGAACTTGACAGTTGTAGCGTTCAGAGCCTTTGATAACAGGCATACCAAAACTACATAATATGTCATCTGTCCAATCACCAACCAATAACTCCTTTAAGCACTCCCACCTGCAGAAAACAATGTGATACCCGTAACTCACAATCTTTTCAATATGTCTGTCTGGCATTGCATTTAGAAACCGATTATGTCATGTGAAAATAGTTACGGAGTATAATCAAATAATCAGCTGTCACATAAACATATCATAGTGTGTCAATGTTGTTTTATTGTTTGTGTTTCACATAACCAATTAATAATGTGTATTTACGTAGAATACCAACGCATATTGCATTTGTCCCGTCTAAGTCTTTATACTTTTTCTTTGTACATATGAGTTGTCAAAAGATACTGTGTTTTGTTTGGGTCATTCTGTTAAAAAGAATGTTAAAAAATGATAGTAACTTCTATATAAACATATGAACTAATGTATAAAAAAGTTAGATCCTGCATAAAATCAGAGCCGTATACGATGGTGTGCGAGGTGTGCTACCGCACAGAGCCTCAAATATTTAAAGGCCTCAAAATATATACCCCGATATATATTTGATGCCTCAAAATTCACTTCCAACAAAAATTGTTACCGTCGTACAATATTTGGTAAATATATGTTAAAACTTAAGATAGATGATCAAAACACTATGATTTTGGTTTCCATAGTCGGTATAATATATTTTTAACCTTCGTATTTAGTTATCGTATAAGCTTTCGCACAAGTCCTCCGATCGCTTAGCTACGGCACTGTATAAAATGTTCAACTTCATATGTAAAATGTTCGGTATTAGGCGGCGTTACAAAATAACCCAAACCGGACACAAATCCATATTAACGAATCAAATGCCCTATAATAACACTAAAACATGACAAATGAAAAAAAAAACACGTTCGTACTTTGTGAAAAAAAAAAAAAAAAAAAAAAAAAAAAAAAAAAAAAAAAAAACCTATAGATAAACATCATAATCAAATTTCTTTGGGCCTAATGATCATAAATAGGTTACACTATGAGCGAATATATAGAAAGAAAGGTGATGGGGGTTACGCATGAGAAACAGTATCGAGTTCCAAGAAATGATCTTCACAACCATAACCAGTTATTTCAAGTTCAGGACCAAGCCTAATAACAGCACCACTTTCTTTAGCTCTTTTTATTGATTCCTTAATATTCTTCATATTGGTATCAAAATCCATAGCCCATTGATTCAAGTTGCATGTAGCCACCTTTAGCAACCTCATGATCTTTGTCTCCTTAGTTTTACAAATATGTTGGTGTCTCTCAATTGTGAGTGACCATTATGTTAAAGCGGTGCTCAAAGTCAAAGGTGGCAACGTGGTACATATATATCTCTTCCGAGATTTTGGAAGTCAAGTCAAACCTTTGGTCACGTTACACTTAGATTTGCTCACCTTATCAAATTACTAGATGAACACCGCGTGTAACGGCAAATAATTGTATTTACAAAATTGTAATTTTGGTTTGACATTCGATACAAGTTTAATTTGAAGTTATTGCAAGAAAAAAGTTTATAGGTTAGAAACAATAAAAATTTAAAGATTAAAAATTATAGAAAATATTGATTTAATGATAAATGTTGTTATCATTTTTAACCAAACGTATAATATTCCACTAACATTACTCAATTTTAAATTTCAATAATGAAAATTCACTCTTTATAAGTAGTAAAGATTGATTTTTTGGCTTAACTACACGTTCTGAATAGAAAAACCAACGGGGGTTGTAAGTAGTACTCGTATTAGTTGGCGTTAGTTATTAATTTTGAAAATTTTATAGAACATAGCTATATTTATTATTAAAAATTAGTGTTAAATAACATAAAAGATAATGTTTCGTCATTAGTATTTCAAATTAAAAAGTTTAAATAAAATCAGAAAACTATATGATCATTGTTAAACAAACATTAAAAGCTCGCCGCAACAAGTTGGTTAAGGGTAAAACGCAAAACTACTAAACATATCACATATGGTTATAATTTTTTGGCAAAAGCCCCTATTTTTAAAACTCGGTTTGGGTTTTCATATTTCTTTAAAGATCTCGGATTAACAATAGGTTGATTTTGAGCTTAGATTGCTTACTTAACAAAATGTTATACACAACAAAGATTTTGTAAGTTTCAAATAAAGAGGGTGGTAAATTTTGAATGTTGCATGGAGGTAAACAAGAACTAGCATTAAGAGAACCATACTCATCTATCACAAAAAAATGTTTTGTATCCCACATAGGTCCGAGGGGAAAATTGTTACCGGCTTATATAGTAAGGATTACATTGGCTTAGCAAGTTGATAGTAATATTATGTTATTCCACATAATGGTAGACACCAGTTTCAATTGCGGTGAACGGTTTCGTTCTTTAGGTGGAATAACTCATATAAGTTGTCAATTTATTTATTTATTTATTTATTTATTTATTTTTTCTAAAGTAATAATTTTGTTATCTTCCCAAGGATCATAACACAATTATATAATCGGGAACTGCTCGAAATTTCTTTCATTAAAGTAAACAGAACATGTTTTTGGGGTGTTTGGGTAAGCTTATCACATTAGCTTCTAGTTTTGGTCAAAAGTTCAAAGATCTTCGATGTAATGTCATTTCGTTATGTAATTTTGTGACATTTTGTTATGTAATGTTGTGACATTTTTTCTAAACGTTTTCCAAAATGATTACAAAACTTATAAGAAAAAGTCACAAATTACATAACCAAAAATGACGTTTTTCTGTAAGAACAATATGAAGCTGATAGGAAAATGTCACGAATGAGATTTTTTCGAAAATGTCACCAAAGTGAACAGTTGATTATATCACATCTTTGCAAGTATCAAAATTGTCTCCTGGTCAAAAGTTCAAGATCTTCGATGTTGCTAGTAGCTACTCACACAGACCATATGTTTGGTGGTATTTTTCGGTTGGTTGTTGCCGATCACAATGTACAACTTCTAGCGATAGTGCCACATTATTATACTTAGTTTAATTTATTTGTTTTGGCCTTTTGGGTAGATAACGAATCCCACATCGGTGAAGGATACATTTCATCGGTAAAATAATGTTGTCAGTTGTGTTTGAGTATAACCTCTTCAAATGGATGGCTATAGTCAAAATGCAATTGTTTTTATATTCCACATTGTCTCCAAACGTGTAATGGCTAGCAATCTTTTAAAACCCGGTCGGGAATCGGATCGATGACGGAACTAACCGGCTTTTTGTTTGTATTAGAACTGGATTGTCTCCAAACGTGTAATCGCTAGCAATCTTTTAAAACCCGGTCGGGAATCGGATCGATGACGGAACTAACCGGCTTTTTGTTTGTATTAGAACTGGATTGAACCGCGGGAATCGGATCGATGACCGGGCCGGAACTAACCGGCTTTTTGTTTGTATTAGAACTGGATTGAACCGCCAGTTTTTACATGACCCAATTCGAAACGGTGACATAGAAACCGTTTGGTTTTCAATATTTTATGCAAAACCCTTCTTTTTCGATTCTACGTTCTCTCCAAATGTGTAATTGCTAGCAATGTGGAACTGACCAGGTTTTTGTTTGTATTAGAACTGGATTGAACCATCAGTTTTTACGTGACCCGGTTTCGAAACGGTGACACAAAAACTGTCCGGTTTTCAATATTTTTTGTAAAACCCTTATTTTTAGCAACTTTTATTATCCTATGACCGGGCCGGAACTAACTGGGTTCTTGTTTGTATTGGAACTGGATTGAACCGTTGGTTTTTACGTGATTCGAAAAGGGGAATTAGTTTGACTGAAAATATGTTATATCGGACTTTTCTAATATATAACTAGACAAAGGTGATTAACTCTTGCCACGTCAAATCCTCCCCGTTATAGGACTAGAATAGGAAAATTTGGGAAAGATTTGCATTGATTAAAAAAAATTAAAAGATGGTTGCCGACAAAAGAAAAAGATGGCAAGTTGGATGACTTTTTAGATAATCAGCCCTTACAAGGATCATTTCTATACACCTGATTACATGTATAAAACTATCGTGACTCCGTCAATTTCTTGTTTTAGATAAATTGATAAGAAATATATTAATGTTTTATTCTTGTTATCAGCATGTTTTGCTCTATTTTGGTATCTTTTAAGGTTGACCCTTTAAAATTTTGCATTATTAAAGGTATATATTCATCTTTATACTTATACTATACAATGACCTTGAGCTGCTATATATAGTCATTTTATCGTTTTTCTAAGTAATACTATTATATATAATTTAATTTGAACATATGTGTATGAGTTAATTTTTTTTTTTTGAAAGGCAACATGAATTAAAGGAACCAAAAACTAAGAGAAGATACAAAAGAAATGGCCGCTCACCTTCTTAACAAGATAGTTAAAAAGGAAGAGCCCCGAGAAGAAAACAACACTAACAAAAGCAAACTTAAAAGCAAAAGCAAAAATAATAAAACTATCACAAGGACCATAAAAATTTTAATTACGAGGAAAGCATATGCTGTACTACATATAATAACTCGTCAAATTGTGTTCTTCCCTTCGCATCTACCTGCAGTTGAATAAAAGAATAACAACACAGATAAACTTGCTTCTTCGGCTGATTACGAATTCTTCTAAAAAAAATGATGTTGGCTCATTAATAGTACACATCCTTTCATCTTGTTCTTTCATTTTTTGCATATAATATTTTATGAAAATATTAAATATTTCGATCATCACCTCAATATAAGGCAACTATCATAAACATAAGTGGATCATCAGTGTATGTCAATATTGGGGATGTCAAGAACTCATCTAATTGTGTTCTTCCTTTGATATCTACCAACAGATGAACTAGAAATAACAACATTGGAAAACATGCATTTTTAGGCTAAGAAATCTTTTAAGATTATTAATGTTGGTTGACACACATCCTAATTACTACTAAAATTTCCTATTTTTCGCATGGACAAACATATACATGCATATGTTGCTATACTGATTCTAGCATGCACATATTAGTGATTATAACATGGTCGTCTAGTGACAGCAACGTTGCTAATCTCCGTCTTCTCTCCAACAAAGTAGCTTGCAGATGCATTGTCGTATGATATACAACTTTGCTCTCTTCTCTTTAAAACTGTTTCTTGTTGTATGAACAATCGAATGCTTCTGATGAATGGACGAGGAAGCTTGGATTTCCATCAACTTTGATTTACTATTCTACCTGCAATTCTTTTGATTGTGTTAATTTGCATTGAGATAGAATCCTTTTATTCTTGTATACGTTTGTGAAATCAATGCATCTCTAAGGTTGACTTAAGATTTTTTATTTGTTTTGCAGTAAACCAGGATATTTGTCTATGTATTATAGAGTTCGATCTTTTCTTTGAAGATGGCACGGTGTTGGTCGGTGTGCTTGTAATCCGCAATCTTACGTTACCAAACCACCGTACTTCATTGTACGGAGTGTGAACTGTACGGCATAGCACATTGCCAACAAAATCCGTACGTACTTCATGTGTTTAAATGACATCTTTACATGTATGTCAAAATTTTATTGGTGATACCTTAATGCACGACTTATTCATATCAATGTTGTCTCCTACAAGTATATTATGTGTTCCTCGTATTCAGTTTCACAAAATTAATGATGATGCATTTATTTTTGGGTTTTCTTTGATATTCACCAAAAATTGATCGTTGCCAGCTCACACTAGACTGTTAAATTTGATGGTTTGGGCGGTCCTAGCCTAAAATAGTTTAGGTGGTGGTTTTAGCCCAAAAAATGTGTTGCTTACTCAATTCCATTATTTGCATCGTGTGTGATTTTATTTTTCAACTGTACAACATTGCCTTGATTCTAAGAGATACAATGATATCTATTATCGTTGGCATCAAATCATAATCACAAAACAACGCGAGCTGAGATGCAAGACAAGTTGGCATGAAATTAATTTCTTGATTGAAATTAAACTCCCGCTTTTAGTTCCGGCCAATTAAAGCCCACCAAGGACACAAATATATACCATATAGGATAAGCATAATTGAAATTTACATTTTATGTGGTTCCATTATGCCGAACATACTGTAAAAGAAATGCCATGTATAAAACTATAAAAGGAAGCATAAATAAGAGTCATTAGGGGGATCATGAACCAGTTCTAGTTTAGCTCTGGGGGAGGCTCGATGTAGTTTCAACAAATTTGTAGCAAAATCACCCAGCACTTCTGGTGTGTCCACTATTATAGACATCTTCTTTAGCAAAGGTGAACAAGCAAGTAAGGACTTTATCAAATATTCTTCACTCTTTGAACCTCTAACCCGATATAAACTCACTTCCTGAAGCTGTAGTGTTCCGATTCTGCGGTAATCAACCTCTGAAGAACGAGTTGGGAATGCATGTTCGCATGTAATCTATGACGTAAATTAGCATTAGCTAAAAATTTTGCGGATAACGAATAATATAATATGATAATATGGATCCAACTCACCATGATCTCAAGAAAATGCAGATTCGGGGATGCACAAATCAGATCAACAACTAAGGACACCATAGTTCTACTGCTAAGATCAATTACATATAATGTAAGTTTTTCTAGGCATGCGAAAGCTTTCGGGACACTCCTTCTAGCATCTTCCAATACCTGCAAGAAAAAGTTGCCACTCTATTTTGTAAGGAAACAATCAAATATATATATTGGTATATTATATATGATGGAACTTAACTTTACCTTGCAGTTCTTAAAGTTTACACAAAGATCGTTCAGTTTTGTTAAGGAACCCATAACTAGAAAAATTTGGGACCTTGTGATCATCTTCGTATCATAAAAGTTACCCACTAGCCAATATAACTTTTTAAGATTTACAAGTTTCGCAATGTCGTCGTTTATAGAATTAGAAAAAAAATCTAAACTTTCCAGGTTTGGACACTGTGTAAGAAACTTCCCGAAATTGTAGGTATCAGACACGGGGGAATATGCTAGTGAAAATTTAAAGCTGGTGAGATTTGGAAAACCACGTAAATCAGACACTGGACCCAACAGGCAGTTTCGCAGCTCTAAATGTGATAACTCCACACAAGAGAAAATATGGCTAGTTAACCTAAATGGATTGTCTTCAAGATTCATAAGAGTCAAGTGCTTCAATCCTTTTTTGCTTAAAAAAAGGATCCAGTTATTAATATCTTCCTCAGCCATATGGGGATAACATCCCTTCTTTATCCAAAGGACAAACTTTGTTATGGGACCTTTAAGATGAAGCAGTAGCCTACTAATAATCTTCCCACAGCAACTATAATCTCGTAAACACGGATAAAAACCCATATTGAAGACAATTTGAGTGAGCATCGTCCACTTATATCTCCATTCTCTCGACAAGATCCCAGTTCTCACCGCTTCGTGTATTGGCAAACGTTCCAAAATATTCTTTTTCACATTATCCGGCATACTGCTAATGATATCTTCTTCGGGTGTATATTGGTAGGCGTTGGGTGTCCCATCTACAACTTCCATTATTCTATTAAGAAGAGATATACAAGTCATAAATAAAAATAGACATATTCAATAAATGATCATTGCGTGCAGTTTGATACTCCGTACTACATAAGCAAATCATAACACTAGTTATCCCTAGGTATCATGTTTTGTTACTATACCTATGATCATTGCCTTTACACATCAATACAAATTAACATACGAGATGGTTAATACGTAGTTCTTATCACCTAAATAATGTTCACATTCATCTGTATATATTGTGTGTTATACATCCAGATAAGGAGTTTTGAGGGTGTATCGGATTGCTTATTAATGTTGTTCATCTGATTATTTGTTAGCGAAAGAAATTTTTCTTGGAAAAGCAACTAGCAACTGTGTATAAAACTTCTTTTTTCAAAAAGCAATAAGGCATATAATAAGCCACAAAACATAGCACAAAATCAGATAGAACATGTTTGTCTAATTTAACATATTTCCAGACTTAAGCTTCATGATACAAACTTATTCAGAAGGATTTGTTAAAGGTGTAGTTAAGTAATGTTTCTAAGTTTCTTATATTTAACGGCAGTTTATATAGCATTGCTAGGAAAATAAGGTTAATTATAATATTAAAAAAAATAATAATAATAAAAATAAAAAATAAATAAATAAATAAAAAGTTACAAAAATCCTTCTTACATCTATAGAAATCCTAATAATTAAAAGAGTTGAGTTTGACATTCTTAAGGATAAGATCCTTGGTGGGTTTGATTCCCTTTAACAATGCATACGTAACAAAATAACTTGTATAAGCACATCAAATAAGTAAGATACGTACCAAGGGTTTTTGTCGGAATTAGGACCAAGTCGATTTGTTAAGAAATCGATTTGTGTTAACTAGAATGGATGAATGTAAGTCTATACATGTTTTTGGTATTTATAGTAAAATACTTGACCGACCTATATTGAAGTCCAAATCCTGGTTAATCGGTTTGTTTCAAACATTATGGGTTTTGTTAGATCATACATTGGGCTTCTTTAAAATCTAAAAACTTATGAGTTTATATCAATGGGCGAATTCCACAAAAAGTAAGTGTATTTAACTTACATTTTTTATAATTCTGTATAGCATTTTTTTTTTCTCCCTAGATCTATGTAACTTACTTTTAAATTTGATCTTTTTGGCGTATAGTATGACCAGTTCTGTGTATTCTTTGACCGATTTACGTCTTCTGGTTAAATACGAGCGTATAAATCAAAGGTAAAATCGTCAAATAATACACACAACTCATCGGACGCTACATCAAAAAAGTTGAATTCAAAAGTATGCTATATAGATGTAAAAAACAAATAATTTGCTACACAAAACTATAAAATATGACGGTTTAGATACATTTACAAGCAATTAGTCATATATTAAATTGAGCTAACACATTAGAATGTAACCTATTTCTTGTCTTTTAGTCGTTCCGGGCTATCCAAAATGATAGTCGTCTTGGGATTAGTCGGCTCGCAATATCGAGTCGGAAACCCATGTAACCCAAAAAAAAGTTTGGGACAAGCAAATGCAATTTGACTTGGAGAATTTGTCCTTCATCTGGCATAAGACACTAGTACATTCAGGACAATCGGCTATTTGGCCCGTTCGCCTTATTCTTGTAGTGAGAGGGCCAAAAAAGTTCGTGCCAGCAGTAAATAATCAGTAGCCATGTCAAGTATAGCCAATAAGCCAAGCCAAGACGCATACCATGCTTAGCTATATGCGCATATGACTCAAGCACGGTAATATTGGATCACAGAACAACAGGAAATGCAAGACAAGTTGGCATGAAATTATTTTCTTTTGATAATGAACTCCAGCTTTGTGTTCAAATCAAAGCACGCCAAGAGCAAAAATGAAAACGATACGGGACAAGTATAACACGGATATTACATTTCATGTGCAGTGGTTCCAATATGCCAAGCATACTTTATTTTTGAACAGCGGAATGTGTATATATATAAATATAAAAAAACTACATCGCAGGATTCATCATGACAGGAACTTTTGCTCATGGAGCTATATTTTTTATTAGGGATTACAATCCTAACAAGATTCTAGAGGAAGGTTACAATATGTTACACGCATACTATAAATTAAAAGAAACGCCACATATAAAAGGAAGTGAAAACCATCACCATAGTCAAAATAGTTTCACTTATATCATACATGTCTATCCCAAAAGCATACTTGGTACAAGGAACTGGTATAAGTGTTGCCAAAGCCACAAACATAAAAAGACAAATGAATAGGTCCAGTAGACTAACGTTGTCGTACAAGGTCTAATTCAAAGGTGAAAAAGCTAGCTAGTAAAGGCTTTTCACAGTGGTGACTTATATTGCATCATTTTTCTGGCTGCCACCTCAGTTTTCTCTCTCTTCAACCCATATTCACCTCTCTCATTACAGTGCCAACCCATATTGCATCATCTTCCTTTATTTATTTATTTATTTTTTAAAAAACATTTTTTAACACAAACACAAATTTTATTAATAAATATATTGATAAGTTTTAAAATTTTTATAAGTATCACATTCTTACGTTGCCTGATTTAAAATTTCGTGATTTAAGAGCCTAATGTTAGTAATTACCGGGACCAAACTATACCCCGTAATCCAAAGTTATACAAGATAATTATCAATACTATACCTCACCTTTTATTCTTACACGTCTAACACACTATCTAAACATATGTTCATGTGTTGTCATTTTTGCATGAACTCCTTAAGCCTTAAGTTTCACCTCATGCTAAGTATTCTTTTATAAAAATAAAAGACTTTACAACCTCCTATCTCTTTCTTTGGTTCCTTGTTGCCGTGAACTATAACAACCATATCACCATCATTTACTTTAATTCAAGATACAAATTATACACAAGAGATGAAGGCCTAGGTGAGCTCAACATAGTCCAAGTATTGTTTTGGTGACCTATTGGTTAAGTTGTAAGGCTAGCGACAGTAATGGTTGAGGATCGACTTAGTCGATCGATCCCAATCGGTCGTTGCTTTTGTGGCTACTCGATCGAGGCAAGACAAAACCTCAAATGAATCGCCTGGTGGATCGACATTTTCAAAACTTTTATTTGTGTCCCTTTTGATTAATTTATCCGTTAGGCAAAAATAAATAAATAAATAAATAAAATTCTTTTAAATACTTTATTATAAATACACAACATAAAACACACTCCAATTCACAAACCTCATTTCAAACCTCATTAAAAGGGCGGACGATATCTCCCGAATTCTTTCCAGCGGAGCAGCACCGTTCTTATGACCCTTTAAGAACGCATGAGGAATCGCTGGAAATTACCAGGGAGATATGCAACAAAACAACTCATCTTAACCTCAAAGCCGATTTGGTGGAAGACATTTGGCATCATCATAATCCAAACTAGTTTGGTCGTTTTAATTTAATTTGAATAAGTGTTGTAATATTTTTTTATTTTATTTTAATTAATATGTAACGTTTTAATTATTAATGAAATTTGAGTTTGTGTAAAAAAAAAAAAAAAAAAAAAAAAAAAAAAAAAAAAAAAAACTGAACTAGGTCGCCCTTACTGGGGCACTGAATCGTCTGCAGGTCGCTGGAGAGAGAAAGCTGACGTGGCATGGAAAAGTAAGGGGATTGAATCCCCTTACTGTGGGTAGCCTAAGATATACAAGGTTTAAGGGCGAATGTGATACATATCGTTCGTCTGGACGAACGATAGTGAAAAAATGAAGCCGGCGATCGATCTTGTAAAACAACTCCACAGTGGTGACATCGATCGGTTAAATCGATCGATCGATGGTGATGATCGATATAATCCGGCCCAGTGCTAGCAGCCTTATCAAACACTCTTCATTCTCTTAACCATTAATGTCACATAACACCACTTTCTGAAGCAGTATCCAATCTGCTGTAATCGACCTTTTATGAACCAGGTGGGATTGCATCTTCAATTTCAGCCTATGAAATGAATTACTGTAGCAACAGCTAAAAAAATTTGAGGGTAATGAACGATTCAATTCAATATAATAATAGGCATCCGACGCACTTAAATCTTTAGAAAATGCAGATTCGGGGATACAGAAATCAGTTCAACAACGAATGTGACCATAGTTTTACTGCTAAAATCTATAATGTATAATTTATGTTTCTTGAGGCATGGAAAAACTGTCGGGGCAGACCTTTTAGCATCAATTAATAACTGCATGAAACAATCACAACTCTATTTTGTAAAGAAAAAATCCATAGAGTTGGATATTTGTATCTTTAATGCCAGTTCAGCTGGAAATGTAGCCAGGTTTGGTGAGTTTGCATTAAGTAATCTAAAGATAATGATGATGCCTGATTAATTATATTAGTTCCTTTAATTACCAAATGTGAGAGGGTTTGCTACATTTTGGTGATTACGGTTAGTCTGATATCAATTGGGAAATATAGTCAGATGCTTTGGATTTCCTTAATTGCATTGGTGAATATGTGAACTTTAGTTATCTTTCCTAGATAACTAGTATGTTATTGTTTGATTAGTTGTTGTATAGCTTATCTTTGAAGCTTAGTTGTATTTGTGGTCTGTCCAGATGCAATTGTGCTGCTGAATTTACCTGCGTATACTTGGTTTGGATCGGAGTAACATTTCACCTTTTTCAACAACAACAACAATAACAAAAAAAAAAAAAAAAAAAAAAAAAAAAAAAAAAGTCCAATATATTGGATATATAAGAATTAAATGCAACTTAACTTTACCTCACAGTTTAAAAAAAACTACACTAAGCTCGCTGAGTTTTGTTAAAAAAAACCCATAAACATTCTGGAGCTTGTGATCATCTTTGTATTGTTAAGGTTACCGAATTGCCAAAAGAGCTTTTTAAGAGTTACAAGTTTAGCAATATCAGTCTCATTTATATCGCCTGTAAAGTGACAAAAATACTTTAAACTTTCAAGGTTTGGACACCGCGTAAGAAACTCCCCCATTTGTTGGTTTCAAAGTGTACACAGGACGGGGGACCACACTTTTGGCGGGGACGACCTTGTCCCCGCCGAAAGTTGTTAAACGACGAAAAACATGTTGACCTGGCACACTAAATGGCTGACCGTTTAGTAAAAATTCAACGCAACCTTTTGGCGGGAACATGTCCCCGCCAAAAGTCCACTTGATATTCACCAAAATTTATATTAGGGATGCCAAGACTGCTCTTAAAATTACGAGGAAAGTAGCAACAGTAACTCATCAATATTGTGTTCCTCCCTTGACATCTACCAACAGATGAACTAGAAATAACAACATTGAAAAACATGCCTTTTTAGGGCTAAGAAATCTTTTAAGATTAACAATGTTGGTTAACACACATCCTAATTACTACTAAAATTTCCAATTTTTTCGCATGGACAAACATATACATATGTTGCTATACTAATTCTAGCATGCACATATTAGTGATTATAACATGGTCGTCTAGTGATACCAACGTTGCTAATCTCCGTCTTCTCTCCAGCAAAGTAGCTTGCAGATGCATTGTCGTATGATATACAACTTTGCTCTCTTCTCTTTAAAACTGTTTCTTGTTGTGTGTATAATCGAATGCTTCTGATGAATGGACGATGAAGCTTGGATTTCCATCAGCTTAATTAATTTGATTTACTATTCTACTGCAATTCTTTTGATTGTGTTAATTTGCATTGACATAGAATCCTTTTATTCTTGTACATGTTTGTGAAATCAATGCATCTCCAAGGTTGACTTAAGATTTTTTATTTGTTTTGCAGTAAATCGGGATATTTGTCTATGTATTATTAGAGTTCTTTTCTTTGACGATGGCACGGCGTTGGTCGTTGTGCTTGTAATCCGCAATCTTACGTTACAAAACCACCGTACTTCATAGTACATTGCCAATATGTCAAAATTTTATTGGTGATCATGATACATTAATGCATGACTTGTTCATATATCAATGTTGTCTCCTACAAGTATTACCATATGTGTTCCTCGTATTCGGTTTCACAAAAGTAATAATGATGCATTTATGTTTGAATTTTCGTTGATATTCACCATATATCGGCCCTTGCCGAGTTGCTGGCTCACACTAGATTGTTAAATTTGATGGTCTGGGGCTTTGGGCGGTCGTCTAGCCTAAAATAGTTGTGGTTTTAGCCCAAAAATTTGAGTTGCTTACTCAATTTTCCACTGGAAAATGCTAAGCATTCTTACATTTTAAGCCTACAAAGTGTCATACTCACAAAATCCTGCCATTTGGCAAAACTAACGGTTTGAATGCAGATAGAGAATGAGTGAAACAAAATATATAATACGGAGTATTGTTTTTAGTGTAGGAGGATTTGTAGTATAAAAATGTAGGAATGTGTAGCAAAGCTCTTTTTCATTATTTGCATCATGTGTGATTTTATTTTTCAACTGTACACGTTGTTTAGATTTTAAGAGGGAATTGAATTGCATACTTTCAATTTTTATTAGGACAATTCAAATACTGCATTAGAGAGTTGTACAATATCTATATTCTGTTTTAAATAATTGTACAACTAGTAATGTGTACAAAAAAAAAATGCGCAAATCACCTCCCTTTCAGGAGATACAACGATATCTATTAGGTTGGTGGCAATGGGAGCGGTTTGAACAGCGGTTTGACCCAAACCTTCGGGGAACACCGCCGCCACCTCATAGGTTTGCTTCGGAGGTTTGGTCTAGCGGTGAAAATCACTTCCGCGGTTTGAAACGTTAGCCAATTAATTCTAGTGAACGTTGGAGGTAAAAAACAAAAAAAGGTTGGGAGGTATGAAAAAAATGACCATTGTCACTAAAAAGGGTTGAGAGATATGAAAAAAGTATGAGTGAGGTGGAATGATATTATTGGTGGGTTGAGAGGTATGTGTTTTTTTTGTAGTGACCATTGCCACCACCATTATAGTTATTGCTTTACTACTATTTATAAGGATTTGGCCGTACAGTAGCAACATACTTTCTAAAGTGTTCCATTCTAGTACGTGTACTTTTTTTTGTCTCACTCAATGTAGCAAACTTTCAACTTTTGTACCAATCTACCCCATGAAACTTGTATTACCGGCTAACCACAAATTTTTCACCAAAAATACTGCCACGTAGGATTTCCACTAAATCCTTATTATAATAAATACTTCCCCCTATTATTTCTTCCCCAATTATCTTCTAAACCCTAAATCAATTAATAGCTACAATGGCTTCCTCCTCCAATCGAAGTTATCGCCCACCACCACCAACACATTGTGAACATGAACAACCAGTAATTAGACAGACTTCGCGGATAATTGATTTCCCTTTAAGTCGTTTTCTTAGATGCGTTGAGTATTATAATGTAAGTTATTTGTACATTGCTTAAAATTGAAAGTAATAAGTGTTGATATTAGTGATGTGTGTTGTTTGTACCATATAGGGTTCAAAATGTAAGACATTTTACTGGCTAGATCCTGAGTTGCCTAATGACTATTACAAACAAGAGGTTTTAAGTTGATTCAAAAGGAAAAACGTTTGAAAGAAGACAAGTACTCATTCAATGGAAAAATAAGAGATTTGGAAAGGGAGATTGACTTTCAAAAATCAACTATGGAGAAGGAAATGTTTCTGCTGCAATTGGAGTTGAAAGAAAGCAAGTCTAGTGTGGTTTTTTTTAAGAAAGTTATTGTTGTTTTGTGTTTGGTTATTGCTGTTATGTTGTCGTCAAAAATGGGAAATGAAATGTTTGATATGTAGGTTTGATGTAATGACCTTTTATGTAATGAAATGCTTGTTATGGGATATATGTGTGGCTGCATTTACAGTTGTAGATGTCTTTTGTTTATGTGATGCAAATTGCTGAGATAGTAATGGGTAAAAACAGAATAAGTCAACAAGTAAAAGTCAATGGGTTGAGATCTAAATGTGTCTAACAACCAGCCATTAATGGCATTTACTTTGAAAACCTAATTGCCCCAATTTATACAACCACATTATACAGTCAAACAATAATCTAGGTCACACAATTCCAAAACAATGAGCTCTACTAATCAATCAGGTATCTTTCTAACTCATCATCTTAAAAATTTTGTGGTCCATTCTCTTAATAATAAGTGGCCCTTTTACTGATAACGAGTATTATTTTGTTGCAGAAGTGATAACCATTTCAAGCTCTAACTCATCACCTATGTCAAGCTCTGAAGATGACTTAAGCTCAAAATCAACTTGGGCTGATTACTTTCCACCTAATGTTCAATCCAAAGGAATAACAAACTCAGAAGCCAAAAAGACAAAAGGCAAGAAGTCAAAAGGCAAAAATCAGCCTTCTTTCTACCAGGTTTTCTTTTTTCCTTTATTGGTTTTAGTTGTGGATCTTTTTTACATGTTTTTTTGTTATGACCCTTTTCCCAACAATTTGAACAAGTCATCTGTCTACCAGACCTGTTTACTTCATTATCTCTTTCAGTGACATGTTTGATTCTTAGTTTTCTAGGCCTACCTGGTGATAAGGCGAAAAATGAACTGTTTTTAGGGGGTCATTTAAACCTGAAATTGAATTTATTTGATCAAATATTGCCCTAAATCGTTCCTTTTGTGATTTTAGGTACTTTTGGAGTGAATTCTGGAAAAGGAAGCATTTTGGACGTTTTAGGAGCATAAAAGTGAAGAAAACGGCAAAGTCTTAATTTTCCTTGCTGAGAACAGTACCTGACGGCGTCAAGAGCATTTTGATGACGCCGTCAAGAGTAAAAGTGGTGACGATCCAGAAGAAACGTGACGGCGTCACCCAAGGCTGTCACATGTTAACTTGTCAAAACTTGCGCGCGGAGTAGCTGATATTGTTTTGGCCATAACTTTTGCATACGAACTCGGATTTAGGTGATTCAAAAGCCCACGCGAAGAGGACGCAGAGATCTACAATTTGGTGAAAAAATGGTCGTGATGCCATCATGTGTACGGGCTGACGCCGTCAAGACGGGCCGACAGAAAATTAGCCTATAAATATAACATCATAACTTCACTTTTTGTAGCCCTAAACCCTAAGGTCGATTCCTGGGTTTAGGTAGGTGTTTTTCCAGCAACTTAGAGGGTTTCAATCACTCCATAAACATCATGTATTGGTTTGATGATTCTATCTAAACTATGTCTTTCATTATTATTGTTGATTGTACTTCTTTGATTATGTTTTGTTAATTTACCTTGTGTCTACTTATGTTTATGTGAAACTTGTATGTAATTGATTAGATCTTATTGATTCCTTGTTGATGTTTGTGTCTATCTTCATCAATTAGGGCGTGACACTTCGATAGATCTAATTGGTTTAGCTTATGATTCTTGATTCCTATTGTCTCTTGTTTGGTTGATTGTATTCGATGTTAGGCTTAAGAAAACTGGCAGATCTCCATTGTGTAACTTGCTTGAACGTCTTAAGAAACATGAACCGATGTGTACTAGGTTTTTATGGTTGTATTTAATGCATGAGCGAATTCTAATGATCCCATGTTAGGAGCTTCTTAGCCGGCTCGACATAGGAGTGAAGTAGGAACTTATAGGATTGGGGAAGTACGTACGCCACCCCATGAATACTATTAAGGAATACAACCCGTCAATTAAAGCAAGGTGTGACAATTCAATAGGTAGAATTGGATAGCTAGCAAGGAGTAACATATAATGGGTAGACATGCTTCACTTATCTTGTAGAACCTTAGTTTATCTTTCTTGCACATTAGTTTAATTAGTAGCTTTTAGGTTAGTTGATTAACAACTAATTCCGCCCCTCCTTCCAAAACCTGAGATTTTTACTTGCTTTTCATAAAATATAAAAATACAAAAAGAATCATCCTTCAACTTTAGACTTAGTTAGATTAATTTCAATCTTAACGACACTATTCCTGAGTTGAACGATCAATCCCCCGGTACTTGTCACTATACTATACTACAACGATCAGGTACACTGCCTGGTGGGGGTTGTAAGCTTCTCGAGATCCCTCGAGAGGTAATGCCTGGTGCAATTCTCACGCATCAAGTTTTTGGCGCCGCAGCCCGGGGAATAGTTATTGTCTAGGTTAGAATCTCTTTTTATTAGGTCTACTTCCTAGATTCCTTTCTAGTAAGATTTTATTTTTATTTTTAGGTTCTCTTTAGTCTATCTTATTTCTTCATGTTTTTGTTCGTAACTCTTCACCATCCGACATCATGGACGATGGTAACATCTTTGAACCTGTCATCCCACCACAACAAAACCCACCACTAGATAACCAACCTCTTAGGCCCCGAACCTTAGGAGGGTATTCCTGACCTAGCCACCAAGGCTACCGGAACACCATTGAGCTCACCCAAGGAGCCAATGTGACCCCCTTGCGATCCGACACCATCCGGTTGGTGCAAAGCGGATGTGCATTCCATGGACTTCGTTCCGAAGATCCAAATCAGCATCTCAAGGACTTCCTTAAAATCGTAGATTCTATAGACCTTGATGTTACAACTAGAGAGTCAACCCGATTACGCCTATTCTAATTCTCTCTACGTGATCAAACTAGCCAATGGCTTGAACGTTTACCCGCGGGAACCATCACCTCATGGGATGATCTCACCACTCGTTTCCTTGCTCAATTTTTCCCACCGGGGAGAACTACCAAGCTTAGAAATGATATCTTGATGTTCCAACAACGTCAAGGTGAAACTCTATATGAAGCATGGACTCGATTCAAGGACTTACTCCAAAAAGTCCCTCATCATGGCATAGATCTTTGGCTCCAAGTCCAAATCTTCTATGACCATATCGATCTCTCCACAAGGCGAGCCATTGACCAATCAGCCGGTGGTAAGCTACGTGATCTAAGTGCGGAACAATCATGGGAACTCATAGAAGATCTTGCTCTCTATGACAACGAAAGTTGGAATGATCCCCGTGATTTGAACAAAACGGTCAAGGCAATATCTTTGCCTTCGAACAATCCTAGCACTCCCGACCGTAGGATCATGGAACTTGAGGACCAAGTCAAGTTTCTCATGAAATCTTACGAAGCTCCTAAGCCTTCAAGCCAAGTGAACAAAATCACTTCTTCATGCGAATTATGTAGTGGTCCCCATGACACTCGTGATTGTGTGGAACTCCCCGGAACAACTTTTGCGGACTACGCATCCTTGTGTACCGACGAAGCGGGAGATAAGTGGTACACTTTCAAACCCGAGCCAAACCCTTACGGTGATTCCTACAACCCCTCTTGGAAAAATCACCCAAACCTTAGGTGGAAACAAAATCAAGCCAATTCTTCCAATCCGCCTAATCGTTACCAACCAAACGGTCCACCCTCTAACCGTACTTTCAACAACAATCCTTCTAACAACTATGGTAGTACCAACAATCTTGAAGGATTGATGTCTAAGTTCATGGCATCTCAAGAGGCTCGCATAGCTAGGTTTGAAACCGAATTCAACCAACAACAAACGGTGATGACCAACAAGATAGACAACTTGTTGAAAGCCCTCAACAACCAAGCGTTAACTACACCTAGGAAGGACACTAGGGACGCCAATAACGGAATCCAAATTAAGGACCCCTCATCATCCAAACATGTCCACTTTGTCAATGTTGTCACCATTAAGCCAAAAGATAAGGATATAGAAGAAAGTGACAAAGATGAAGTTGAAGTAGAAACCGAGACTAGGGATGAAATTAGAGAAGTTGAGGTTAACAAGGGAGAGGAGTTAGAGGAAGTAGAGACTATAGAAAAGCACTTTGATAAGTTGCCAACCAAGGAAGAACGGGAATACCATAAGGATTTATTCGATGGCCCTGAGACACCATATATCCTTGGCACACCCCTTATCAAAATGGGAGACCCCTCTAACATCAACATACCATGCAACATCGGGCACATGCATATATGGAAAGCTTATATCGATCCTAGATCTCCTATAAACATCATGACTAGGACTTATTATAATTGCGTGATGAAGAAACAACTTGGTTATAGGATGATGCCCAATAAGAATTTGATAAGTAATTTTGTAGGGAGAGTGAAGGGATTGCATGTGATTATAGGTAATTTCACCTATGAGATCGATTTTATGATAGTAGAAGATACTCGTCCGGTGATAGATGATTGCCTAAGCCAAGTAATATTCGGGAAACCATTTGTTGAGACTACTAAGATGAGTTATGATCCGACTTTAGGGATAGTTAGGTTCAAGGAAGAGAATGATGAGATTGCCTACCAAATGCCCTACAAGATTGAGCAATACCGCCTCCTTTCTAATATAGAAAAGGAACACAAACAAGCAGCTTACTATAGGAATGATGAGGATAGACGTAGAGGAGTAGAGTATGTGAAGAATAGGATGCTTGGTTTCTACAAAGAATGCTTGCAATTAGGCCCGGAATACAAAACTGGCTTAGAAGATGACCTAGAGAGTGAAACCAATAATGAGGTCACGTAGTAACCCATAACCTTGAGTCTAGCTACAAGACTCGTAAATAAAGAAAAGCGCTTCTTGGGAGGCAACCCATGTTTTGTGTGATTTTTATTTTGTTTGTTTGTTATTTGCTTCCGTATGCATGCTTTATTTTATTGTTGGTAGATCATGTTTCAAAACTAAAATAGTAAAAATACTTTATTTTGTTGTTTGGCCTAGTCTTAACTTCACCCAAAGGTATTTTTGCAAAAGATAAGTGTAAGGGGAAACCCCAAATATGTTTTTAAGAAACAAAACCGATCATGATTCTCCACAATATTAAATGAGCATGTATATTCGTATTTGTTAGAGTCAAATGTTTGTATCGAGTCATAATGATGTTTTGCAGGATTTTCCAGAAAGTAAGACGAAGTTTTTCCAGAAATTTTCCGGAAACTTAACATAAGAATTTCTGCAGGTCACTTCTGACGGCGTCACGAGTTTACTCTTGACGGCGTCACGTGTAAAAATCTGGAAATTTTACCAGTTTTTTTTTTCTAATGGAGTCTTAAAGTTTTTGTTGAATTATTAGTTTTATAATCTCCAGGAAATCTGCAAACATCATTCCACAAGCATTATATCTTATTTTGTTTTCTAGGATTTATTATCATATGTAGATTGCCGCCAATTTTATGTGAGGTTGTTTTGTCTGTTTTCTCAGGTTTTACAGGTTATGTATGACAAGAAGATGATTATTATTCTGGAAGGGAAGCTTTGATTGTTCATTTTCTTGGAGGAAGATGTAACCTGGCCACTTTATTATCCATACCGAGCGAATCAGGGGAGTATTTGATTTCATTTGTTTTACTTTCACTTTTATATTCTTTACTTGAACGTTGAGGACAATGTTCATCCTAAGTGTAAGGGGAGGGTAAAATGATGATACCTTACAAATACACTTTCGCTTGGGTTTGTTTGTTTAATGGTAGATGTGTAATAAAACTATGAGAAATACTTGTTAGTGCAATTTTAGCGCCAAATTAAAAATTTTTTACAATATTTAGGAGTGAAACTTTAGCCATAGCAAGCGTCTCATGGATAGGAGATTGTATGACTAGCACAAAACCGTAGCATTCAGAAAAATTTTCCACCCAAATATGTGAGGTTCGCCTTTAGATTTGATAGGAAAAGCATTTACTATTAGTGCTTATGAGTGTACCGGTAGTATTTAGATTCTAGAACTTGTGATAGCGATGCATCCCGAGACCGCTAGTAAGACTACATTCGTGTAGTTAGGATTTACTACATGATAAGAGGCATTAGGATCACCCTTGTGTTAAACCCGTATTATAATTACTTGACCATTTAAATCATATTACTTGGCTAGTCAAGTCAATTAATTTTTCCCACACCTTTGCGTTGTACTCATTTTTAGTACACGATACCCCTAGTACACCCCTCCGAGCCTATCTTTTCATTTCTAACTTTAAGCATTTTACTTAAAGGAAGAATTTGTTTACAATCTACCCCAAATGTGCAACCAAATCGCCTTAGCCTTCCTTGTATGCACTCATCTTTAGTGCATTATTGTTAATTGTTTAAACCCTTTGTTAGTTGTCTAATTGATTACATGGTTGCTAAGTCGAGTCATATCTTGTACATATTGTTTTGGGACAATTGGGACTCATGGGTAAAGTACTTGTGTTATGGAATAATGGGGAAGAACATCATATATTACCCCCATATGTGCGTTAATATTTAAAAGTACTCCAAGTGTTTTGATTATCTTGATTCGAGTCTTTAGAATAGTTGATTGTAAAGTATGTAAAAGCTCAAGTGTAGGGAGGAAGCGAGCTCCCTTTGATGTATTATTTTGGATGGTAGAGTAAAAGTGTATGCAATATATATATATATATATATATATATATATATATATATATATATATATATATATATATATATATATATATATATATATATATATATGTAGAAAAAGAAAAGAGAAAAACATACGGGCTACCATCCGTTTCTTTTATTTATGTTTAAGTCAAATAGTGTCCTGAAAATCCAAAAAGAGTTGTGGTTAGTTTAAGTTGAGTCGAGTCTTGGCTTAGCAACGCCTCATTGTACATGTAGTTAACTAAGACAATTGACTTGCTACCAGTAAAATATCCGTTTATCCAACAAAACCGTGTCTTCCATATCCCCTACACCTAACGTTATAACCCTTTAAAAGACCTCTTTGATAGTTTATCCTAGGTGCTTACGCCAAGTGGTGGAGGTTTGATCCTTTCCCAAGCCTATGGTAATCTATTTGCTATGACAGGTAGAGAGTGATATTTCTCCATTTCCAATTATGACATATAAATTTACAACACCCGAGAGATGAGAGTATTCAAATACTTAATGTGAGGTACTAGTGTATAATTTTCGTGCTTGTTTTGACTAAGGTGGAATGATCATTTGTTGTAATTACTTTTATATTAGTGTTAAATGACCCCTAACTTGTGTTTTTATTGGTGGAAAAGCTCATTTGCTTGAGGACAAGCAAATCTCAAGTGTAGGGATATATGGTAAGGCGAAAAATGAACCGTTTTTAGGGGGTCATTTAAGCCCGGAATTGAATTTTTTTGATCAAATATTGCCCTAAATCGTTCCTTTTGTGATTTTAGGTACTTTTGGAGTGAATTCTGGAAAAGGAAGCATTTTGGACGTTTTTGGAGCATAAAAGTGAAGAAAACGGCAAAGTCTTAATTTTCCTTGCTGGGAACAGTACCTGACGGCGTCAAGAGCATTTTGATGATGCCGTCAAGAGTAAAAGTGGTGACGATCCAGAAGAAACGTGTAGGCGTCACCCAAGGTTGTCACATGTTAACTTGTCAAAACTTGCGCGCGGAGTAGCTGATATTGTTTTGGTCATAACTTTTGCATACGAACTCGGATTTAAGTGATTCAAAAGCCCACGCGAAGAGGACGCAGAGATCTACAATTTGGTGAAAAAATGGTGGTGACGCCATCATGTGTACAGGCTGACGCCGTCAAGATGGGCCGACAGCAAATTAGCCTATAAATATAACATCATAACTTCACTTTTTGTAAGCCCTAAACCCTAAGGTCGATTCCTGGGTTTAGGTAGGTGTTTTTCCAGCAAATTAGAGGGTTTCAATCACTCCATAAATATCATGTATTGTTTTGATGATTCTATCTAAACTATATCTTTCATTATTATTGTTGATTGTCCTTCTTTGATTATGTTTTGTTAATTTACCTTGTGTCTACTTATGTTTATGTGAAACTTGTATATAATTGATTAGATCTTATTGATTCCTTGTTGATGTTTGTGTCTATCTTCATCAATTAGGGTGTGACACTTCGATAGATCTAATTGGTTTAGTTTATGATTCTTGATTCCTATTGTCTCTTGTTTGGTTGATTGTATTCGATGTTAGGCTTAAGAAAACTGGCAGATCTCCATTGTGTAACTTGCTTGAACGTCTTAAGAAACATGAACCGATGTGTACTAGGTTTTTATGGTTGTATTTAATGCATGAGCGAATTCTAATGATCTCATGTTAGGATCTTCTTAGCCGGCTCGACATAGGAGTGAAGTAGGAGCTTATATGATTGGGGAAGTAAGTACGCCACCCTGATTGGCTCCAAACGGTCAACTTAAATTGACCAGGTGATGGTGAACCAAGTCAAACAGCTCATAATCAATCTACGCGGAATATAGGGTTTCCCCGGGTCGTTATGTCCCGACGAGGTGTGATGGTAATCAAAACGGGTTTGTGATCGGGTGAATTTGGACGGGGAAGGGTAATAAGGGTTTTGAATGATTACGCTAAGGAAATACGGATGAGAACGATTTAAACAAGTTATATTAACAGTAACGTGAAACCTAGTTATCCTAAAATGTAATCTAAAAATTGAAAATCAGAATTTGCTTATAAATAAGCAGAAAAATAAGCCAAACGGCTTAAATAGAAGCTATTACTTTATTTATGTTTTTGGTTTTTCTTATTTTACAAACTACTTTTAATAACGTAACCTAAATGTGGAAAACTAGAAGGGGGTTGAATAGTTTTACGTCTTTTTAATTCGTTATAAAAGATAGTTTTAGTGTTTTCTTAGCTTTTAAAAACTTAGATTCGATAATATGTGATCTCAAGTCTTGCACAATATAAACAACTATCAATAAATTATGTATAACAATGATAAGTAATGAAATAAGTAAGAGATGGAAAGATCGAACCGCGAGACAAGAGATTTATAGTGTTATCGCACATAATGGGGACATTTTCTAACCTAATGCCATAGTCTACGAGAGCTTGTTTCATCCATAGTGCTTGTTGACATGCCTTTCCAGCACTTACATATTCGGCTTCGGTGGTAGAAATAGCAAGAGCGGTTTGCTTCTTCGAAAACCAAGATGTTAGACAACATCCCATAAACGTGCAAATACCGCTAGTGGTCTTTCTATCTACGTAGTCTCCCGCATGATCCGAATCCGCATAGACGATGGTTTCTATGCCGGATCCCTTAGGATACCATAATCCTAAGTGTATAGTGCCTTTAACGTATCAGAAGATACGCTTAACCGCTTCTAGGTGAGAGGTTTTGGGATCCTCTTGAAAACGGGCACAAAGGCAGACACTAAACATGATATCGGGTCTACTTGCCGTCAAGTATAGTAAACTACCTATCATTCCTCTATACTTGGTGTTATCTACGGACTCACCTTCATCGTCCTTTGTGAGCTTTACTTACGTAGACATGGGAGTTTTCATGGGTTTTGAGTCTTCTAGGCCAAATTTCTTAAGCATTTCCTTAATGTACTTAGATTGGTTAAAAAATATTCCATCTTCTAATTGTTTTATTTGTAATCCTAGGAAGAAGTTAAGTTCACCCATCATACTCATCTCAAACTCATCATGCATGATTTTGGCAAATTCATCACATATGTCTTGACAAGTCGATCCAAATATAATGTCATCGACATATATTTGGACAATGATGAGATTTGGGTCTTTCATTTTAGTGAAAAGAGTGTTATCTACCATTCCCATGGAATAATCATGTTTAATAAGAAAAGCTTTTAATCGATCATACCAAGATTTGGGAGCTTGTTTGAGTCCATACAAAGCTTTCTTTAACTTATAAACATAATCAGGTTATGCGAAGTCAATGAATCCTGGAGGTTGTGCCACATATACCTCCTCATTGATAAAACCGTTAAGGAATGCACTTTTCACATCCATTTGGAATAACTCAAAATCTAGGGCGCAAGCGTAGGCAAGTAATATCCTAATCGATTCTAGTCTAGCTACGGGGGCATAAGTTTCGTCATAATCAATTCCTTCTTGTTGATTATAACCTTGAGCAACTAACCTAGCTTTATTCCTAGTAACTATTCCATTTTCATCTAACTTATTTCTATATACCCATTTGGTTCCTATGATGGTCATATTCTTTGGATTTGGGACTAATTCCCAAACATCATTTGCCTTAAATTGATTTAATTCTTCTTGCATAGCTATAACCCAACTTTCATCTTTTAAAGCCTCGCTAATATTATTAGGTTCTATTGTTGAGAGGAAACAAAAGAAGTTGTTTTTATCTTGGGCTTGTGACCTAAGGGTTTTTTGGTTAAGATGTCCTATTATATTATCTAATGGATGTGATCTAGATTCTTTAATATTAACAGTTTCGTTATTTTCTAATTGAATGTCTTCATTATCATTTCCTATGGGTTTTGTTTTACTAACCTCAATAGCTTCATCTTCGACTAAATCATCATCTTCTAAAGGTAATGTTTTAGGAGGTGGTGGTGTTTCATCAAATGTTACATTTAGTGATTCCTCTACTTTCATGGAGTGTTTGTTAAGTATTATATATGCTTTGCTATTTTGTGAGTATCCTAAAAATATTCCTTCATATGATTTTGGATCAAACTTAGTGAGGTAATCCTTAGTGTTTAGAATATAACATTTACTTCCAAATACCCTAAAGTAGCTTAAGTTTGGTTTTCTACCTCTTAATAACTCATAAGGAGTTTTTCCTAGAATTCTTCTAATTGATACCCTATTTAAAATATAAGTTGATGTATCTACGGCGTGACACCAAAATTTTTGTGCGATGGATTGTTCATTTAACATAGTTCTACTCATTTCTTGTAGTGACCTATTTTTTCTTTCTACTACGCCATTTGATTGAGGAGTACGAGGAGCGGAGAAGTTGTGAGATATTCCACTTAACTCACAATATTTTCCGAACTGTACTTCGTTATGAAATTCCCTACCATGGTCCGTCCTAATGGCAACTATTGAGCATCCTAATTTATTTTGAATCATTTTACTAAATATTTTGAATTTTTCAAAGGCTTGGGTTTTGCCACTTAAAAACCTAGTCCATGTGTATCGTGAGTAGTCATCTACTATTACTAAGGTACATTTGTTTCCTCCATAGCTCCGCACAGCGGATGGACCAAAAAGATCCATATGTAATAATTCTAGGCACCTAGTAGTGGATACTATATTCTTAGCTTTGTGACTAGCATGAGCTTGTTTTCCAATTTTACATGCATCACAAAAATGCTTGTCATATTTAGATTAGGCAAATTTCTAACTAATTCCTTAGAGGCCAAAGATTGTATTTGTTGCATGTTAGCATGTCCTAATCTCCTATGCCACAATGTAGAGTTTTCATCGAGGGTCGTTAGACATATCCTATCCTCAGGTTTGTTTCCTAGTTTCATAACATATATGCCACCTTTCCTAATTCCTCTACCTATAATTTTTCCATTCTTAACTATCTCGCTATCCTCTTCGGTAAATGTGACTCTACATTTATTATCACATATTTGTTCTACACTAAGCAAGTTATATGTTAATTTATCTACATGCTCTACATTTTCAATAGTAAGTGAGTCTTGAGAAATCGTACCTTTGCCAATAATTTTTCCACGTAAGTCACTACCGAAAATAACGTTACCTCCATTGTATGCCTTGTATGTAGAGAATAGCTTGCGGTTCCCCGTCATGTGCCTCGAACATCCGCTATCTTTGATCCATTCGTCAGGTTCCAAGTCAATTCCTAAACATATTTCATCGGTTTCTTTTGCCATAAAACACATTTCGTCTCTTGGCTTTTCAACTTCTTCTTTGTCACTATCACTCCATGTTCCACTAACAAAAGCGCCTTGATTTTCATAACCCGGTGGCTTTAGACATTCGCCAATGAGATGATTTGGACTTCCACATCTAAAGCACTTTCTTTTCCCGTAGTTGTCACTTCTATTTCTTTGGAATGCTTTTCTTTCGTCTCGTGATGATCTAGTGAATCTTCCTCGTCTCTTGAAGAATTTCTTGAATTCTCTTACAGCCATTGCATATTCTTCGTCTTCACTTTCGTCACTTGAATCATCATCATCACTAGGTTCCTTTTTAGCTTTTAGAGCAATGGATTTGGTTTGTTCTTTCTTGACTTTGACCGTTTCCGAATCTCTTCTTATGATTTCTTCATGAACCTTCAAGTTGCCGATTAGTTCATCTAGTGATAACGTCATCAAGTTCTTTGATTCTTCAATTGCCATGACCTTAGCTCGCCATTTTGGATGCAATGCCCTAAGAAATTTCCTAAAACAATTTTTACTAGAAAATGTCTCATCAAGTGCTTTTAAACTTGTGATAATAGTGTTAAACTTAGCAAAAACATTATCAATTGATTCCTCTTCCGGAATCGTAAATTGTTCATATTGTTGTACAAGAAGATCTATTTTATTATCTTTGACTTGGCTATTACCTTGGTGAGTAACTAGTAAAGAATCCCAAATTTCTTTGGCGGTTTTACACATAAAAATTCTTTCATATTCTTTGCGTGGTAACACATTATAAATGACCATTTTAGCCTCATTATTTTTTGCTAATTTCTTTTTCAAATCATCATTTTGTTTTTCGAAAGATACAATTTCATCCATTTTAGTTTCAACATTATATTGAATAGGAGGAAAATCACCAAAGGTAATAATATGCCAAAGATCAAGATCTTTTGATTTCACATACGTTTCGAATCTATTTTTCCAATATAAAAATCCATCACTTTCAAAAAGTGGTGGTCTTTGCATAGATTGCCCTTCTAAATATTTTTCAGATTCCATAGATCGTTACAAGTTTTAAAATACAATATATTTTAAAAGTCTTGCTAGACGTGACTCTTGATACCAATTGTGGAAAACTAGAAAGGGGGTTGAATAGTTTTACGTCTTTTTAATTCGTTATAAAAGATAGTTTTAGTGTTTTCTTAGCTTTTAAAAACTTAGATTCGATAATATGTGATCTCAAGTCTTGCACAATATAAACAACTATCAATACATAATATATAACAATGATAAGTAATGAAATAAGTAAGAGATGGAAAGATCGAACCGCGAGAAAAGAGATTTATAGTGGTTCGGCTACAAGGACACCTTCCTTGCCCTACTCCACTCCCCGAGCACCTAACTCGAGAGTTTTCTTCGCGATATAAACAAGCTCCCTTATGGCGGAGAAAACCTTACACACCAATTTACACACCAATTATCACACCACAACTTCTTCACACCTAAGTCACAACTTCTTCAAATCAATCTACTTCACAACTAACTACTCCACACCTATCTTCTTCACACCAATCTAGTTCCTAACTTTTCTTCTTCACACCAAGCTACTAACTAATCACACAATCTATATATCTAGCACAACTATCTACAATCAAATATTCACAACAATCTTCACAAAGAATAATGTAAATAATCTTGATGATGCACCAACAACTTGGATGTGGAGATCACAACAAGTTGTAATACTTCTTGTCTTGGGGGATAGAAGTATTCTTCTCTTGCACTTGAGAGGATGAAGTTTGGATCACTTTGAAACAAAGAATTATACACTTATGATCAAAGGATAAGAGAATAGAAATATGGATCTAGATCAGAAAGTTTAGAAATGCAAAAGGTGAGAAAATTCTGAGGAGTGAACCAGTATTTATAAGAGAGAAAAATACTGCTCTGGAGCGTGGCCGGTCCCCTTAATGATTAAGGGGGCCGCCCCTTCAGAACGTTGGTTTTTCTTGTCTTTTAGCGGGGAATATTTTTCTGGATAGAATTTGCCATTTTTGGTTGGAAATTTGAAATTTTATATTTATAATGAATTAAACATATTATTTTAATTCCAAAAGTAATTTTGTAAAAGATATAAGATGTTTAATATATTTTATAAAAATTCTAGTGATTAGAAAAATTTCCTTTGATCATGAAATGCATTTAACCCTTTGTTTATTCATACCTTAAGTGATATGGTAGCAAAGACAAATATTAAGCACTAAAAACTTGTTTACGTCATAAGTTTTAGATTAATGAGTTTATAACATAGAGACATTGTTAATATAGCTAACAATGTTTTAAGACATTATTTATGTCAACACTAAATTTAAAAACGTAAAAGTTATTTAAATAAGACACGAGTTAAAATCAAAATAAACGCGAGTGCGTGAAATAAAAAGTAAATTTTATGCTACGCTAATCCTACGAACATGAAAATTATATTTTTACGAACCTAATGATAAAGGAAAATTTTGAGAAAAAGAAAAATATTTTTTTAGACTTTTTATTTATTTATTATTAATTAAAAACTATTTAAACTGAATTAAACTATTTAAATTACTATTATTATAATAAATACTAAACTAACTTATAAAATTATAAAACCTTTTATCAAATTACTTAACCATCACAGGAATCTATAAAAAATATAAAAACTTTCTAAAAATTATATTTAAGCTAATTGAGAAATTAATTACTTATTATATATTAAAAGCTATTTAAACTATTTTAATTATTATAAATATTAAACTAATTTATGAAATTATGAAAATTTTTAGGTAACTACTTTATGCTAACAGAAAGTTAGGAAAATTATTAAAACACCTAAAAGCTTATTAATAAGCTGAGAATAAGCAAATAAGGAAAAATAAGCACATGGACTAAAACTACATTAAGTACCTGATTTTGTAAGATATGAATGAAAAAAGTCCCAAGGGCGCATGGTATCTAGGTACTCCTTATCACCCTTAAAGGGGAGAGGTCTCAGGTTCGACCCCTGCCTCTCCCTTTTTGCAAACTATTTTTTTTTCAATTTTCTTTTTACAAACTAATTATATACATAAACTTAAGAACTTTTTGTAAAAACAAATTTTCTAACACAATCAAATAAGCTCTGTGGCAGCTTATTTCCACCACAATTCACAAAATAAGCTAGAATGGGATTATTGGACTAGAACAAGCTATGCACTAAACTAATTACTAAGACCAAGGCTAGAATAAGCTGAACAAAGTTAGATAAGCTTGGAAAAAGCCAAAGAAAAAAGAGAAGCAACTAGATTAAGCTAAAAAAAACACAATAAGCTATTCCAAGGACCACTGAAAACCAAACAGTCCCAAGGGACAAGTAGCAGGCCTTATTTGGCTTATCTAAATAAGCTAGAAATCCCAAAAGAAGCCTGGAACTATAAACTCAAGTATATGAGCTTCTCAAAGAACCCAGATACTAAGATTAAGCTCCAACAATAAGCTCTACAAGAGCTTATAAACTTGTGTACATATACTGATGAATCAGTATATGTGGTTCTATGAAGAGAACTTGGAGGGCTCAATAAGCAATGTACCTAAGCATCATCATGGAAAATAAGCACAGGGGACTCAAGATGGTACATCAAGCTACTCAAGAAACCAAAGATCAAAACATGAAGTTAAATGATTAGCTAGCAAAGGTCTTGAGAAAATGGCTTATGAATACTGACCTTTGTGGTGCAGGGCAATGACCATCCCTGCAGGTCACTTTGGACTTAAGTGGGGCCCACTAGAAAAATCACACAAATACAGTAACTATGGGGTTTAAGAGTTGAGGTGTGGGGCAATCATTTCTGAGAATTTCAACCCTTGAATCTAAACCTAAAAATCCATAAAATTCATGACATTTTTGGAAAAAACTGAATAACAAGCAATTTTGACTTTCATGAATAAACTTAAAAGTTGACTAAAATGGATTTTGGATGAATCTAAGCTACTGATAATGATGTTTTGGGCCATAATGAAACTACATTAAGCTATATCAACAACTAATATAGAGATTTGGTGAGAGTTAGAATTCAAAATCCTCAACAGTGGATGAATCAATGAGCTGAAACAGAGATTTTGACTTTCTACTAATGGGGACCTGATTTTAGGCTTTAACTATCCTACATTGACCTATGATAGCCTGCTCATACCAAAACAACAACAAAACCACAACCATACCACAACTCACCATGCTAATCCAAACACCCCTATAAGAACCATGATTTTTGATTTTCAATACTAATCACTGATTTGGGCTATGGAACTGATACATAAGCATTCAATATGATAAAATAAGATTAGACTAACACAGAAATACTAGTAACAACAACAAAAGCTCAGTGATCAAGATTGTGCTATTTTGACTGAGGAAAATGAAACTGAACAACCAAAGATTTCTACTGAACAAACATGATATTTTAAGTAATATAACAAGTAACATGTACCAATTAAGTATGAAAAACACAGATAAGTATTACTTAAACTATTGCACAATAAATAAGCAAAATGAGCAATATGGCTTACAATTGGAGTTCTGATCAAACCAAGTTACCAGGGCTCAATACATACCCTAACACCTCCCATGAGGTCCTAATACCCACAGTAATCCACCATCAATCACTTTCCTTGCTCCAATCAGTCCCCACAGTGAGTTTTGTATTTTTCATGTACTTTTCCTTTTTTTTTTTTTTTTTTTTTGTATTTTTAAGTATGACTGAATAAAGAACTTAGGAACATTTAAAAGCTTTCTTATGAACTCTAATAAGCTTAAGTAACCAGTTATCCACAACTTTTAACAACTTTAGAGTGAATTGAGATTTTTAGGAATTCTTGCATAAACTGAGATTAATGAGAATACTTGAAATTTTTATTTCATAAACCTTGAATTACACTACTGACATTGAAAGAGTACTTGGAACATTACACTTAAAATTTTAAAAGCTAATAGAAATTACAATGATAAAAATAAAATTAACCTAAAAACTACTACTCTGTTCCTCTGGCTTCTTCTGGCTTATATCCTTCAAAATTAGGGTTTAGTAGGACTTCTTTGACTTTTCTCAGCTGTAAAATTGGCCTCAGGATGAGAGAAACTCAATCTTGACCATTCAAAACTTTTCGCGCCCAATTTCCTATGTCTGTTTCTTGGATATTATTGATGCCAGGGTGATCTTGGAGTGTAGTGTTTGGTTTGGAGTAGGAGGGGGGAATAGTTGGAGTGTGCAGGTGGTGAAGGGGTAGGGGTGATGATGGTGTTTGCAGTGGTGTTGCAGGGATAAGGGTGAGGTGGAGGATGAGGGTCAAACGTTTGGTTTGACCGAGGGTTATAATAAAACGGGGGGTGGGTTTGGTTTAAGCTTTTGGGCCAAGGGTTGTAGTGGGCTGGGGTGGTAAGGATGGGGTGGTGTTGGGTTTGTATTAATATTAAAGGTCCGTTTGTTTGTATAGTTATGAAAGTACAAGGACCACATTTGCCATTTTTGAAAATTAAGGACCAAACTTGCCAAATTTCCAAAGATATTTTCAAGGATCAATTTTGCCACATTCCAACAATATAAGGGCCACAAAAGAAATTTTCAGCTTTAAAATTCCCAGGGACTACAACTGCCTACTTTGAAACTTGAGGGGCCATTTTTGTATATTTTCTCAAATTTTCACCCAAGGACCAATTATGATAAATTTTGACTTTTAAATTCCTTAGGTTGACTTTTCTTTCATAAAAATGCTCAGGGACTAGTTTTGTAAATTTTTGAAACTTGAGGGACTGAAACTGCCAATTATGCAAACTTTGTTCGTTTTTCATTTGTTTTTAAATATTTTGCATCTAAAACATATAAAACACAATTCCTGGAATAATTTCTGTATTTTGATGCATTTCTGAGTGTTTTTGGATGTTTTGGCAGTTCAGATACGATAAAAATGATGAGTATTTACACACTTATCACACCCCATGAATGGTATTAAGGAATACAACCCGTCAATTAAAGCAAGGTGTGACAATTCAATAGGTAGAATTGGATAGCTAGAAAGGAGTAACATATCATGGGTAGACATGCTTCACTTATCTTGTAGAACCTTAGTTTATATTTCTTGCACGTTAGTTTAATTAGTAGCTTTTGCGTTAGTTGATTAACAACTAATTCCGCCCCTCCTTCCAAAACCTGAGATTTTTACTTGCTTTTCATAAAATATAAAAATACAAAAAGAATCATCCTTCACCTTTAGACTTAGTTAGATTAATTTCAATCATAACGACACTATTCCTGAGTTGGACGATCAATCCCCCGGTACTTGTCACTATATTATACTACAACGATCAGGTACACTGCCTGGTGGGGGTTGTAAGCTTCTCGAGATCCCTCGAGAGGTAAAGCCTGGTGCAATTCCCACGCATCACCTGGCATCTTTCTAAGGACTGGTGGTAATGGTGGTTCTTCTGTAGTTGTAGGCCACATTGAAGAACAACCCATTGGCCTAATAAAATGACTGTATGAATTTTGCCACATCCTTTTTGAATACCAAGGACTAACACCTAAAGTTGGTTCTTTTTTGATGAAACCATAAGCAGCAACTGTGTGTACACATGGAATTCCACTTAATGTATACCAATTGCCAGTACATGTTCTAGCCTCTATGTTCACCTCAAAAGACTCATCTCCCTTCCAAACTTCAAACAAATTATCACCACAGGGATATACTGACCAAAATCTCATCTTATGCTTCAAACGCTCAAGTTCTTTTCTTACAGATGGTGTAATAGTGTCTTCTAGGTTATTAGCTAACTTGTGCATACGATACAGTCTTTGCATCAGATAAACTCTAATTTCCTCTAACATGGTAATTATAGGCTTACCTCTAGGTATCACTATAGCACTATGATCAGCTTCAAAAATACCGTTTTCATAAGCTGCACAACCTCTGTCCATCTTGAAGAAAGCCCTACACCATGTGTTTGGGTTCCTATCAACCAACCATTGCTTTACTTCTGGATCAATGTTTCCAATTAGATTCATCTTGTTGTAAAAAACATGTTGTATGGTTGTTGAAGCTGCACCCCAAAATAGGCTCTTGAAATGGAGACCATTCCACTTCTTCTTGAAGTTGGCATATATGTGCCTAGCACATTGCCTATGTTCTGCATGTGGCAACATTCTCCTAACAGCCTCCATCAATCCCTATTGCATATAAAACATGTGTTGGTTAAACTGCAAATGAGTATGTTATATTGTAATATAAAGGTTAAATAAAGTTACCTTGTGACCATCTGAAATGATACTCAAATATAAACCCTGATGTAGTTGTAGATCCTCACATAAACAAGCCAAAAACCATTCCCAATTGTCAGTATTTTCAATGTTTACTACAGCCCAAGCTATAGGAAACATTTGACTGTTTGCGTCTCTTCCCATGGCTGTCAAAAGCTCACCTCCGCAAGTACCTTTGAGAAAACACCCATCAAGACCAATGACCTTCCTACACCCATCAGTCCATCCATCTTTCATAGCCTTGAAGCAAACATAAAACCTCTTAAAGTAGGTCTTACCATTGTCTTTCTCCTCCACATGAATATAACATGAAGAACCAGGATTAGTGTTCAATAGTTGTTGCCTGTAATCCCATAACCTACTGTAATGCTCAATCAACCCACCTTCATGATCAAACAAGGCCCTTTGTTTTGCCCTTTTACACTGGCCAACACTCACATTGATGAGATATTTCTTCTTAGTTAGTTCTTTAAGTGCCCTATAGCTAATTGTGGGATCCTGGATCACTTTAAAAGCAAACTGCTTGGCAAGCCATTTAAAGGTTACCAAAGCTCCCAAATCAAAGTTTCTACAACATGTATGTTCTGGGATCAATGTTTTGATCTGAAAAGAACTGCCATCTTGCACCCATGATGCCCAAAGCCTAAATGAACAGCCATCCTTCTTAGCCTTCTTCTTTTTTGTCTTTATCTCAACAGCTTTACCTTTGCCCTTTTTAGATGGTGATGCACCATGCACAACTATCTGTTTACCTTTTTTGCCTGGTGATCTTATAATAACAGCTTTACATTTGCTTTTCTTAGAAGGTGTTCCTATCTGCACACCCTCATCTTTCCCTTTCCTAGTTTTCCAACCTCCACTTCTACCCTCATCAATATTCCTTCCACATAGAACCATCAAAGTTCTGTAATCATTTATTTTATACCACAACTGATATCCATTAGCCACCCTATAATTGGTTAAACATTCTTTGAGTTGTTATGGGTGTTCAAACCTCAAACCCAATGTAGGTTGCATCTGATTCCATGGAACACTAGGGTCATGTTCTGGATAAATTACCCCGGGTTTAACTTTATACTTTGCATCCACATTATCCTCATCACTATCTATATCCTTAGGAGTAGCTTGAGTAAATTCAATAGGATCAGGATTCTCAATATGGTCATTAATAAAGTTGCCATTGCATAACTTATTAAGAAATGGGTCTGAAATAGTCCTATTTGGTATCTCTACATCTTCTTCTCCTACTGCATCATCATGGCCATATCCTTTAATATCTTCCATCTCACCTATCTCATCATCATCTGAAACCTCATCAGGACCTATCTCATTTTGTAACCAATGGCTTAAATCATATCCATGATGTTCCACATACAAATCTATTTCCTTTTTATTCTTAAAACCTAAGGTAAGAAACTCTGCTAGGTCATTATCATCCTTAATCTCCTTTAAACCATTACTTAGCTCTCTACCAGGAATAAGAAAGTAAATACCTTTAACGGGGAATTGACATGCTCCTGATATCAGCTTCGACAAACGAATGAGTGTCATACCAATGAAATCAATGTCGGGTATTTTCGATACATCACCTTCCTTATACATGAGAGGCAAGGGAGTGAAGGTACCATCATGATGGAAATTTACTATTAAACGCATTATATTAAGTGTTAATTGATGGATTAGAACATTTGATTGATATGATGAAATTAGGGTTAGGGTTTGAAAGAATTGGGGGAAATTTTGAGCGGGGTAATTGTGGAGTGTGTGGGGTGTGTGGGAATTATTATATGTTTTTTTATTACAAATATATGCCACGTATACCACTAACCACTTGTCAAACTTTTTACCCGGTTACCAGTCACCTTATGGGTAGATTGGTACAAAAGTTGAAAGTTCGATACATTGCGTGGGACAAAAAAAGTACACGTACTAGAGTGGAACACTTTGGAAAGTATGTTGCTATTGTACGGCCAAATCCCCTATTTATATATGAGTTTTGTTTCATCATTCTACATATCCTCCTACACACACAATAGTATTATATGTTTTTCCTCCACTTATTATCTCTGTGCATCAAAACCGTCAATTCTGACACTTGTCAGAATCCTGTGAGTTAGAATAAAAGTAGGAATAAAAAGTATGATGAAATATCATTTCTCTTTATATATCATTAAGCAAAAGGTTCACCCCGCTTTGAAACTCAAACCCGTGCACATTTTTTAGATGCGACTAACATTTCTCAAAATTCCAGTCATAGAAAATGAGTACATGTTACATTAATGACCTTTAGTCAGTTGGACGGGATTGAACCCCTGACCTATTCTTCAAAGCCATTGTAAACAGGTCAACTAAACGTTTATCGACTTATTTAGAGTTAATATCATAAATGGTCCTTGTGTCTGTCGGTTTTAATGAAAATAGTCCTTAATTTTTTTTCCCGGATCCTCTCCCCATAGTTCTGACCTGTATCGGGTTTGGTCCCTTGACCAATATTTCTGTTAGTTTGGCCGTCAAACTAACAGAAATGACATAAATACCCTTAAAAGAATAGTCCATGTGGTTTGTGGGGTCTCACGAATTTAGTCCTATATTTTTATAACGTTTTCGTTTGTTTTTATACGTTTTTATCCGTTTGGTCCGTTCTTATACGTTTGGGTTCATTTTTCTTACATTTTCTTATGTTTTTATACATTTTCGTCCTTTTTTATATCTATTCATCCGTTTTTATACGTTTTCATCCGTTTTAATACGTTTTTGTCTATTTCTCTTTCGTTTTGATACGTTTTCGTTCGTTTTTATACGTTTTCATCCATTTTTATACGTTTTCATCCGTTTTTATATGTTTTCGTTCGTTTTCTTACGTTTTATATGTTTTTATACGTTTTCGTCCGTTTTATACGTTTTCATAGGTTTTTATTCGTTTTCGTCCATTTTTCTTTCTGACAAAAACGTATAAAAATGAATGAAAACGTATTAAACGAACTAAAACGCATGAAAACAAAAGAAAAACTGACGAAAATGAATAATAACCTATGAAAACGAACGAAAACGTATAAAAACAGACGAAAATGTATAAAAACAGGCGAAAACATATGAAAAAACAAGAAAACCAGATGAAAACGATAAAAAAATGATAGAATATATGGATTGAATTCGTGATACCCCACAAACCAAGGGACCTTACTTTTAAGGATATTTATGTCATTTATGTTAGTATGACGGTCAAAATAACGAAAAAAATGGTCAAAGGACCAAACTCGATATGGGTCGGAACCATAGGGAGAGGATCCGGGGAAAAAGAAAAGACTATGGAATATTTTCGTTAAACCCAACAGACCACAAGAACCATTTTTGTAATTAACTCCTTATTTTATATGCACGTCTTTCCAAAACTTAAAAATTTATTTCATACCCAACTAAGGACCTCTACTTGGTCTTATAATATGTCGTATCTTAGACCGGGTGTAATAAAGACATTCAAGCGACCTTGGTCTTTCCTGCCACCTCAGTTTTCTCTCTTCTAGACTATTTCTGACAAACTTTGTGTAATAAGATAACTTACACCTCAAAAAACATATTTCACAAAAATACATTTATAAAAAATCATATACACAAACATGCATACAAGTAGGTCACCTGACTAACTCACTTTTTTTTTTTTTCTTGTCTAGATGATCGAGTCGTGTACCACAAGTGTAACAAGAGGGACTCAAGTCAAGGGAAGCCCTGTTACTACTACCACTACCAGCCTTATACTTAATTGTTACATGAATTCACCACCTTTTTTTTTTTTTTTTTTTTTTTTTTTTTTTTTTAACAACTTTTGTAAGACCCAACCTAAATTATAATACAAACATCCCATTCTCAATTATAAACAAACTAATCAAAAGAGGAAGGTACTCAAAGAAAAAAACAAAAGAACAAACCATAATAAATTCACAGCTAATGAACTTTCTTGGCTTGGTTGATACTCGGTAAATCCAAAAGGCTGATCTAAGGTTTGTCTATAAAATTGATTTGGTCACCCATACATTTACTTGACATTTTGTCCTTCATAATGATTTAGAATCTTTTTGAGGCAAGAACAAATATAATTACTACGTACTAATTAGGAACACAAACATGATTTGATCTCTTGCCTTTGTGTCTAACTGTCATGGGTATGACAGTGATATTTAATCGCAAATTGACTATTGTTTGATGTGTTCACAAATTTGTTTGCTTGCAATATTTTTGGAATTTTGGTTTGACTCTATGAGTTGACTCTAGAGTTTATCTTATGTGTTGGCATTATCTTAAGGCATGAGTTAACCGGACCCCCTTGTAGGGAGGGTTTGTTAGCTTATATGAGTTCGGCTTATATAACATATGTTGTGGCTTATTTTGACACTTATGAGCCGGCTCATATTATATAAGCTTAAACAAACACTCCTTTAATTTAGGCAACCTTTTTTTTTCAAGTTTATCGCTGAAACCAACAAGAAAACACACACACTCAACACTTTCTTAGTTTTCTTTACTTCTCATTATCTTTCAATAACTTAAACTTTTATAAGAGCACAAGGTACCCAACCCAAGGCTGGCATTTTCCTAGAAAAAACAACCGGACGGCGCCACCATGATACCGTGGCTCGCGTTTTCACGTCCTGAGCTATCACGACCAGCCCAAATAATACCATTTTTCACCTTTTCTTATTTTTTTTGTGTTGTATTTGTATTTCTCGCGACACTAGCGGCACGACATCATGGGTGAAAATATTCTTATAAAATTTACTGTAATATTCTTATAAAATTTACTGTAATATTTTAATTAAGCATTAATGATCATGACTCATGTGCGACAGTCCTAAGATTCTAAAACATAAAAGTATAAAACCTACGCAAATAGGACAGCTCATGCCTCACGTATTTTCTTTAAAAATAGGAGATATCATTCATTAATAGGTAATTTAAGATAAGAACACACACTAAGACCAAATTAGAACATAAGCAATCTCCTTAAACTTTACTAAAAACCATTTACAGGAACACTTCTACGTTGGTCACATCAAATCATAGCCGGCCCCAATATATCTATCAGGTCTATAAAATCATCTTCTTCATATTATCTATAAATATATAAAATCATAGTGTTCATATATTCATGCAAAATGGTTTCGTTTAATTCATTAAAACTTTTGGTCTTTTTGTATGCAGGCATGATGACAACCTCACAATCTACACTCACATGCAAGCCAACTGATTATGGCCCAGTGGTCCCCACAACACCACTTGTGATCTTCCTTCAAAGTGTTCAAGAAACTGCTTTGAAGACATTTGGCCCATCAAAATTTGATCCAAAGTTATACGTTGACTTGTCTTTGAAGTATGACCTTCCAATAGTCAAAAAGGCTTTTAATGATCTACCCAAGACAGAAAATGGGTCAGTTTTGGTTTCTGATTTTAAGGGTTTTTTGAGTAAGTTTATGAATGGGGCTGAAGATGATTTGGAACATGTTGTACCTGTTGACTATGTGGGTGAGCCACATGGGTTCTTGCCTAAAGTGGTGCATAAAGGTGTGAGAGATTGGGGATTGGAAGTGCATTCACTTTGGAAGAATTTGAGTCGGAAAGTGTCGAAGCGAGTTTTGGAGCATCCGGAGTTGCATACTTTGCTTCCTTTGAAATATCCTGTGATTATACCTGGATCAAGGTTTCAAGAGGTTTATTATTGGGATTCTTATTGGGTTATAAGGTATGTTTATATTATAGTTAACGTGTTTTTTCATTTTAGGATGCCATAAAGGTTGTTTGGAATCTTTTCTAGATTTGAAAAAGATAACATTTCGACTGTATGATGCAAAATGCAAGAGGAGCTAGTATTTAGTGTTATTTAGTTTATGCTGTGATATTGACATGAAGTTAATTATTAGGGGACTATTGGCAAGTAAAATGTATGAAACAGCAAAAGGGATAGTTCTGAATCTGATTGACTTGATCGACACATATGGATATGTTCTAAATGGTGCCCGGGCATATTACACGAATAGAAGGTAAGAAGTTCCTGTCAAATATATTACAGTATGTGCTTTAGATTGTCATTTTATAGACCCCAATTCACCAAAATAATTAATGGTCGGTGAAACCATTTTCAGTCAGCCTCCTTTACTAAGTTCAATGGTGGTTGAAATATATAAGCGGACTGATGGCATGGACTTGGTCAAGAAAGCGCTCCCGGCCTTGATCAAAGAACACAAGTTTTGGAACTCAGGTAACTCCCAATCGCTATAACGGGTTCTTTTTTTCTTTGCTAAATTGTCACTTAGACTGATTGTGTTGCAGGCATACATAACGTGATAATTGAGGATGATCAAGGATTGACACACAATTTAAGTCGGTACTATGCAATGTGGAATCAACCTAGGCCAGAATCGTTCACTATTGTAAGATATCCCAATATAGTACAAAGATTGTATCTTTAAAGTTTAAACAATCAATTGAACAAAGATGTTGATATTATTCTTTTTGTTTCACAGGACACAGAAACTGCAGATAAACTTGCAAATGATTGTGAGAAAGAGCATCTGTATCGTGAATTGGCTTCGACTGCAGAAAGTGGTTGGGATTTTAGTACCAGATGGATGAAGTAAATGCATTTTTCAACCCTTTCCATCTCTTTCTTGTTTTCTTTTTCTCTTTTTAATTGACGATTTGTGTTTCAGGAATACTTCTGATCTTGCAACATTGACTACAACAACGATTGTACCCGTTGATTTGAATGCATTCGTTCTGAAGGTATAAGTTTGAAACCATTTTGTGTAAGTTTGTTGTTCTGCAGGAAATATGAGAATTGTAAAAATTCTGTGTTTTCACAGATGGAACTTGACATAACATTCTTGGCAAATGTTGCTGGTGAGACTAGTCATGCTTTACATTTTGCTAGAGCTTCGGAAGCAAGAAAGAAAGCCATAGAGATTGTTTTCTGGAATGCAGAAAAGGGACAATGGTTTGATTACTGGCTCAATGATAGCTCTTCTGGCAAGGTAACATTATCTTCAGTACATGACAGTTCAACCATGAACCTCACCCTATTGATGTTCTAATTTCTGACGGCTTGTAATGGTTTTAGGATGTTTACAAATGGGATGCCTCGAACCAGAATCAAAATATATTTGCCTCAAACTTCATTCCACTATGGATTGAATCCTTCAACTCAGGTTTGTTTATATTCTTTTCAAATCTTGTTTGCTCAATGCATGTGTATAACCTGTTGTTTTACGAGTAGTTCTCTCAGACTTAAAAGAAAATCAGTCTAGACTTGTATAAAAAAACCTCAAGTTAGAATAAGTTCAACCCTTAGTTAATTTGATGTTTTGATTTGTGAAGATGAAACCGTGGTAAAAAAAGTTGCACAAAGTTTTGAAAGTTCAGGCCTGCTTCGTGTCGCTGGTATTGCAACCTCATTGAGCAATTCAAGTCAGCAATGGTAATTTACATGCTCATGACTAAAATTTGTCTAGCTAGAGGAATATATATGAGGTGTTTTCCTGTTTAATACACATTTGTTTTTATGCAAACAGGGATTTTCCAAATGGTTGGGCCCCTGTTCAACACATGATCGTGGAAGGTCTAGTTAGGTCCGGCTCAAAAGAAGCAAGAGCATTAGCAAAAGACATTGCTATAAGGTGGATCAGAACAAATTACGCTGCGTATAAGACATCAAAAGCAATGCATGAGAAATATGATGTTATCAAATGTGGCGACTTCGGAGGGGGAGGTGAATATGTACCACAAGTAAGCATATCCAAACACTATTTTCTATGGCAATTCTTTCGGGTTTTCGAGTACAGGCTCAGTCTTCGGCTTGGGCTTTGACCTTGGCCATTGTGTACTTATTTTGATTTTTTTGTTGCTGATGAAAATGTTGCTTTGCAGACTGGTTTTGGATGGTCTAATGGAGTGGTGTTAGCCTTCTTGGAGGAATTTGGGTGGGCCGAAGACCTGAGTCCACAATGCCAGTAATCAAATGAAGCTATATTTTTGGCTTGGGCTTGGCCCATGATATCTTAAAGCTCTTCAAAATGAGAGTACTGACTTAAGCCCATTTAGAAGACAATTGTCATTTTCTTTTTAACGTTTTAAATCATTAAAAAGATGTACATGATAAATTAAGAACTTTAATTTCCATGTAGGATGTCTTATTATATTTTTACCAACAGAGTGATCATTCTGAAAGTTATAATTAAATATGAGACTCGATTATATGCCATTTATTGTTCTTATGCAACTAGTAACTACAAAATAAGACATATGATTTTCCTTACAGTTTTTACGCAACAAGTTACTTCTCATTTTTGTCATCTATCGAAGTGTCCACATGGTTTTATACCAATTGGTAACTCATAACGCGAGTCGTGTTGAGTTGATCCTCATGGTCATGGACATAATTGCGGTTTTGCATTCTTAGGAATTGCTCGTTAGATTCGGGTTTTTTTTCACAAGAGTAGTGCAATAATATGTTGACAAGAGCTCAAACCTAAATATTTAGTGGTGATTAGGTTTTTGGATATTGATAATGAAGTGACAAAACGATAATAAAGGTTAGGTTAGAGATCGATGGTGATTGAGATTTCAGATAAAAATATTAGATAATGAAGATTAGGTTTAGAGATGTGGACACACACTTTTGGGATATGCAAAAACTTAAATCTATGGATTATAGCACTAGTAGTGCACTATAATGTTGTTTTAGCAATAGAATAACAATATTTTTCACTAAACCTCCAACATTATATATACACAATTTTATAAAACTTACATTATTGAACCAACTAAGTCAAAAACTATCTATTAATCTGCAGATTTTTGTTTAAATGAGCTTCCAAAAGAACAAAACTTGCCGTTAATCTAGAAATTGAAACTTTAGAGCAAGATCATTGCACTAACTGATAAGTTTCATCCAAATTTCTTTGTAAGAATATCACTTATTATTACACCATTGGGAATTAGTTGGCTGAAACATTAGATACACTGCCAAAGCTGATAATGTTTCAGAATATAGTTGCCAAAACTTAATTTACTTGGTAGCATAGTAGTCAGACATGTTTAGCTTTTATATTTCTATGGAGCTAGATAGTGGTGGTGGGTAAACATTATACTCTTCTTTTTCAGAGTTTTCATATAGTTTATGAGCCAAAAAGCCTAATGTGTGGGAGATTAGCAATCCAAGTTGTTTAGTATGTGAATGTGAATGTAAAGTTGATGAATAGGACAACATTAGTAATCAACTTTATATCAAGTTGTGCTTGATTTGATGCATATTTGTTGATCATTTGTTAGTTACTAATATATATTAAACGAGTCCATTACTATAAAATATATGTTTAAAGATATGAAAAGTAAAAGGAATGAATATATTTATGTTGGTGTGATGATATTGTAATCAGGAACTCCTTTTAGGTTTATATTTTGTTTTATTTAATACACATAAAGTTGACAACCTTATTTGAGAAGAAATGAGATGATTAGTCCATCAAACCAATTGTTAACTTAATTAAGCAACCAATCCATTATACCCTTCTTCCTTTTAAAATACAGTTTTATTTTATTTTTCTTTTCATATAAATGATTTTAACTATTTTGTTCTCAATTAATTCAAGATGACAGTTCTAGATCATATAAATGCCCAAATTGATAAAAGTAGTCTTTAATACTTTTATCAAAAGTCTATTAAATATTTGATCAACATTAAAAATAAGGGTGTTTGTTTCGGCTTATATAGCCTGCTTATGGCTTATTTGATTTTGGGCTTTATATAAGCTTCAAAATAAGCTTATGAAACATAAGCCCAAAACCAAAAAAGCTATAAACCGACTATATAAGTCAAAACAAAGAGCCCTTAGTACCTCATTGGATTAAGCAATAAACATTATATTCATCATCCCAAAGAACATCACAACTTAAAAAGAAAATTTTAAAATACATATCGGATGATCCTGAAAGATTATAGATACATCCAAGAAAAAGCATGGCAATCATTTGAAGTGAATGACTTCATTTGAGCACTATCTTTTCATATTCAGATTTTAAAAACAAAAAGAACATATTAATTTAGATTTTGGAGTTTAATGGGTTAGTGGCAAAGCATGACAAGATTTTTGATAAACTTTTATATTTTTATTAGTTGGTTTCATATTATTTTTGTTTTGATTAGTCGATCAATCATAGCCATCTTTGTGTTGCAAATCATGATCATTTAGTCAAATGTAGCAGACAACTACGAATAATACTCTTCTTAAAATAAGTTCTCCGTCCAAATAATATTTGATTTCGATTCGACGTATAACTGAAAATCGTGTTAATATTCACACTTTGAAATGTTTCTGTTTACAAATGTTGTATCTAATGCTATCTTTTATTCGAACTTAAACAAAAGCTCTTTTCATGTACCATGTAACTCTCCTAGCATCTTGTTAAGGTCTTTCTAACGCAATCGATTTTCAAGAATTTAACTAATTTAATCGACCGTGCGAGATGGTAGTCTGTGCCTTGTAATAGTAGTCGACCAAAACAATTTTTGTCACTGCTATATTATATAAAAAATAAACTAAATTATTGAGGACAAGTAACTCTAATCATGTACTTGTTTATTAGTAAATACATACAAATTACAAAGCACAGATTAAATTAATTGGGAGCAGTAAGTTTTAAACTTTGTATACTACTACCCGTTAAATCATATACGATTTCTTTTATTAAAAAATGAACACGCTCGATCGTTAGTTATTAGTGTGTCGTAAGTGGGGTATTGTATGCAAATACGAGACAAATTCCAATGAGAACAACTTTTGGAAGTTTACAACCCACTTCCTCCTTGTTTTAAGAAAAACAAGGTGTTATATATACAACTATCTTTAGGTTCATACACATGGTTAATATTATATCTAAAGTTATAGCAATGATAAATAAATAAATAAATAAATAAACGCCAAGGGGTCTCTGGAAATTCACGGGAACCTGATATATATTACGAGTAGTTGTTTAGTGTCAATTTTTGTTAAAAATCTATTTCTCTGAAATGAACCTGGTCATTAAGTTTCGTGTCACAAAAATATATCTCTTTTTTAATTAGTCAATTAATATGTCAAAAGAAATATATGTCGATCTTTTTAACTTGTTTACTAGTTTTAAATAAATCGTACATCTTAGTTCATATGTATTTCCTTTATACTCGTAAACACTAAATTATGCAGATGATAACTTAAAGTTCTGGATCCGACCTCAATTGTTATATATTTATTAGAAAAGCGAGATCATATTAATAGGCACTAAAACTTTATTACAAGACAATGTTAACAAAGATTAGAAGTTGCTTGAAACCTTAATTTCTGACAGGCTCGTATATAAATTAAGAGTAGATTACACCATTCATCCTTGTGGTTATATCAAAATCACTAGTTTCGCCCTTCGACTTTATTTTTTTCATGAACCGTCCTTATCTTGAAAACTTTGTAACACCAATAGGACTTTATCGATATCGATAAGGACCGTTGGTGTTATAAGTTTCTAATTGAGCACACTAACGTTAGTTATCGATAAGGACTGTTGGTGTAACGATTTTTAAAGATAAAAACAGTTTATGCAAAAAATGAAGTCGAGTGACGAAACTAATGATTTTGATGTAACCAAAGGGACGAACGTTATAATTTACTCACAAATTGATTTATATATGAAATGAAAGCCAATGGTGTTGAGAAAGAAGAAATAGGAATTTGGTAATAAAAAAGGAGAGAAGACAGTCCACACGAGCTGCATCGAACGATTCCCCTGCTGTTACTAACTTGGGTTGAATTATTAACGAATCTTACAACGTTTTCAAAGTCAAACCCTCAAATACTAATTACTCTTTCCCATCCATAACCATGTGCCCGATGCTTTATTTGAGCTATTAAAGAATTGAGTAGTTGTTTGATTCTCATAAAAATGAGTTAACGGTTAGAGATTTTAATATGTTCAGGTAATCAAGTTTATTAAAAGATAGCAAGTGTTTAACTTAAAGTACGCAGCTTAACTGAAGCATTAAGAGATGCTTTCTTTTTCAATCTTACCCATAATGTAAGTTCTCTTGCGAGCCTAAACGTCCGGTTAAGATTAACGAGATTCCAGCAATGCACTTGGTATCTTGTAAACAATAGTTTTAGTGTTCTTAATCTAGTTTGACTCATGGATGAATCTAGGGCTTTTATTTACAAGCATGTTCATTAGAATGGTGGCAGTCATGCTTCCGAAATTATTCATACCTCTCAAATCCACCAATAATATTATTTCACATCATTTCACCCATTCATACTTTTTTCATACCTCTCAACCCCTTTTTAGTGGCAACCATGCCTTTTTCATACATCCCAATTTTTATTATTTTTTTTCCATAAATTAAATTAAACAATTTAATTAAAACATAAATATTTCATTAATAATTAAAATAACATTACATAATATTTGGAAAAAAAATACATAATTATATCTAAAAATCGGTAGGCCATTCATATTTCTCCGCGTACCCGCGTTTTTTGGCAACAATGAAATCTCGCATAACCTAATTGGTTATGTGTTCGTGCGGCTCGTTGTAGAATTTCAGTGCCCGAATCATAGCCTTTTCGTGAGCATTTTCGATTTGTGTCTTCAGCAACTGTTGGGACAATTGATTCTTTGCAAGTTTTTCTGCCATCGCCTCATTCAAGCTAGTGCTTTCTTTGCCGTATAATTCCCAATAAACTGAACAGCACTATTCTTTGTCGACGCCTCGCTGGCGGTCTTTTTCCATTTTCTTTTTTATACAGGAGTTGTGTCGTCATTTAGAACCGGAATAACAGGATCAATATTGTCATTGTTTTCGGACCCATAGTAGCTAGATTCCGATGACTTTCTTCGTTTGCCGGAATAAGATGTCGAAGATAATTTTTCAAAACATGGTTGTTCCAACCATTTCGGTTCTTCCTTAACAACCTTCCACGCTTCAATATTATTAAAAGAAGTGCCCTTATTTCTCTTATTAAAATCAGACATGGCATTTTGCAGGACGTTGACATCGCCACACCCACTCTCACGAATGCGCTTCTACAACAACACGAGTATATAAATTTACACAAGTATATAAATTAACACAAGTATATAGTTTAAAAATTACTTGTTGGATGTAAAGCCCGTTAAAGACACCCATTGCGTGATTCATATGTTTCCACTTTGTGTTCAAGGAATGATGAGTTCGATTACTATCTTTAATGGTGACCATGAAATGCTCCATAATTCTTTCACAAAACTTATCTCTACCTTGTTCATTCCCGACTTTTTACATGTCGAGATATGAATCCATGCTTTAGCCAAAGCAACCTCTTCGATCGACGTCTAAGTCTTTTTACCCGCTTTAGTTTTCCCTTTACCCACTTGAAAATCTTCATCTTAAAAAAAAAAAATAACGTATAAAAAAAATAACGTATAAAAAAATAACATATAAAAAAAATAACGTATAAAAAAATAACGTGTAAAAAAATAACATATATAAAGAAATAACATATAAAAAAAATATATATACCAATTTGAGTTTGTTGTTGCGTTTCGGGAACAATCTCAACATCATCATCATTGTCTTCACCATATATAGGTAGTTCACGTTCCACACTTGGTTCACGACGCGAAGGACCTTCACGGTAGTCACCAAACGGGTTGAAGTCACTCGTCATTGATATGTTATATTCGCTTGGATTCATTGGTGGTGGAAGTTGGGGATAGTTAAACGATTGAGGGTATTGTTAATGCATCGGTGGTGGAGGTTGGGGATAATAGCTTGATTGAGGGTATTGTGGATACATCGGGGGTAGAGCTTGCGGACGAACACGAGAACGATAGCCACGTCCACGACCTTTTTGTGATGAAGCACCTCTTGATTTGCCACTATCCATGATAAAAATGTATATGTGTAAAAAAGTTTGTGTTTATGTATGTGTTTGAAAGTATGAAATTGAAAATGGAATGTTTAATATATGAGAGGTGATTTGCACACTCAATTTTGTGATTGAGACACTCAACTGTACAGACAATTAAAGCACATTGTGAACCTTGTACAAGTATCCAATGCACACAGTAGAGTGTCCCAATAAAAAATTTAAGTGTGTAAATCAATTCCCTTAATATATATAGGGAATTTTTTTTTTTTTTTTTTTTTTTTTTTGGTTTCTTCCGCTCCTCCAACGTTCAACAATAAATTCCAAACGGTCACATTTTGGCTTCGAAAACACCAAACCGCGTAGGCAATCTTTGCCGTTGGACCATTGCCGCTGGCCATGCCGGCGAGGTGGCGGCGGTGTTCACCGCCGGCATGGGCATGCCGTTGGTGATGTCGTTGTCCACTGCCACCCTCCTTAGGATCCAAAGTTGAAAATGTGAAATAATCATTAGGGTGGTGCCAGTGGTTACTCACAAAATTCCCCATACCTCCCAACCAACCAATAATATCATTTCATTTCACTCACACTTTTTTTATACGTCTCAACCTTTTTTTAGTGGCAACTATACTTTTTTCATATCTCCCCATTTTTTTATTTATTATTATTATTATTATTATTTTTGTTTCTAGTGCCCAACGGTCCAAAAATTGCTCCATACCTCCGAGGCATGAATTGCCGCTGGAGCAAACCTCCCAACCAAACCGCTGGAGTGGTGGCGGTGTTCCCGGCGGTTTGGGCAAACCGTCGCCCACCCCGCTCCCATTGCCACCACCCTTATAATCATACTTCTTTTTTAGCTTTTGAAATAATCATTTCGTTATCATTCAAGAAGCTTTAAAGAGAAATATACATATATTTTGGTTTGCAACGCATTTAGTATAAAAGAAAATTCAGGACTCTATATATAGTGTATGTAATTGACTTTTATATGCAAAAAATAAAAGAAAAAAGAAAAAGTTTCCACAGAATAGGGTTTTAAAATGGGAAGTGATTTGCACACTCCCAAAAATGATTGGCACACTCAAATTATGAGTGTGTTGACATTTATACCCTCACATTGTTTGGACTTATTCATATCCTGTAAGGGTATAAATGTCAACACACTCACATTTTGAGTGTGCCAATCATTTTTGAGAGTGTGCAAATCACTTCCCTTTTAAAATTGACAAGTCGTTGAGGTGAATGCACTGCTAGAAAAAAGTCATGCTTATTTCTGCTTCTTGACATTTGTGTCATCTGCCCATCCCGGCATCCCTTACTATACCTTGTCCTTTATTGTCCTTTCTACAGTCGAATTTCGTTGCGGCATGAGTTAACCGGACCCCCCTTGTAGGGAGGGTTTGTGGAAGACATAGCTGCCGCCGGTTGTACTGTCTGCCTTAATGCTTGTACATTTTGAGACAAAAAGTACAACCTAGCCCCATAGAGGGGGTTTGGTCAACACATCCCTTTCGTTGCTAGCTAGAAAGACATAATCCCTTACTCTTGTCTTGTCTACATTCAACATTATTGTAGATTTAACAGTAATAGAGGAGTTGCTCGTACATACCAACGGAATTTTATAGCGGCAGATAATCTTAGTGACAAAAAAAGTTTATTGGTTATAAACGAAAAATAATAAAAGTTTGAGTATTTGGGAATTAAACATAATGTTTTGAAACCTGATTCGACCCTGATGGTTAAACAGTTGAACCGTTCCATTCAAAAAATTCTCTATATTCTATACACACATTTTATTTAGAGCAAATTTTGGAATAGCCCAAAAGTTAAAGGTATTTCAACATCTAGCTTAAAAAAAATCAACATCAAGTTAAAGGTGATTCTATTTCGCGACTGGACGACTTGTACTCTATCAATAAAATATGTGAAATGTGTCAAAATTTTAGTAGAGTCGCTCAGTTGACCAAGAAAATTTTATTAATAAAATATGTGTCACGTGTCAAAATTCTAGCAGAGTCGCTCTAATTTATTTTGATAAGTTGAGTTTTTTTAGCTAAATGTTGAACAATCCTTGAACTTTTAGAATATTTATTGAATTTTCTCTTTTATTTTTGATAAAAGTACTTGAGTCGCAAAAAAGCGAGTTGTAATATAAGTCTAGCAAAAATATATAAATAAGTGGTTCCAAATGAATCATTCATATTAATAAATTATATAAAACAAAACCAAACAAACCAAAGACGAAGATATATATTGTTATTTATGTTTCAACTTAGCCAGCAAAATTAACTAACAATAAGCATAATCTTAAAATAAATATTGTAGGTGAATAATGTCAAGTACGTATTCACGTTTGTATTTAACAATAATACACATCATTAACAGTAAACATAACTCATCAACAATAAATCATAAATATTACTGAAATATGATTGATGATGATCGGGTTAGTTTATGGACGTAAAATCGATGATTTTATTGAATTATAGTAGTTTATGTTTTAATTCTTTTGGAGGGTTTGTAAATGGTTGACTTTTGCCACATACTGTTTAGAAGCCTTTTTTTATCTCCAATTATGTGTTTTGATTTGTAGTCGTCTTTTTCCTGTGTAGTATGAGTGGAAGAGACTAATAGGGTTGTTGGGATCTCAAAATTTATTAAAAAATACTGGTACCAAAATCCGGATTTCCTGTTTTTATCGCATACCCTTTTTGAGGGTGCCGAATTTTTTCCACCCTAATTTCGTAGTCCCGGTACCGAGCTATGTGATAGTAACCGGTTTGGTACGGTTCCGATTCAGTACTAGAGTTCAGGTCGAAATGCTCGTACTTAATGACAACCCATTTTTTGTATGGTTGGGTTGTTTGTATAAGAAATTTGGTATCAGTTGGGTATTGATATAGGAGGACCCGTAATTAATTTAGTAGACTAGGCATCAAGATATGTTTCAACTAAACTACAAGCTTTACGTACAAGAAAATAGTAATTTAGCGATGTGTTTAGTAGTAAAAGATAGATGTCGCTAGATGCAACAAGACAATGACAAGAATTTGCGTTACAAAATAATTTGGAAAGATTTGTGTCACAAGACTACTCTAACCTACATCAATTTTGGACCAAATGGATTCTTTTTACATAGTATTAATCATATGTGTTTGTTTGCGAGAATAGATTCCTCATCAAATCAGTTGACGCGAATAATATTAAGGTCTTATTCGCGAATGTGAAAATTAAAATCGAAGCAATAACCTATTTCAACAAGATGTTTATGACAAACATCCTCTTTTCAAATAAGTATTTCGGAAAAAAGTCTCTCTAAACTTAAGTTTATTTTTGTGGTTAGGCTGGTCCAGTAATGACGTGAGGAATCTAGTGAGGGACAAAACTTACACGTTAGTCCATTGGGTGAGTTTCTCTCACGCGTGAGGAAAGGAGAAAACGGAGGATTTAGTTTGAGGGTCTCACCACTTTGTTGTGTGAAAAAGTAGGCCCTCGCATGTGTGTTTTATTATGGATTTTTTTTAACTTGTTCTCTGTTGGCACAAGCTAAGCATAATAAAAGAATTCAGGGACTAACGAAAAATGACTTAATGGCTCACATAAAAGAACAAAAAAATAAATATTTTATTATTAATTATTTCGTTTGTAAGTGTCTTAATGAAAAGTGAGTATTTTAAAGAAATGTGACTTCGTGTGACCATTGTGGCTGAAAAAGTGATATGTAAGAGGGGTAGAGTTAAATAAAGAGAAAAAACTAAGCTATCGATGATATGAAAAATAAAGTGTTGTAAGTGTGTGAAAATCGTGGGTAGTCTAAAGAAAGGAAGATGGGTTCAATAAAAAGAAAAGGAACAGGTACGAACATATACGCATCTGCATCTATAAATAAATCAAAAGACAAACAAGTAATCTTGTATGTGTGTGTGTGATATATAAGTAGGTGAGGTGCAGTTCTGTAGAGAGGCATCGTCTACCATCACTTTTCTTTCCAAAAGTGTCATTTCTCCATCCCTATATATGCAACTACCCATTCTTCACTTTCTTGCTGTTACAAAACAACATTACAGTAACTGTTTTGTTTTTTTACCACCTAATCCTATATATCTTTGTCTCTTTTTTACCTCTTTCCAAAACATCTTTGTCTCATAATCCGACAATTACATATTCACCTTCTAAAAAAACAAACTCCTTAGAAAAAATGCTTGATACGGTCAAGTACTTGCTCGGCTCACCCGGACCGAGCGGCTTCGGGTCCAAGACTACCGCGGAACAAGTTACCGATCACTCGGTTGATTTACGATCGTTAACTGTTATAATCACCGGTAATCATTTATTAATCATCTCTAATCATATTTATTATTCATTATTCATGCACATGCAGTGTCATCATGACACTATTATTAGTGGATAGAAAGAGAATCCTATTTTTTGCTAGTTTTTTTTTGTTTTTTTTTTGTTTTTTTTTTTTTTTTTGTTTTTTTTTTTTTTTTTTAAATATTTTTGTGCAAGTGTTAGAAATTTTATTTGAACTTGTTAAGGTGCTACGTCTGGGATCGGTGCTGAGACAGCTCGAGTCTTGGCTAAGCGTGGTGCTCGTCTAGTGATACCTGCTAGGAACCTCAAAGTTGCCGAAGATATGAAGGCTCGTATCTTGTTAGAGTTTCGCGATACAGAGATTATCGTCATGCCACTTGATCTTAGCTCACTTAAATCCGTGAGACGTTTTGTTACGCAGTTTGAAGCTCTTGATTTACCTCTAAACCTCCTCATGTTAGTTAATTTAATAATTTTAAGTCCTACTTTTTCTTTTTCTTTTTTTTTTTTTTTTTTTGCGTATGACCAATATAATAATTATTGGCACTCATGAAATGTAAATCTTTAGTAACAACGCTGGAAAATTTGCATACGATCATGGCATATCCGAGGACGGAATTGAAATGACGTTTGCCACTAATTATCTAGGTACGTTTATTTTACGGCAAAAAGTGATGATTGATCATATCCTATATATATGTTGTCTAGGATAAAAAAATTTGACACAAGAAGTTTATATATAACTAGGTCATTTTCTATTAACGAAGCTGTTGTTAAAGAAAATGATTTCGACGGCGAAAACAACAGGCATCCAAGGTCGAATTGTGAACGTATCATCCGGCATCCATACTTGGTTTTCTGGCGACTTAATTCGTTCTCTGAGTCAAATAACTCGAGATAAAAGGTATAGTACAAGTTGATTTGTTAAATAAAATAACTGAATTATAGTAGTAAAATTGTTGCATGTGTTTGAATTATACTACTAATAAATTGCTGCAGTGTTTGTACATCTATGATAGTTGCATCTTACTTAAAAAAAACTTTATATATATGTTTTAAAATTTATTAAATGAATGGGCTAAGATTTATAAATGCTTACTTTAATTTAAAGTCGACTCTTAAATACTGTCTAGTTAAAGTTTTTCGTATATTTTCATTAAAACCATGCATGAACTAAACGGACTAAAATTTATTCTTGCTAGCTTTCTTAACATACTATAAACTCGTGCATTAAAAAAACACACATATCGAACTATGAGAATAATGTATAGTTACGAGTATTTGACCATCTTAGAATTTGTAAATCCGGCTACACGATATTTGAGGGACTTTAATTGGTAGTGGATTAGGCATTCAACTCTTGGAATATAATTTATTCTCAGAATTCTGTATTTATAGTATCTAGTTATCTACTGCAAAATTCAACTTTCAACCCCGTAATAATATAAAACTTCTATCGAGGTGAAAATAAAAATTACTACTCGTAATACAAAGAGATGCTCGTATTTAATAATAATAATACTCGTAATAATTAATTAAAATAAATAAATAAAAATAAAAAATAAAAAATCTATTAAGATCACACACATTTCTTTTTACCTATGCATTTAGCATCTATATATCTATGATACTAATATATGGTCCATCATTTTATATAGCACATACGTAAAAGTTAAAACCACATAGTCACGTAAAAAGCAGATTTTATATATTATGAATCGTAATAGTTAATGACGTATTGTTGAAGGAAGGATAAAAAGAAATGATGGTTCTATAAATCATATCAGTATATCACGTACCCTTCCATAATGAAATACTGCACGCCCATTAATTTATTGGACCACTGGGAAGATGGAAAACATAAATTTATCAAAGCAAATTTAAGTAACTAGTAATTCGATTTGAATACTCTTCTACAGCAGTAGTTATTTATTTTTGTATAAAGCAAGTAGTATGTGTTATGAGCTTTGACTGTGTCTACATTGGGTTCATAAAGTTATCGAAGCTAGTGATAATATAGTATAAAGATAAAAGAAAACAGTATTTATTTAATAAGGTGTTTGACTTTATACTCTGTATATTTGTCTTGTGGTTACACAGTCATTACGATGCAACACGTGCATATGCGATCTCGAAGCTTGCTAACGTTTTGCACACCAAGGAACTTGCTCGCAGGCTCCAGGTACTATATTACATGATCATGCATGCTTCATATATTTCCGTATATATATATTATTAACTATAAAAGTATAATTTTGTTTTCTTCTAATTCTTATTTGAAATGTATAATAATTGGTTTTGTTGGATCTTAACGAAATAGTGTTTATATGTGTTTGTAATGCAGCAAATGGAAGCTAACGTGACCGTAAATTGTGTACATCCGGGGATCGTTAGAACCGGACTTACAAGAGACCGTGAAGGTTTCATTACAGGTTTGTACATTTATTTTCATGCAACGACTCTCGATACAAACTATATAACCCGAGTGTTAAAAGGCTATATTTATTTATCTTGCAGATTTCGTATTCTTGATTACGTCAAAGCTATTGAAAACTATCCCTCAGGTATTTTCTATCCACGCATCTGAATTCATTTTACTTGCTTTGAAATACATGCATGGAATAAGTTATGACAAGAGTATAATTTTGTATATGTAGGCTGCAGCTACGACATGCTACGTTGCAACACATCCGGAACTAAGAAACGTGAGTGGGAAATACTTTGCAGATTGTAACGAAGCTTCAAATTCGGAAATAGGATGCAACTTAAAAGAAGCTGCACGGTTATGGTCGTTCTCCGAAATCATGGTTTCTACTGATTGGAAAGCTGTTTTTGCCCCGTTTTCTACCGCTTAGATCAAGTAGATCGACGTATAGTACATTAGATACCTTAAGCATCAAATTAGAAAAATACTAGATACCCTCATGAACATATTATATACAGCTTGTTTGCATGTAAAGACATGTTGGATGAAGTTTATATGTATATAGATTATTGTATAAATTTAAATTGAGATATAGAATTCACAACTCACAAATGCATATGCATGGTCTGGTTTTGTTTGTTTATATATAAACGTAATTTGTGGGTGCAATGTTTGGCAGGTTCCTTCAGTATTGTATTAGTGATTTGGCATTTAGTTGTGGAATACAAGATTATAATATATTGGTTAATTTGATTATTTAAGAATCATTGTTTTATATGCCTTAGGCTATGTTTGGCGCGGAGCTTTTTTGAAACTTTTTTAGGTAATGAGCGGTGAGAATGAGCTTTTTTATTTTTGATGTTTGTTTGGCATGAGAGCTGTGGACTTTGCTATTTTTTAGGAAAGCTCATTTTTTCAATGCTTCTTTATAAAGCTGTGAGCTTTTTTTGCTACTGCACACAGCTCACAGCTACTGCTCACTGCTCCTGCTCACAGCTACTTTTGCCAAACATAGCCTTAATACGTCTCTACTTGATCAATCATCCCTGTCAATATTTTAATTCTCAACTTTAATTTGAATTGACCAAGAAGAAAATTTCGATCTCTCTCAAGTTGCCTATAGTTTTATTTGTGATTTTAACCTCTACATCCTTTGTTATATCTTGATACAATAAATATATATCTAAATCGATCATCTAAATAACGGAACTTTCTAATGTACTTGAAAACATGTACTATTATTTTTGGCCAAGTGGTAAGGTACGTACTTGTACCTGAAGTATCAAATAAGACTAGTGTTCGAACATCATATCGTTTGGCGTATAAATTCGGATGGCCAGCAAAAGGCCCGAAAACAGCAGTCATAAGTTGCGCCGTGTACATCATAGCCAAAAAAAATGCTTGTGTTTCCCGGTAACATGAACATGATTCTTCTCCGATATCTTTCTTCACTTTATATTCCAATTTTTTGCCGTTACAAAATGAATACATTGAATCTACTTGCTCATAGCTTTATTTATGAAAGATGTTAAAAAAAAATGGTTATATTATGGAAGATAAATTATCTATACTATTAGAAATACTTAGGGTGTGTTTGGTATCCGACTATGAGAATTACACTATAACTATGAAATTGATTAAATGTGTTTGTTTAGGATGAAAGGGACTACAACTATTGTAATGAATGAAAAAAATGCTACATACTCCATATACCTCAAAAGGGTAAGTTATAGATCTTTCATACTGAGAAGCCCAACACAACTATCAAAATCATTCACATTATGATTGATGGCGGCATACCAAACGCACCCTTAAAAATTAAGACTTCTTATTTTTTATTATGAAAATATTTTAAATATTGATTGAAAAGGGATATCAAACATTAATTGCAGAAAACTGATAAACGGAAAACCTAAAAATCTGAAAACTGGAAAAACAAAAAAACTGAAAACTGAAAAACTGAAAACCGAAAACTGAAATACTGAAAATTTGAAAAACTGAAAAAGTAAAAACAGAAAATCTCTGCTTATAAAGTTGAAAATTGAAAACTGGAAAACTGAAAAACTAAAAACTGAAAAGTGAAAACTAGAAAACTAGAGAAACAAAAAAACTGAAAAACTGAAAACTAAAAACTTGAAAACCTAAAAAACTGAAAATAAAAAAGTAAAAAGTAAAAGTAGAAAATATCTACTCATAAAGCATGAAGACAATTAAACGTATAACCGACCGCAAAATATAGTCACATAGTACCCGCCGCCGCATTGCGCGGGTATATTCTAGTGATTTATAAAAGATATGTATAATTACAAATGTGGAGATTATGTCTTACGATCTAACTTGATGTATACAGCTCAATATTTGTGCACTACGTACCAAACAGCTCATGAAAAAGCAACAGGATCAATTAAATAATTGAGGAGTTGCGTTTTGCAAAGTTATATGTGACTAATGTAATCAAACCGACTTATATTGCATATTTTTCATATGGTTATTTAACTGATTTGAACAAAAATCCAACGCGTTTTGACCGAACCAGAAACTTGTTTAGTTTAAAGAAATACTAACAACGCTTCTAGAGGTTAATTAGGGTTATTGTTGAGAGCAACTTTTCATAAACTCTGTTGATATTAAAACATAACTAGAAATCAACTCAACATTTTTTGCTAATATGAGTAATAAAACAAATGAGTTATTTGAGAAATTAAAGGAAGTTGTATGATCTTACTGGTGGTTTCGGTTGAACGTTATCTATTGTCGGAACTTATATTTAGATAGTAAGCTAGATAATAAGCAAAACCCTATTTATAAAAGTTCATTTATCGAGTAACTCGTTAGGTTCAACGATAATACATGGACCTAAAAATCAGAGGGGTCTCGGATGGCGTGCAATAGGTGCCGTCAGGGGCCATATTTTTAATAGTTTTGCATATAAATACGTATAATATTAAACATATATGAGTCATATAATTCAAGTTTATTTGCAATTTTTCTTTAGTTTACAAGTGCGATAGGACCTCTTTGTTGATATTACCTAGGGCCACAAAAAACTACGAGACGGACTTTCTAAAAATCTTGGCTTGGTCATGCAGATTTCCTTGAGCAGTCAAACTTCATCCCTACAAATATATAGTAGTGGTAAAGGTGAATGTGCGACACTGCCAATTTAGGAAGCATGAAGTTGACTGACGATTCTTGCACAATAAAGTGCACCGATGGTCTAAACTCTAAACAATCATCTCTTATTCCTCAATTTACTGATTCTCGTCAGGACAATGATTTTAGAACTAAAAGAGGAATGAAAGCTATGCACATGAAAAGGTTAACGTAGTCTTTATCGTTCGAGTGAAATCCCCATCCACATGATTATTGAAAACACGAAGACAACCACGTTTGCTAGACGATAAAAGGACTCGGGTCCAGTTAGGTGCTTAGGCATGGAATGAGGACCATCTTTAGTCTTTACCACAAGATCGATCACTTTCTAATGACTTTGTACCAAGACTAATCCCTTTCTCAAAGCCCGAAATCGAAAAGTTACAAGTTTTCATGCATCATGTATAGCTAGTGGAAGCATCATTATCTGGATTCCAGATTGGGCTGGCCCATTAAAAAGGGATTTGATAGGAAAAAAAGTTGTATGGATGGAAAGATGCAATTTGCCCATTTCAGTATCATTCATGGTGGGTTGCACCCACTATTTTCTCACTAAAGTATGTGGGCTATATGCCCATAATCTTTCCTTATGATCATCATTCAAATACCTTTCGGATAACTTATTTTTATTATTATTGCACAAGTTTCCCCACTATTTCCTTATGATATCAAAGGCACTTTTAATTCGAAAAACTATAACTTACACAAGTTTGTATGCATAAGCAATAACTTAAGAATCATTCCCCTAACATTTTTTTTTTTTGAACAAAAACTAACTATCTCGCTATATTTTACACAAATTAATCTCGTAAGCAGTACTTGAACTCACACGTCACAACCATTTGGTTAGGAAACTTCATTTCCCCAACAATAACAGTGAGAATTCACAACTAATTCGAATAATTTTTAATACTAGTATCAAGACCATTAAAAATGAGTTTTGTGTCACCATTGTTACTACTAGAAATGGACAGTATACTAAAGGATTGGGATTCTCGCATGTTCAAGTTGAACATGAGAGGTTATCATCAGGATTACTTCCTGGCCTACTTGCAATACATGTTTCGAATACTACCTGCATTTTGATTGACCCATATCAAGTTATCAACAGGATTACTTCCTGGCCTTCTTGGTTTTATGGATTTATGATTAAAATGTAAGCCCTAAACTTGGGCCTAATACTATATAATTCAGTGGATCAAGACTTTATCATATTCTTGGCCCAATGTCTAGCTGAAAGAGCCTTGTGCCAGGTACAACTAACAGTCCGTTGGGTTATTAGACCAAAACCTATAGTTGTTTGTTTTCCCCTTAAAGAGTTGAAAGTTACTTGTTTCTTGTACCCAAGGGTTTGTTTAAAATTTTTAAGTCATGCCATTAAGTCATAAACAAACAGCTTTTATATGATGTTGTCAAAAAAAAATTTTTTTCATATTAAGTCAAATTCAAACGCAACCTAAGACATGTGAATTATGGTGGCTTTTGGCATGTTTGCCTGGGTTCCTAGACTCAGCTGCGTTAAAAGTTATTATCAAGTAACAACATGCCTACATGTACGATATATCAATTAAACATGAAGCCATCGAGTGAATTTAAGTGATTAAGCATTTTCTTCAAGTTACAAAAAAATCGAAGTTTAAGTGGTCTATACATCTTCTCTTATAACATAAAAGATATGGTAAGTGTTCTAGAATGTAGCATAACGAAACACAAATAAGTATCAACCGACCAAAAACCTTATTTGAATCGTGGATGGGGATACCATATCATGTGACATATCAACTCACCGGAACCCACATGTACTCAAAAGTCAAAAGTACTACAGTATTATTAAGGTCGTCATGTCTCACTTATAATTCAATAAAGGGGTAGGATAACCACACCCTCCCTAGGGAGGGTGTGTTGACTTTGACCAGCTGTCGTCGCCTGTACTGTCTGCATTAAAACCTCCTTGATAGGGAGGGTTTACTAACACAACCCTTCATAAAACCACCTAGCAACTTAAACTTGCTTTTCCTAGAGTATCTGTATTAGTGTAAAAACAAGGCTTGCATGTTCTTTCATTTTACAAGAAGGTAATTAA